>VDFB02256132.1:201645835-201702172 GCA_007258455.2 Sequoia sempervirens
GTAAACAACTGCAAGAACAAATTGGGAACCTGAAAAGGCAAGTGGTTGTCCTTAGCAGGAAGATTATTAATGGTCAAATCAGTTTTGTCAACCATACTGGTGTATTCAATATCATGCTTAAAGCTACCTAAGGTAGTGGAAGAAGCACTGACTCAGATTTTTAGGAAGTTCTTTTGGAGTGGGATAGGGGATCAAAAAAAAATTCCTCTTCTAGCCTGGGACAAGGTGTGCACACCCAAAGAGGTTGGTGGGGTCGGGATCAAGCAGCTAACACTAATGAATCAAGCCATGGGGTCCAAACTAGTTTGGGACCTTCACAGAAAAGGAGAGAAAAAGTGGGTTAGAATCATGAGGAGAAAGTATCTAGACTCGAATGAACCAACCATAATTCTTACCACAATAAACCCCCTGAGAGGTTTTGCAATCTGGAATTTCATTTTGGAATGTAGAGATATTATATCCAAGCATGTAACTTGGGAGATTAGAGATGGAAACAATGTGTCCTTTTGGAACGACTCATGGTGTGGAAAACCACCCATCATCAACACTCTAGGATTGGAAGAAATCAAGGAAGAAACAACAAGGCTATGGGGGAACAAGGTTTCTAATTATCATAGGATATCCGACAATTAGGGATCCTCCGATTGGGTCTGGAACGATCTTCAAGCCCTCAATGCACCACAAGCTTAGAAAGAAGTACTAACAAAAATCCTCAAAGGTAGGCATTTTGTCCCATCCAATGATAAGGACATGATTAGATGGTGTGGGTCTTCTTTAGGCACATACAAAGTAAAGTTCGGATATAAGATTAAAGAAATGGATATGGCAAGACAAGATTGACCATGCAAGTTGATATGGGGGAAAAAATCCCTCCCCAAGGTAGGAGTCTTTGCTTGGATGGCGATACAAAAAAGAATTCTCACAGAGGATAGATTAGTTACGTTTGGAGTTCAAGGATCGGGGAGATGCTCAATGTGAAAAGAGAATGAAGAATCCATAGATCATCTTCTTCTAACATGCCCATATGCAAATGACTACTAAGATAGAGTAAGAGACAAACTAAACCTGCAATGTCCCATGCCAGCGGATCTAATATCCTGGTTCAAAATGTTGCCTCAAGGTGGTAGCAAATTAGTTTTTGGTGGCATATGGAAAATAACCTCATCCATATATGGGAAACATGGAAGGAACGAAACAGGAAGATCTTCTAAGAGAAGGAGATGAACAAAGACATGCTTTGGGACAAAATTGAAAGGGCCATGGTAGAATTGGTTAATGAAGACACCTAGAGTAGAGTAGGTAAGCAAAAAAAGTTCTCAAACTGGGATGATAGCCTGATGAAAAAAATTGTTGGATTGAAGACATCACTACTTAGTGGAAATGAGATGCTACAGTCGTCCAAGGAAAAAGAGCATAGAAGTATCATGGAAGGCACTAGAAGAAGGGTGGAAAAAAATAAATTTTGATGGAGTTGCTCGTGGGAACCCAGGGCTAGGAGGAGTTGGATGTATTGCAAGGGATGCTTAGGGCAAGACTCTAGTAGAAAAATCCACATCATTGGGAATACACATGAATAATGAAGCAGAGTTTAGAGCAACAACCATTGGGTTGTAGTTGGGTCTAGAGTTGGGTGTGAAGCAAGTACATTTGGAAGGGGACTCACTCATCACAATCAACACTCTCCATAGAGGCAACACTCCAAATTGGAAACTCAATCACTTGCTGCAAAACATCAAATAATTGGCGAACAGATTCGAGGCTTTCCAAATCAGCCACATATACAAGGATGGAAATGACAAGGCAGGTGAGTTGGCAAAAAAGACGTCAGAGAGAAACACATAGGTGGAGGCTAGAATAAAGCCGAAATCAGAGAAAAAGGTAACAAAAATATCGTAACAACTAGTGGCTAAAGAAGCACACATGAAAATAAGGACAAAATCCTAGCAAAATTGGTTTGACAAGACATGAATCATCACTAGAAGACAAAGAGAAAGCTAGGCGAGCAAATCCCAAGGTAAAGGAAATGATTTTTGGCTAGCACATTACCATGCATTAATTTTTTTCTGTATCACCAACAAGGTGGTGGTGAGAAAACATGCTTCAAAGGGCACAACCCCTGAAAATCTCATAATGAGGAAGTAAGGCCATCAATGTTGAAAGGTCTCGGCTAGTGTAATCTCAAACAAACACAATAGTGCCATTCCAGAAGAAGTAGAGAGTGGTAGAGAGCGACATAAATGGCTCAAGCTTAAGTACTAGAGATGTGTTGTGGTCGGTAGTAGGAACCCCAATGGAGACTCCGCTATTTTTGAACACGGTGAATTAGCAGCAATCCTTCACAGGCGAAGTTTTGGATAAAAGATTGTAGGGGTTGTTGGCTTCTTCTCACCCACTGGTCCTCTAGGCGACCAAGAAAGTTGTGGGACCATAATTCTTAAGGGCCTACCATAGATTTAGGTCAAATGCGGAAATCCCAACCATGTTCCTAGTTGTGCTCCTGCACATGGGTGTATCAAAGGAAATTGGGAAGAAGCTCATGCAGATGGTGTTCATTCATGCTTGGTTGGGAGACATTGATGCAGCCTTGGACAGTGTGAATGAAAGCAAGCAAATTCCAATGCCCCAGAATTATTACATGATCAACATGAATGGAAGGGAAGTCATAAAATTCCCTCTGATTCGAACCATTGACCCATTGGGTTTTGAGAAGTTGTGGGACAAGCGTGAAAGGAACATCTTCTTCCTACTCAGGGCGGCCAAATTGGTGAAAAACCTTCCACGAGGCTGGGTAATGAGGTATGTGGAGGATGAAGGGCTTGCAGATGAGATTATGGCAGGGGACGATGATGATTGGTACTTTGACATGAGAGAAGAATGACACCAGAACGACCCCAAAGACCCTGAGGAGAAAGCAAAAGGCTTGACCCATCAGAATTGTGGAGCGGACTGCCTAGTAGTCGTAGACTACATAGCCTACATGAAGAGAACCGAGTCAGATGGCGACGAGGATTGAACAAGCCCAGTTTGGTACAGTCTCTGCTATGATATTGCTATAGAAATAGTATTAGGGTATCGTATACAGAAAGTAGGAGTCAGTCCCAGGGTAGAAGGCGACGTCCGTGTCTCAAATTAGGCCATTTTGTAATGAAAAATATGAATACACAGTAATACTAGGAGCGTTAGGGTAGTTATGGTGAAGGCCATTTTGTCAAGAAGGCCAGCAAGGAAGTATTTTGATGTCTGGAACTCATGTAACCTTTTTTTTGAAGAAATATAGGGTGTTGCCCCTTAGCAGTGATTAAACTAGCAAAAAAAAAGGACTCGTATCATATTTATTTCCAAACAATATAAAAACATCATTCTATTGGCAGTAGAAATCACATATCTAACCAAGATATATACCATATTATCGATGAATCCACCAGAAAACTATCAACTTAAATCGCACATCAAAATCCTACCCAACATGGAAACATAATATTCACCAAAAGTGCAGAAGGTGCAAACTGTGTTTAGTTGGGCATGCGGGTGTATGATTGATTTTGCTGTTATACTTTCCTAGTTGACATGTAAGCAAGATGAGGGTGTGAAGACAAGGCATGCGAACTGCTTGATAGCATATCCCAATGCACAAAAAAGGCACATGAAATGGTTGACATAAGGCACAAAGAGGTCTCATCATAGGAAATAATATGATGGCAAGGTGCGCACAAAGGATTCAATGGAAAAGCTTCAAAAACTTTCAAGCAAAAGATATAGGCTGCAAGTTAGTGAGAATAGTAGTGTTCATGAAGGAAGGTAATAGGTGCGCAGAGCCTCTGAATAAAACCCATACTACACATTGGCATTGAATCATTTAGCACACTATTGGTTTCTTCATAGGGCAGTGTTTTCTTGTGGAATAGTTGACTGTGATAGCTCTTGCTTCAATTGGCCACCCTCTCCGGAAATATCAAACATATTATAATCTTGCATGGTCTTATGATAGAAACGGTAATTCTAGACGCCATTGGCCTTTACCTTGTGGCACTAGCCAAGGGAAAGCCAAAGGCCACAGGCTTGTGTTTCCTTACGCTAGGCTGAGACGGGTTTACCACAGCTGGGTACACAGATTAAGATCCTATTACAAAGGCTTTAGAAGCTTTCAAGCAATACAATTGGCAGGCATAAGGGAGGCGCTCAAATTGGGTTAATTGAATAGGCTACATAAAATTTCAAGCGAATGTAAACGACAAATTAAATTTGATGTAATGTCAAGAAACATAATACTTGTAGGGTAAACAAAATTGGGTATACAAAACTGCTTATAAAAAACTTCCAATGAAAACATAATTGGTGGGTGAATCTAGTCGTCAAGCCATAGAATGCAAAGATTGCAAAATTGCAAATACATATTTATTGATTGCTTTATTATACAAAAACCAATAAGTAGAAATCATCAAACAGGAAAGCATTATTTTCAGCAGGTAGAAAGAGAGAAATCAATTGCATTAACTCAAGAAACAAAACAAAGAACAATGAACAAGCCAACCTGGATCCAACGTAGGCTGGGATGGGAATACAATGCCGAGATCAATCTTCCACAACAACAACTTCTTCAAAATCCCAATCAATCTTTCCAATAATTCCCAAATTCCCCACAAAATTCATAGCATATGAAATTTCCTTGCAGACAAATTTTCTTCCCTGAAACAAAAAATGAATCCCCCTCCAAATCTCTCCAAAGGATAATTATTTACCAAAAAGGAAGGCTGTTAGATTTTCGAAAACAAAAATCTAATAAAAATCTCTAAAATCCCAAAAAAAAGTATCAAGTTTCTTTCAACCGTTCAAGTTATGTGTAACGACCTATCCTATACGTGAAATAAAAATTCCTTAATTTTTATAACTTTTAACAAAAGTAAATGAGTAAATAACATTGTAATAAATTTTTTCTTTTCTTTTCAAATTGAAATACATCATATATACACAATTTAAAGCTTTTCACAACAAAATAACTTTTACCATTTCAAAATGAATAACAAAGTACGAAAGCATAAGAGTACATACACAGCTTAAACAACTTTTGCACAAATAGAAGTAAGATGGTCCAGGATCTTCCCTTTCAAATCTTGGTTCTTCAGATGTCTGATTGTGGAGGAGAAACATCACTCGGGTGCTTTTCTGCCAACCACGGACTAATAATGCGGTCCCTCGCACATTCATTTTTCAATGAAAGGCCCTCCCTTCGTCGAAAGGATTGGTAGAGTAACCGATTCTGTTAACCAATTGAGCATAGTGGTGTGTCCTACATAACTAGATTCTTGTATCCCACAATCCCAAACTAGTATGTACTTATTGAATCATTGTGAATTGACAATGTAATCATCTCCCGATCTAAGAGGATGTAGGTACATTACATTACTATGGCCATAGTATTCTGGTTCAGTAAACGACTGAGTAAGTCATTAATCACTTACACTATTCAGGGCCGATTTGACTTTGGGCTACCTTACTCTATGCATAGGCTATGTCCTTTAATGGGTTTAGTTTACCCCAGACTTTCTACCTCGAACAACCTACTAAGAAATGAGCCAATAAACAAGTATCTAATATCCTAACTCTTGATTTAGGAAATCTTTATCCTAGGAGTGAAGCTTGTCAGAGTTAACCTAATAATATTAGCTAAAGATCATACTTGGTTTTGACATCATTTCATTCCTAGTAGATATTAATTACTCTACGTATTCTCCATATATGGAGATCATACAAAATTGCAAACTCAATCAAATGAATATAAAAACCCTTCATTGAATAATGCAAATTAAGTAAAGCTACCCTTAAGCTTCTTAAGCATTTGATTCCCTTTTTACAACCCTTTTATCCTTAAATCATTCTTTTATTCTACCATTAAAATGCATTGAATTTCCTAAGCATTTACCCTTAATTGCATTGGTTTTCGTTATTCATTTGCCCTTTAAATACAATGAAATTCCTTACACATTTGTCCTTAAATGCAATGAAAGTTCATCAAGACATTACTGATTTTCTATGAACTAATTGCAACATGAACTAATTGCAAATATCAAACTCAAGAATAAAAGAGAGCAACATTTCAAATAAAAATTATTAAATAGATATCATGCTTGATGTAATAAGCTCTTTTCCCACCACTGCTCTTCTTCTCTCTCTTTCAACAACTTCCAGAATTCCAATTGGGATGGCTTCCTTGCAAAAACTCTCTTTCAATGATGATGACTCCTTCAAGTCATTCTTCTTAAGTAATACTTCTCTAATAGAAGTTGTTAATTCACTCTTCTACAAGGGATTTAGCACAATCAATTAATAGCAGCTGGTAAAAGCTTCTAATTCTCACACTCTTAGCAAAATGATAAAATGCAGCAACAAAAAACACATCAGCTTAGATAATGGACAAGGAAGTTCTCAAATTCGCAAGAAACAAATTGCACAAGGATATCCAACAATGAATGGCTGGGCAAGTATTTATAAGCCCGTAATTGCAACAATTTCCTTCTTTATGGGCATGTAGAATGACAAGGCGCCCAAACTCAGTCAAATGTCACTTGGCAAGCATATAAACCCTATGTCATCTCAAAAAGGAGTGAATTGATCCTCTTGGAGCTAGCATTATCAGAAAAATTCAACTTAAAACTTAGAAATCGCCACCTACAGGAAAAACGTCCCTCCCTGGTGCATGAAAACAAATGACTCATTTTGCTGCGATTTTGTCAAGTTTCAACTTGTTACAGCACAAAACAACTGGCTGGCATTTCCTATTATCCAGTGCTGAAAATTTCCTCCATTATTTTTGCTGCGTTGAAGCTTTCTTCCATTCACGGGAAAACTCTCAGCTCTATTTTCAAATGTTTACACCAAATATATGATTCATATTTTCTTTCCTTATGTTAAGAAAAAGGTTCGATACTTTATGAAGTCTCTATGTTTTCCCCAAAAACTAGCGACTAACTTTTTCAATAGTCCACTTTAATAAACTTGCTCATGTTAAAAGATTTAAATCTTTTAACTTTATTACTTTTGAGTTCAATATTTATTCTTTTAAATATTTACAAATATTTCCACTTTGGAGTTTATAAATATTTTTACTTTAAATATTTAATAATGTATATTTATATATTTTATAATATATGTATTTTTATTAAGTATTAATATATTTATATATATAAATATATATATTTTCGACATTACCATCATAATGTATATATATATTACCTTAATATTTATACATATATTTTATACCTTATAAAATATATAAATATATAAATATATATATATATATATATATATATTTACACATGTATTTATGTATCTATGTATATATCATAAAATATAATTACTTCATTGATATATACATTTATACATACATATATATGTAAATTTCCTGGACAATAATATTAAAATATTATTTTCACCACAGATATTAGGCGGGGTGTGTACGTATATACATGTGTATAACCATATATACTCTTGTGTATATGTATGTATGCATATATACATGTCAACACATGCGTATGAGCATATCCATCTGCTTAACATATGTATGTATCGATACGTCTATACATATAGATACATGTACACAATGTATACATGTGTATACATACCCACTCAACCTTTAACACATATCTATCACATCACTCATACAAGATTCACATTATAGTAAGTCTGACAATAAACAATCATTACTCACAAAGCACAAAGAAGTAAATTTAGACTCCTAAAGCCTATGGATGACTTATCAAGACTAACTTATCTGACTTGGTTCCTCTATACCCTTCATGATGTGTGTGTATGCTCAACTGATTAACATTAGCGGTTAAACGACCAAGCCCCTCTCCCAAGTGATATTTCCCCTCCGCCTGGAGGACTGGTTCACATACCTGCATCCACAATCATAAACTCACGGCAATCAAATGCTCACAACAATAGCAGTATATATAAACTTCGCAAGATATAACAACAACATCACACATTAACCTCATAATGCACATTTTCACCATGATTAACATCAATTGAACAACATAAGAATGAGACAATCATTAATGTACAAAACTCATATTGATAACATGGTGCATCATATCTTATTCATTCATAAAATTGTCTTTACAAACACATAATCCTTATGCCGTACTAATAACCTAGTAGCTATACAATCGGGGTGTAACATACTCCTCCCCTTATGAATCATCATCCCCGATGACTTAAGGTATTATTTCAAACATAAAAATTCAAATACATAAATTTTATTCATTATTCTCAAAAGCTTTGAGAATATTTGGAAACTTTCGTAGAATTTCCTCATAGTCTTCCCACGTTGTCGAATCCTTTCCTGCGGTAGTCAGATCCTAATCAAAATTCTGTCATTGAGTGACATCCTATTGGCAAGAATGAAGTTTACGACCCAAGCATCGCCCGAGTTATTATCCTGATCCTTTACCTGTAAAGCAGTCCAATCAATAACATGACTATCTCCTGGAATGTACTTTTTAAGATAGGACACATGGAAGACATTATGCATTTTGGCAAGAGCTGGTGGTAAGGCGATTCGGTAAGCTATAGGGTTGATTTCCTCAAGGACTTCAAAGGGGCCTACATAACAAGGAGACAACTTAGAAGATTTTCCAAACTTGATGGAACTCTTATGTGGTTTGACTCTCAAAAGTACCTTGTCACCTATAGCAAAATTACGGGGCACTCTCTTGGCATCTGCATAGCTTTTCTGTCGACTGTTATCTTCTGCTAACCTCTGCTTAATAACCTTCATCTGCTCATCCATTTCTGCTAACATTTCAGGTCCAAGACTTATCCGATCGTCAAGTTTATCCCAACTTATCGGAGTTTGACACTTACGACCATATAGAGCTTCAAATGGAGCCATTCCTATAGTAGAATGATATGAGTTATTATAAACAAACTCGACCAAAGGTAAGTATTCCTCCCACTTATATTGCTGATCCATGCAATATACCCTAAGTAGGTCCTCTAATACTTGATTTACCCTTTCCGTCTGCCCACCCGTTTCCGGATGATATGCCGAACTTATATTTAATTGTGTTCCAAGTGCAAAAAACAAAGTTTTCCAAAATCTAAAAATAATTCTTGCATCCCTATCAGAAATAATTTTCTCAGGAATTCCGTGCAACCTGAGTACTTCTTGTACAAACTTTCTTGCAATAACTAGCGCTCCATCAGTTAAATTTCCCGGTATAAAGTGTGCCACTTTTGTCAACCTATCCACTACCACTAGTATGGCATTATGTCTATTTCTAGACATAGGCAATCCTTGTACAAAATCCATACTAATTATTTGCCACTTCCACTCTAGTATTTCATGAGGATATAACAGTCCTATAGGATGATGATGTTCAGCTTTTACCCTTTGACATTCAAGACAACTTGCTACAAAATTAGCTGCATCTCCTTTCATTCCTTTCCAGAAATATAAGGGTTTCACATCTGCCATCATTTTTGTCACTCTATGATGACCAGAATAAGGTGTTTCATGAACTTCCTTCCATACCAGATTTCTTAACTCTTTGTCATCAGGTACATATACTCTACTTTTGTACCTTAACAATCCATTGGATTCAAACTGAAATCCTTCATATCTGGAATCTTGTGGATCCTCTTTTAGTGCTTGCTTTACTTGTAAATAGTACTCATCATCCTTGCATTTTTGAAGTACTTGCTCCTTAAAATCGGTATGAATTTCTACTATCAAAGAGATATGGCATCTTCGACTTAACGCATCAGCTACCCGATTTTCTTTTCCTTTGATGTAATTAATGTTGAAGTCATAATCAGCTATTAACTCTAACCATCTTCTTTGCCTAGCATTTAGATTTGTCTGAGTAAAAAGATACTTTAAACCATTATGATCAATTTTAAGCTCAAAGGGTCTTCCTAGCAAATAATGCCTCCACATTTGCAAAGCATGAACTACAGTTGCCAACTCTAAACCATGCGAAGCATAATTCATTCCATATGGCTTAAGCTTTCTGGATTCATAAGCAATCACTTTTTTGTCTTGCATTAATACTCCACCTAATCCTTCTCCACATGCATCAGTTATGACTGTGAAATTTCCTTCAGGATCAAGTATCTTAAGAATAGGTGCAATAGTTAATTTCTCTTTGAGTAGGTCAAATGCTTTTTGACACTTCTCATTCCATTCAAACCTTTTTCCTTTCTTCTGTAATGAAGTTATAGGAAAGGCAATTTTAGAGAAATTTGCCACAAATTTTCTATAATATCCTGCCAAACCCATAAAACTTCTCACTTCAAATACGTTTTTGGGTATAGGCCATTGAACTACAACTTTAATCTTGGCAGGATCTATTGCAATTCCTTCTATTGAGATAACATGACCTAGATAATGGCCCTTTTTCTGATAGAATGTACACTTAGATAGTTTTCCATACAGTTTATGCTCTCTTAACCATTGTAAAACCATCTCAAGATGTTTGCTATGTTCTTCATTTCTGGAATATATCAGAATATCATCCAGAAAAATCAAAACAAACTTATCCAGATAATCTCTGAACACACTGTTCATGAGATTCATGAATGCTGCTAGTGCATTTGTTAACCCAAAAGGTAATACAGTAAACTCATAATGTCCATACCGTGTTCTAAAAGCAATTTTAAAGATATCCTCATCTTTAATTCTTAGTTGATGGTATCCAGACCTCAAATCTATTTTTGAAAATACGGTTGCTCCTTTCATTTGATAAAAAAGATCATCAATGCGAGGTAATGGATACTTATTCTTAATCGTAGCCTTATTGAGCATACGATAGTCTATACACAGTCTTAAAGTTCCATCCTTCTTTTTGACAAATATCACAGGTGCTCCCCATGGTGAAACACTTGGTCTTATCAATCCTTTTGACAATAACTCATCTAATTGTGCTTTCAACTCCATGAGTTCTATAGAAGTCATTCTGTAAGGCACTTTAGAAATAGGTTCGGATCCAGGAACTAGGTCAATGGAAAAGTCAAACACCCTCTTTGGTGGTAAACCAGGTAACTCATCAGGAAAAACATCTGAAAATTTCCTTAGAATGGGATATTTTTCCATATCAGTTTTCCTGCTTTCCTCAATTTCTCCATCTTCTAGTTCTTGTTGACTCTAAAAATCAAAATTTTCATTTTCATACTCAAGATCTTCTATTTTTACTGCAAAGAGCTTGCACAATTTCTTCTTAGCTCTTAGAAGTTGCATTGTTGTTATCTGCCTGACCTTTACTTCTCTAGGTACTACCTGAATCTTGACTTGGTTACCATAATCATCTAAACATTCAACTGTCTTAGCATTACAATCCACTATGGCTCTGTGTCTCCATAACCAGTTCATTCCTAGGATAACATCATAGGATCCTAGAGGGGCAACATAAAGATTGACTTCGGTTGTGAAACTAGGTAGTTCTATTCTAGCCTCAAACAAACATTGGTCCACCTTTGCTCTTGTGTTGTTTGCATATTCAACACTCCATGACATAGCCATGTGTCCTGCCTTTCTATTTAATTGATTTTCTATCTTAGGAGAAATAAAGTTTTCAGTAGCACCAATATCAATTAAAATAGAAATAGGCAACCAAACAAAGTACCTGGTGTCTCAATTGGCGTTACTTGATATTCAGCTTGACGATCATCAACAGTGGCATGAATCCTTTGTTGAAACATTGCTTGCTGACTTGGTAGTGCATTGCCATGAGATTGAGTTCCTAAAGTCTTATTGGGACATTTATTTGCATAATGATCTCCCTTGCAAATAAAACACCCCGACCTTGGACCTCTTTTCGCAACAGCTTCACCAGTTTTACTTGTACTCTCACTTGCTTTGTTAGTGTTGCCAGTGTTAGGATTACTTCTCTTGCGATCTCTTTTGAAATCTTTTCCACCATAACGAAATCTTTTTCCCTTTAATTTAGCAACACCTTGTATAGGTTCTTCCTTCTTAGGAGTTGTCTTATTAGTGACCCTGGCCTCTTTCTTGTGTTCCTTCCTTTCTTGTCATGCAGAGTCTGTCTTTAGTTTCTGTTCTTGCTTCACAGCCTTTTCATATACCAAATCCATAGTAGTTGGTCCATGCATATCCACTTCTCCACCAATCTTACTATTGAGTCCTAAGATGAACTTTCTGATACGAAAGCGTTCATTCTTATGGTATATTGGAACATACGAAGAAGTTTAGTAAACTTCTCCCAGTACTCATGTACTGTCATGTTTCCCTGTTTTAATTCCTCAAAATCAGTTAACTTTTGGTCATAGAAGAGCTGGGGTAACCACCTCTTTTCGAATATTTCAACAAACTCATTCCATGTCAATTTCCATGAGCTTATATCCAGTTCCAGTTTCTTGTTCATCCACCAGTTAGAGGCTTCACCCACTAACTGATAAGCACCCCAAGCTGCCTTAGTAACTTCGTCATAATTTCTTATTTCAAAGTACTTTTCCATTTGTACTAGCCATACTTTGGCTTCATCACCTTCGACACTTCCATCAAATTTTGGAGGGTATATCTTCTTCATATCCCTTGTTAACTTAGTGGACACTTGTTTCTTCTTCTTCTCAATAGATAGAGTTGGAGATTTCTCCTTCTCATGGTTATGATTAATATCTTCTCCATGCGAAGAACTTTCCCCTTCATTATTGGCGATAGGTATCTCAACTGCTTTTGCCGTTTCAAGATTGGACAACCTCGCCAGAATCTGATCCAGGTTCGCTTCCATTCCTGTTGGTTCTTGTTCGCCTTCACGACTAGTTCCAGGATTGCTTTGTGATCTTTCATAAGTTCTCACCATAATTATAAGATTTGTTTAACTTGAACGTTCTATTCATGTTAATCTTACTATCATTTTACTATTATGGAAAGTATATACTTACAAAGAAAACACATGCATATAAACACAAAGTTCATAATAGATATAATTGATGAAAACATCGTTTTATTCATATTAATAGGAATCAATATTTTGTTGATTACATAGATGGACTTTTCAAATAGTCATGAGGAGAGTATGATTTACTCTCAGACTCGTAACTTAAGAGGGTATATCCTACAGATTGTGACAATTGTTGTTCTCTTTCATTTTGTTCATCTCTAATTTGCTCATATCTATCCCAAAATGGGTAGTATCCTTCGGATTTATTGTCCGATACATAATTGCGTAAAGCAATGTCATTATGGTGTTCATCAACAATTATGTCTACAATGTTCGCAGACATTTGTTCAGGAGACCATTTCTCCATAGGTGGTGTCTTTGGTGTATAGCCTTCAGACTCCTTACTCGAAGAAATTTCTATCACCTCAGCTAGTGGTTGAACCCTTGGATCCCTAAAGATAAGTGCAAGGTTTGTACTTTCTTTAGATGGCATATCTCTGGAGAGTGGTAACATATCTGATTCCTCAGATAAGACTGCAGGAAGGTAGTTATATATTGCCTCCATTCTTATCTTTCTCTTCTCAAGACTGATTCGAGAAAGTGCATGACTGAAGGTTTCTGTATCACTCAACCAGATTGCATTATCGTAGTTGGTTCTGTTGGCGTTTAAATTCGCACCTCTGGAATGCGGATTTGAAACGGACAGCTATGCACAGTAAAACTGCTCTTCAAATTAGGAGGGGAAGCTCCCTCTTGCTGATGGTGTTGAAAGAAAGTAAACTAAGAACTAAGTTGTCAGGCTTATCTTTTTTGATCAGCTAGAGCACAAGGTTTATAAAACACAAACGCCGCAGCTGAGATTTTCTGATTTAAGAACTTCAACTACGACTAACTTAAACTAAAGACGTTTCTAACTTCTCAAGTAATAAGCAGAGCAAGAGAAACTAGAAATGAACGAGTTTGATTTCTGACAAAATACTTCAATAAACTCTCTCTCAACAAACATCTACACACTTCAATGCAAGTTGAAATCAAGATCATAAAAGTAGAACATAAATAACAGAAATCTGAGATTTTGGACCAAGGCAAAGGAGGCTCATGATTTTATTACTCAAACTTCTGGAACAAAACTCACTTCTAACATGCCTAGAATAAGAAATTGCAGCTAAAGAGGTTTGCAATCTTATTCTTACACAATAGAAACAACAATCACACTAACTCCTTGTTGGCTAAAGAGGCTCAACAATTTTCCATCACAACACAATTGAACAACACTTAAATAACAAATAGAAGGCACAATAGGCTCAGCGTTTTGTTATCACTAGCATGGTTAAAGAAACTAATGAGCAAAGGCTCTTATTTATAGACAAGTAGAGGAGTAGGGAACCCTAAAATCTCCTTGTTTTCACAATCTAGGGCTTGCTCAGCAAGCAAGCTTTATTACTAAATCTAGAAAGAAGATAACATCCAACACCTAAGAAAGCGGAAAAAGCGGGAAACACCAACTTTTACATTTATCTTCTTTCTCTTCTTCAAAGAATGGATAAGAATTGCTCCAAGAATAGAAAGAAAGCATAAAGGATGCTTCTAGATGAAAGCCGCTTTAAATCTCAATCATATCCGCTAAAAAGCAAGAAACTGGGTCCCGATCAGGTGCATTGATACCATCTAAGGCAATATTTTGATTCTCCAAGATCTCCTCGCCTTCTGTGATCAAACTTAGAGAATCCTCCACTTCTTCAGTTGCTTTATGAGTTCTATTCTTGAAAAAAAATTGCTGCCCGAAAGATGACTCACTAATTGATAACTTGGCGGCTCTCCAACTTTATGCTTCTGACACTTCTCTTGATTTCTAACAGAAGAGTATTGCACAACTCTTTTCCGATACCTTTTCCTTTTTCTCATATCACACCTCCTCGTTCTTCAGTTGAGATGATGAAGTTTTGATATAGTGTTGATTTGGTCTTAAACTCGAGGGGAGTGTACTCCATATTGAAAACCTTGAAGAATGACTGTAAACTCGCCTATGTTTAGACAAGCTTTGAGCAACTTTCTATTTTTAGAATGCTAGTTTTTCTTCCTCCAACGGACAAATTTTTGGAAATTTTTCTGAGATATGGGTTTTGCTCAGAATTTCGTTGCAATACAACCCAGATCGTCCGTTTTTGAAAATTTTGAATTTAGACTGAAAAAGCAGCAAACCCTAATTTCTTCAATTTTTCACCGAAAAAGCTGGCCCCTGGGTTTTGTTAAGAATACAATTAGAAATGGACCCAATTGATTAGATTTGAAAAACACTGATGGCTGATCAAAAAAGCAGCCAACCCTAGAATTTGAAATTTTCTTGAAAAAACTGTGATATGGGTTTTCTTCAGAAGATTGTTTTGAGAGGACCCAGATGATCAAAAATTGAAAACCTTGAAGATTTCACTGACATGCAAATAAAAAGCAGCTGCTGTAACTTGATGAATTTCTTGAGAAATTCCTTCAGAAGAATGAGATGAAGAAACCCAGATGGCTGAAAATTAAAAATCTTTGACCTTCTCCTTCAAAAATTTGATCTTCTAGATGAAAAAGCATGAAAAAAAAAAAAAACAAGGTCTTATGTTGCTGGTTTGAAAATTATTCATGAAAATCAGCAACCTTGAGCTCTTGAATCTTGAAATAAAGCCTCAAAGTTGCTGCTCCACTTTTTTTCTTTGGAAGCCACTTGCAAAAATGATGAAAACTGAAAGGAAGAGATGTCTTAAATAGATTTAGGGCTTGAAATAGATTTGCTTTCTTTTGCTTTAATCTTCAAACCCTAAACTCAGCTTGTTCGATGAATTTAGACATTCGTCTTTCCCTTGCCATTTTTAATCTTTTGAAAACTTTGAAAATTATACTAAGGCATTGAAAGTTGGGCGCCCTTATTGGCTAGGGGTGCCCATTTTCTCCAAAGTTAGCCACTTTTTGAGAATTTTCAACTTTTCTTCCATTTTGACCCCTGGTTTGACCTTGATCTCCAACTTCCAGATTGATCCGATGAACGAGTTGGATGATTCATCACATAGCCTGACTGATTCTGAGAAGATTATCCAGGAGGCACCTCTGGCGAAAAAACTTCGTTTTGACCTTCAAATTCATGGGAGCCTATTTCCTCCAGGGGCTCCGAACTTTCACAGTGTTAGCCATTTTTGCATGATTTTCAAGTTCTTCATTTCCCTTTGATTTTCTGGTGAAATCCTTGTCCTGGGAGCTACGCTGATCCGATTGACTGGCTGACAGGTTCACTGGATAGCTTGGCTGAATTCAACGAGGTGATCTTAGGCAGTGTATTGGCAAATTCCATCATTTTTTACCTCAAAAGCTTGGGCGCCCTTTCTCTCCAGGGGCGCCCAACTTAAGCAGACTTAGCCATTTTTCACTTTCTTCATCCTTTCACTTCTACAGATGATCTCGCCTGATCTGGTGATCCGGAGCTCGGATTGACTGACAGCTGGGCTTGTCGCGAAGCTGAGAAGATTGTGGAGGGGGTTCTCTGGGAGTCACTTTGTCAAAAAGTTGAATTTGAGGCACCAAAAGTTTGGGCGCCCCTGGGAACCTAGGGCACTGAACTTCACCAGAGTTGGCCATTTTTCTGTATTTTCTTCTCTGCTTTTGACTTTGACTCTTGTCAGACCTTCTATTCTGCCTGTTGGATCTGGTGACTGCCATCTCCGATTGACGTGCCAGTAGTCTCATTGGAAAGCTTGTTTTGATCTGAAGAAGACATGCTGGAGGCTTCACTAGCAGATTCATTCGTTTGGGCCCTCGAAATCATCAGTGCCTTTCTCTTCTAGGGGCGCCCATTTGCTCCAGACTTAGAATATTTTTCATTAGATTTTATCTTCAAGTTTAAACCTTCATTCTATATCTTCACCTCGATCTGGATTTATCGGAGAACGACAAGTCAGATGCTCTGACGAAGACACCCGTTGCGAAGCTGTTTGAATTCTGGAGAGATTGAGCATATTTGCAAACCCTTACTGCTGATTTAGGCCCCTCAAAAAGCTGGGCGCCCCTGGGCACTAGGGGCACTGAAAGTTCCCAAAGTTAGAAAATTTTCTAATATTTTCATGATTTTCACTCTGTCCCCTGCTTGAAACTGCTTTGATTGATCTCGAATTCCGGGTGACTGGATGATCCGTTGACTGCACTGCCAGACTCGCTGCAAAGCTGGAAGGATTCTGAACAATTTTGTCTGGGAGCTCAAACCCTAATTTCATCGTTTGATGCCCTAAAAAGATGGGCGCCTATCTTCCTTTGGGGCGCCCAAACCATCCAGACTTAGCCATTTTTCACTTTCCATCTTTTAGAGTTTGAAACCTTTATTCTATACCCTCACCTTTGATCTGAATTTGCCAGAGGATAACCAATCGAATGCCCAGACAAAGATATTCATTGCGAAGCAGACTGAATTCCGGAGAGATTGAGCACTTTAGCAAACCCTAACTGCTGGATTTTCCCCTTCAAAAAGTTGGGCGCCCTTGTTCACCAGGGGTGCCCAAAGTTCCCAGACTTAATCAAATTTTCATGATTTTCATATTTTTCATTCTGATTTTTATTTGGATCTTCCCTGTTCAGCTCTGAATCTCAAGCGATTGGATGATTCGTTGATTGTGCTATCAGACTTGTTGTGGAGCTGAGAGGATTTTGAATAACTTTGACTGAGAGCTCAAACCCTAATTCCATCATCTGGTGCCCTAAAAAGATGGGCGCCTATTCTCTCCTGGGGCGCCCATGACAAGCAGACTTAGTCAAAATCTGGTAGATTTCACCTTCCTTCTTCATTCAACATGCATGTTCATCATTTTGTCTTTTGTTTGATGCTTGATCATTGACTTTGACACCTGGCAGCTGACTAACCTCCATTGATGACTTCGGAGCTCCTGAAATGCTTCTGAAAAAGCAGAATGGACCCATTAGGGAAAAACTGATCTTTTTGAGATTCTGACTGCACCAGCCTGATATGGAAATATTTTGAGCCAATCAAAATCAGTTTGAACCCTAACGGACCAACTTTCTATTTTTAGAAAGTTTTGTCAGTATCCGTTTCGAAAGAAACCCAGAAAAAGTTACTATTTTTAGGAAATTTCTAAAAATAGCAGTTTTCCTAAAAAGTAGGGATGAAAAACTGAGACCTGGGTTTTGTAGATTAGGTTGCTCTGAGCATACCCAGATCGTTAGATTTTGGGAATTTCACATTTTGACCCCTCATGCAAGACATGCACGCCCAGATTTTGGCCTTTTTGACAGATTTAACAAGTCTTTTACTCATTTCTTCAAATTGTCTAAGTGTAACAAAATTTTTAATTTTGGGGTACAACAGGTTCCTTGAATGGTTCTAACAATAGCTTCCTTTTCCTTCTTGGCTTTCAAGTAGTGTTCATTTCCGATAACAGACTTTTGAGCTGTCAATCTGATACGCACCATCCTGACACAAGAATGCTTAGGAGTCTGAATTTACTTCTTTGTGCTTTGTGAGTAATGATTGTTTATTGTCAGACTTACTATAATGTGACCCTTGTATGAATGATGTGATAGATATGTGTTAAAGGTTGAGTGGGTATGTATACACATGTACACATTGTGTACACGTATCTATATGTATAGACATATCAATACATACGTACGTTAAGCAGATGGATATGCTCATACGCATGTGTCGACATGTATATACACATACATACGTATACACAAGGGTATATATGGTTATACGCATGTATATACGTACACACCCTGCCTAATATCTGTGGTAAAAATAATATTTTAATATTATTGTTTAGGAAATTTACATATATATGTATGTATAAATGTATATATCGATGAAGTAACTATATTTTATGATATATACATATATACATAAATACATGTGTAAATATATATATATTTATATATTTTATAAGGTATAAAATATATGTATAAATATTAAGGTAATATATGCATATATATACATTACAATGGTAATGTCAAAAATATATATATATTTATATATATAAAATATATTAGTACTTAATAAAAATACATATATTATAAAATATATAAATATACATTATTAAATATTTAAAAGTGAAAATATTTATAAACTCCAAAGTGGAAATATTTGTACATATTTAAATGAATAAATATTGAACTCAAAAATAATAAAGTTAAAAGATTTAAATCTTTTAACATGAGCAAGTTTATTAAAGTAGACTATTAAAAGAAGATAGTCGCTAGTCTTGAGCAAAACATGGAGACTTCATAAAGTATCGAACCTTTTTCTTAACATAAGGAAAAAAAAAATATGAATCAAATATTTGGTGGAAACATTTGAAAAATAAACCAAAACTCAGCTGAGAGTTTTCTTGTGAATAGGAAGAAAGCTTCAACGCAACAAAAATGATGGAGGAAAATTTCAGCACTGGGTAATAGGGAATGCCAGCCAGTGGTTCTGTGTTGTAACAAATTGAGACTTGACAAAATTGCAGCAAAATGAGTCACTTGTTTTCATGCGCTAGGCAGGGACGTTTTTCCTGTAGGTGGCGATTTCTGAGTTTTAAGCTGAATTTTTCTGCTAGTGCTGGCTCCATGAGGGTCGATTCACTCCTTTTTGAGGTGACATAGGGTTTATTTGCTTGCCAAGTGACATTTGACTGGGTATAGGCGCCTTGTCATTCTACATGCCCAAAATGAAGGAAATTGTTGCAATTACGGGTCTATAAATACTTTCCCAGCCATTCATTGAAAAATATCCTTGAGTAACTTGTTTCTTGCGAATTTGAGAGCTTCCTTGTCCATTATCCAAGCTGCTGTGTTGTTTTCTATTGCTGCATTTTATCTTTTTGCTGAGAGTGTGAGAATTAGAAGCTTTTACCAGATGTTGTTAATTGACTGTGCTAAATCCCTTGTAGAAGAGTGAATTAACAAGTTCTATTAGATAAGTGTTAATTAAGAAGAGTGATTTGAAGGAGTCATCCACATTGAAAGAGAGGTTTTGCAAAGCAGCCATCTCCAATTGGGAATTCTGGAAGTTGCTGACGGAGCAGTGCTGGGGAAAGAGCTCATTATAACAGGCATGTTATTTATTTAATAATTCTTGTTTGAAAGCTGCTCTCTTTTATTCTTGAGTTTGATATTTGCAATTAGTATGATATATGCAATTAGTTCATAGCAAATCAGTAATTTTTTGATGAACTTTCATTGCATTTAAGGATAAATGTGTGAGGAATTTCATTGTATTTGAAGGGCAAATGAATAAGGAAAATCAATGCAATTAAGGGTAAATACTTAGGAAGTTGAATACATTTTAATGGTAGATTAAAAGAAGGATTTAAGGATAAAAGAATTGTAAAAAGGGTAACAAATGTTTAAGAAGGTTAAGGGTAGCTTTACTTAATTTGCATTATTCAATGAAGGGTTTTTATGTGTACTTGATTGAGTTTGCAATTTTGTATGATCTCCGTATATGGAGAATACGTAGGGTAATTAATAACTACTAGGAACGAAATGATGTGAAAACCAAGTTTGATCTTTAGCTTATGTTATTAGGTTAACTGTGACAAGCTTCACTCCTAGGATAAAGATTTCCTAAATCAGGAGTTAGGATATAGACACTAGTTTATTGGCTCATTTCTTAGTAGACTGTTTGAGGTAGGAAGTCTGGGGTAAACTTAACCCATTGAAGGACATAGCCTATGCATAGAGTAAGGTAGCCCAATGTCAAATCGGCCCTGAGTAGTGTAAGTGATAGATGATTTACTCAGTTGTTTATTGAACCAGAATACTATGGCCATAGTAATGTAATGTACCTACATCCTCTTAGATTGGGAGATGATTACATTGTCAGTTCACAGTGATCCAATAAGTACATACCGGTTTGGGATTGTGGGATACAAGAATCTAGTTATGTAGGACACACCACTATGCTCAGTTGGTTAACATAATCGGTTACTCAACCAATCCTTTCGACAAAGGGAGGGCCTTTCATTGAAAAATGAATGT
This sequence comes from Sequoia sempervirens, assembly GCA_007258455.2. Lineage (NCBI taxonomy): Eukaryota > Viridiplantae > Streptophyta > Pinopsida > Cupressales > Cupressaceae > Sequoia > Sequoia sempervirens. The sequence continues at coordinate 201,666,742 of VDFB02256132.1, forward strand.
TTGGGGGACCGCATTATTATTCCGTGGTTGGTGGAAAAGCACCCGAGTGATGTTTCTCCTCCACAATCAAACGTCTGAAGAACCAAGATTTGAAAGGGAAGATCCTGGACCGTCTTACTTCTATTTGTGCAGAAGTTGTTTAAGCTGTGTATGTTCTCTTAAGCTTTCGTACTCTGTTATTCATTTTGAAAAGGGAAAAGTTATTTTTTTGTGAAAAGCTTTGAATTGTATTTATATGATGTATTTCAATTTGAAAAGAAAAGAAAAATTTTATTATAGTGTTATTTACTCGTTTACTTTTGTTATAAGTTGTAAAAATTAAGGAATTTTTATTTCACGTATAGGATAGGTCGTTACAAGATGAAACCCTAATGACAAAGTAAACCCTAACTTTCAGATGAGTTTAATATGTTTGGCCCTTATAGGGCTCAAAATCACTGCTCCACTTCCTAGAGCAAACTATCACTCACAAGGCCAGGGTTATCATCATGTAAGTGAAATCAACTCATCAACAAATTGTAGAGGGATAATGGCCAACTCTATGAGAGTGGGTTATTTCTCCTATGCTTCGAGCTCAACATTGGAAAATGCATGTGAACAAGACGAAGGACTAAAGGTGAAGTTCACATGACCATTTGGAATCTGCAAATTCAATACTTGGCCAATTTTTTGTCATTTAAACCTTGGAGTGGAAAATCCCATCTGAACCAGACAAGGTGGAAGAAATAATCTGAATTGCACTTGCTGCAAGGAAGATGATGTGATTTGAATGGCAGACAAAAACCTGCATGGGCATAAATTTTGCCGCTTAGAAAATTTCTCAAAAATCCAAAAGGTAACTAGAACTAATTTTTCATGACCTACTTGTTGGTGCAAACAAAACTTATCCGTATTAGATGTTTCAGATCGATTATGATCCTAGGGAATTTTGGGTAAGGCACAAAAATGAAAGGGGCTGAAACAAAAAGGGCAATTGCAGATTTGGGTCCCAACAATGGCTCTAGTTGGGGACGAGTGCCTCTTGTAGGCATAGTGAGAACTTAGAATCTCTGAGTAGACTACAAAAAAAGGGAACAAAGGAACGAGACTGACACACAAAAAAAAAAAACATATGTACAAGGGAAAAGAAGAATATACCTGGGAGGAAAACAACCTAAGCCAATGACATGATGACACAAAAGTTTGAAGATATGGCTACATAAACTTACCACATTATTTTGCAAGTTAGATCCTGCATGAATACCCAAGGCACATGGCCCTGAACAAACTGCTTCATCCACTTGACTCTATCAAAGAAAAGCCTACTAAAGGATTTGATCTCCACCAAACCAATTTTGTCTCCTTGCATAAGTTGTAAGAGGAAATGGTTCCTACATAGAAGCACAGGCAAATTGTTAATGCTTTGGTTGTCTTCCTAGTAGTGGAGGTGGCAATTATCTTGGCAAGGCAACTGCAAATAATAAGAGCCATCATCATCCTCATCCTTATGGTAGCACTCAACCTTAAACTCCTTGGGAACATTATGTATTGTCATACCAGCATATGAATCTGCATGAAGAGAATGACTTTCTTGAGTACCAATCTCAAGTGTGCCTCGCTCAACTGGAACATCAATTGGAGCCATGATAGATGATTGCTCAAATTCATGCAACCTAAATGTGCTGCAAATGCTGATGTACTCTTCCATAATCAAATCAAAGACTTGACTCAAATCCAACTCTATATCCTCAGTATGCAAATTAGAACTTTGAGGCACTTCCTGTGAAGACTCATGATCTTCAAATTGCCCCTCTATTTCATATCCTTGACTAGATACAAAAATACTACTGTTAAGAAAACAATCAATAATTTGTTCTTCATCCTCACCTTGTGGATCAACAATTTAATCTACTTGAGGGCACACAACATCAACATTTATATGCTCAACCGAAAGAGTTCAAAAATTTGTCCTCAATGCAATCCACTTCAGCAAAAGAAAGTTGTTCCCAGCCAAGCTCTAAAATTTTTTCCATGTCAAAGTAATCATGGTTGGAAACAACCAAGTCAGGCAAACCCTTGCAATCTTCTTCTTCATTTGGAACAAGGAGTGTGCAAGCCTCATCACCAGCAGGATCAACGAAACAAGGAAGGACATCAAATGAAAAGCATAATTGGTGCACCTCAACCTCCTTACCTGCATCCTCAATTATAATGCCATTGTTGCATATTGGAGCTGATCCATCAACCTCGCCACTAGGAGCAACCCCATCACCATCAGTAATGGGAGGCAAATTATCAAGAGCTGGCGGAACACACATGCCCTAGTAGACAACATGCCTACATTCTCCAACTTGTACCCAAGGGGAAGAGAATTTCCACCAAGGTAGAAGACCTCACAATACATGTCTATGTGCTCAATATCATAGTTTTAGGACTCAAACTTGACTCGGCAGCCCAAAATCTTGACTTGGACTTGGGGCTCAACACAGACTCAATGAAAAAACAAACTTATAATTACACCAAAAAAATGCATTTAGACAACATAAAAGCCTAATTTGACTATCAATTTGTCATAGTTCAAACGTTACACATGTCATATGATCCTCAAACTCTCAAAATTTGAAATTTCATAGTTTCAAATGTATTACAGCATTATAAATTTATAATTGTTTACATATAATGATATGTCAAAATGAAAAAACAACCAAATACAATCTACATCTTCCTCTTTCCCCTCCTAATGTAAATTTTTCAGGCCTCGAACTTGAAGGTTCTAAATATCAAAATGATGATGGATTATTTCTTCAAAAGTGTCTTTGTTTTCCTCCATTACATCCAATTTTGATGCTTTTGTTGCTCCTTTTTCAAATTCTACAAGATCTTCATCAATAAGGAGGACATCATCTTGTTCATCGATAGTCCATTCACCATAAGGATCAATCTCATCCAAGTCAATGGAATCATGTGAAATGGGCTCCACCTTTCTAGTTCAAAGGCGAAGATTGTACTGAATGAAGACAAGATCATTGAGGCGCTCTTGGGTCAACCTGTTTCTCTTCTTCGTGTGAATGCTCTCAAATAAGATCCAATTACATTCACACCTAGAAGAACTACAAGGTTGGGACAAAATATGGACAGCTAGCCTTTGAAGATTTGGCATGCCAACACCATAATTCTCCCACCATAAATCTACAAAAAAAAGTTAAAGAACATAAGATTTAAGTAAAAAGTTTAAGAATCAATTTTCTAATTTCTATTTGTAGTATAGAACTAAAAATTTTACCTAGTTGTTTTTCTCTCCTTTGAATTGCTTAAGCTAAAGAAAAGAGTCTCCCATCTACACCCTTGTAGACTTTGAATAGATGGATGAAATATAGCAAGTTGATTATTATGTATGTAAAATGGATGTTTCTAGAGGGTCAACATTGCCAAATCCATAAATAAGATATAGCAAATCAGATTTAGTAAATCTTTCCTACAACTCATCAAGAACTTTATCTTTCATCTCAACATTTGGCACCATCTTATCGATGCATGAAATGACACCTGCCATGACCTCCTCATCAGCCTTAAATAAATTAGAGAATTAGAATTTTGGGTTTAGGTAGTAGGCCAAGGCATGTATCGGCTGGTGGAGTTGGTTTGTCCATCTACGATCAATGATGTGCCAAATGATTTCATTTTTTTTTGTTTACACCATAGTAATGCAAAATGGCCTCTTTGGCCTTATCCATGGCCTCATAAAGGAAACTCATTGGCATGCCATCTCCATCCACCATATGAACCCTAACCAAAGGTTTTGTCACCTAAAATATTGAAAACAAATTTGAAATTATTACAAAATTAACCCCTAAAAAAAAAGCAGCAATAGATTATTTTGTATAAAGTTTATGTTTGAATTTGTTACTTACCTTGATTAACTCCTCTCCATTTTGATGAATAATCATAAAAAATTGTTCTTGCAGTTCTCTCCCCTTCAACTTTTTTGGAAAATGGGAACTCCACCCAAGCATTAGACACAAACATTTGCTTGAGATGAGGAATTGCAGCAAGAATGCTTTGCAAAGTGGAGAAGTGGCTAGCAAATCGTGTCACTCCTAGTCACACAAGCTCCTTGCTATTTGTGTGTTTTCTCATCAAAGAAAGGACCCAAGTACGGTTGTAGATAAATTCGGTAACTTGTTTAGCATCTTCAACCACACTTTTGACCCATCCAATCTTCCCAATGTCCTCTAACAACATATCCAAGCAATGTGCAGCACAAGGAGTCCATGAAATAGTAGGATGCTTCTCCATAATAAGTTTCCTTGCGGCTACATATGTTGTTGTGTTGTCTGTGATAATTTGGACAACATTCTCAACCCCAACCTCCTGGACCATCCCATCCAATAGATTGCACAAAGTCTCGACATTTTTTACTTCATGCGAGGCATCTATAGACTCAAGAACATCAATGTGCCATTAGAAGCCACAAAAAGTTAAGAAGAGTCCTATTGCATCCATTTGTCCATCCATCTGATAAGATGCTACAACCTTTTTCCCGACATACTTTCTTTTGATCATCAACCACAAGCTATGTATTTTTTACAGCTTCCTCTAGCAATGGCCCACTTAATTCTCTTGTTGTTGGAGTCTTAAACACCTTACCCACAATTGTTATTGCATTCACCAACCCTTCCCAATATGGGTTGTTCACCACATTGAAGGGTAAATTATTATAGAACAAAAATTTGTTGCTACCATCCTAGCCTCATGGTTTTTTTCTTTATTCCAAGCAATACCTTCAAGTGAGGCTTGTGCTCTTCGAACATTGTGTGGAACAAAGAAATTCAGTGATGATGGAGGAATATGGCTAGAAGTAGAGAAAGAACCCTCAGGACTCTCACCAATTGATGAATGTGGATGACGGAAGCTTAGAGTTGGGGCAACAAAGGAATCCATAGGTGTAGAACTGGATACATTTTGATTCATGATTGCTTCTAATGCTTCCTTTGTCTTTTACTTTTCCTTTTTTTTCATTTCATACTCAACAAGTAGGGCATTCACCTCTCTAGTAACCTCTTCAAACACCTTAATGCATGCCTTCACATTTTACCCAGGTGTTTTAGCAAGGTGGTGTTTTAATCTATTAATTCACCTATTATACTTTGCTTGCATTCAATACAAGTGACTTGGCTCTTCATAGCTCTCAATATCCCACACTTCCATGCAGGATCTTTTGCTGCTCATTTATGTTGAACTTGAAGTTAACATTGTTGTTTTAACATGGAAAAAAAATCAGCAGGATTTTGCAAAAAAATCAGCAACAAGCAAAATGATAAGCATTTATTTAAAAAAATAGAATCCAAATAGAAGCTAAAAGTGTTAGGAAATAAGGGATGAGGGGAAATGGAAGAAATTTTGACAGCATTTCCCCTAATTTTTCAAGTTTTTTTAATTTTCAAATCAAAAAAATATATATATAATAATTGCTTACTTGTTTGAGGATTCAATCAACTTTTGATCCTAAAATCTTGTTTTGTCAACTTGTTTCCTTGCTATGTCAATGTTTGGCTTGGTCAAACGGGCGAATATGAGTTAAAAATGAAAAAAAATGGTGGTTTTTGCACTTAAATCATCACCTGGCCGTTACCTCTGCTGACTGAGAGTTTGAGACCGAGATTCGGCGAATCTTACGCCAAGACTTGGCTGAGTACTTGGCAAGACTTGTGGAGACTCGGAAGCTCTTGAGTCTCATTGACTTGTCTCGGCCACTTGGGAGACTTGTGAGTTCGGCAAGTTTTTCCGAGTACTCAGCAAGTCCTGAAACTATGATTTAATCACTTATAACACCTTTTTAAATAAATAAATATTAGTTATCTTTTAATATTTACTTTTTGACAACTTAAATATTTAATTATTTATTTAATTATCCCTTTTTACCATCTCGTTAACCTATGGGAAAATTACAAAATGAAGCTTAGGGTCATCTACGAACTTATGCTCAAGAAGGGGACATGATATTTGATTCCTCCACATTGGTTGTTGATAACATTGTTGCAGAAAGCTCTTTACAAGTGATAAAAATAATCAACTATTTAAAAAAAAATGAAAATGTTTTTAAAAAGAAACCTTAATTTTTTTTAAAAGTATGAAAGTTCTTGGGAAAACTTCTAAAAAACCATGAAAAATCACAAAGTAAGCCTATTTTTTATCAATAATTTTTTTTTGTGCAAGCTAGTTCCCTCTTGTAGCACTTAACAAACACACTCTATGCCTTTGCAAGCCTTCACCTCTAGGGAAAAAAACAAGCTTCAAAAATGAAAAATGGCAACTGGGAATGATATTGGAAGTTTTTGTGTCTTGTGTTTGTCAAATGAGGTGTTTTATCCACATCTCAGGGTCTAAAAACTGGTTTAGGTTCACTTTATGACAGAATAAAAGAAAATTTGTTTATAAAAATCATTTTTAAAAATGTTTGGGTACTGTTTTCTACCTGTTTGTGGTGGATTCTCTTGAGTGCAATTGGAGCACAGACTTACCATCTTGAGTACAGCAAAGGAATAAACCTGCCATCTCAGGTAACCTATACGTACATTGGGATGTACCCACATGGTTACTTGAGATGGCATGGCTGTGCTTTGGCTGAACCCAGGCAATGCCCCATCTTGTACAGTGATTTGGGCATTTTTTGAAGGACCCAGTAACTTAGGTTTGAATTCATTGAGATACTATTTCCGTTTCCTTCCAAACTCATTTGTTAATATGGCCAACCTAAAATTTCCCTCATACATTCACTGTCTTTTTTATTTGTATCAGGACATTCCTGTAAATTAATGCTCCTATTTATTTACTTGTTATGTTGCATCCAAGTGAACTTATATCTCTTTAACTATTCTGAATTTCAATTTTCCCTCTACTATTCTAGTTCATCTACTAGTGTCCACATCATATGTTTCTTCAGGTATCCCGGTAAACGGATCATACTGCTGCCTTCAGAAAAATACTACATCTTCCAGTAGAATATTGTTTGGGGCTGAAACTTTGACTCTGAATCCATGTAAGAACCCTTACTAGTTCTGCTCCGAAAATTCAGTTTTGACCTTTTGACATTTCGTCAAATGGTTGGCATGCAATGTCTGAGTTCTAATTTTCTGAGTGTTTATGTGTTTTTTTTATGTTTGTTTGAATGCTATCTCAATGCCAAAATCACATACAATTGCATAGAAATGATAAGGAATGTTTACAAACCTTTATACAAGGAACCCACATGTAAAATTGCTTCTTAGTGAATAGAAATCAGGTCTGATTACGTTCTTATCAGGTCTGATATGCAAGTTATCAGACTGTCACAGCACTAGAAAACCCAATACAAATGAAATATTTAAGTACCCAATATGCCAATAACATACCCGAATAATAAATACATCTAATTGCATGCCAGGAGCTTAACACAGCAATTCTGGAAACATGCTTGCAGCAGCCTGGTGCCCTCTATCTTGCACGCCTAGCACTGAGATCAATGTTCTCCACCAATGTTTGTGTGCAAACTGAATCCCTTGACCTGGCCACTCCCACTAGTGAAGAAAGCACACATTAAACAAAGGCGTTTCAGCTCCAAAAGAACACGCCCAGCACATTGTCTTGTACGGCCCCCATCAGTAATGATGATCAGCTTCCTCAAATACCCACGTGGCTGTGTATTAGGATGCTTAAAAGCAATAAATCACTCACAGCAGTTATGCCCTCTGATCACAAACAAAATACTCTTAAAAACCCTTGAATAAACTTTTCAAAATCTACTAATGAAATCCCTACATGCCATTGAAGAGAAGGCACAGCCAGTAATAAAATGTCCTCCAATATTGATTCTTCAAACTTCTGATTTGCTGAGAATAATCTTCAAACCCTTGAACAATCTTTGACGACAATCACTTCCTGATTTGTATAAACTCCATTGATGCTCAACTGTGACCTCCGTACGAAGCCACCAGCACAATCGAAGAGGCTACGTTCTCCAAGATTGAATTTACTATGAAACCCTAGGTTTCTTCCTCAAAGCCAAAGCTTCTTCAGAAAAGACAAGTGTCGAATGATTCCAAAATGAATTGCATTTGCTTTGATGGCCCTTTATATACCTTTTCCAACTTGGTCGATTTCCTCATGAGGCTCTTTTAAATCATTTAAAATGATATTTAATATATTTCATGTGCACTTTACAACATTAGAATAAATCCTCATAAATGGGCGCCCCTTTTTAATGAATCATTAATTGTACTTTAAGTCATTAAATGGCCCCCTTTAGACATAAAGTTATAATATAACTTTATGATACACCTTTTGAATAAATAATTAATTATTATTAAAGATTAACTTTAATAATAATTAAAAATATCATATCTGATAGATTTAGACCATAAATGCAAATAAGCAGAAATACAACACACAGATTAAAGAACACAGCGATTTACCTTGGGAAAACCCTCCTATTCGAGGGAGAAAAACCCAGCAAAATGATCTCTTATATATTAGAAGAATAAGGGCAGAAATCTGCTTACAAATCAGGCCCTACACAAGGCCGAATTTAATACAATGTATAGGGACAATTCTTCTTGATGCAAAATACAAATGAAGATACTTCTTGAAATCGGATCTGCTGCTAAAAGTGGTGAACTGCTGCTGAAGTGCGAACTTAAAGAATGAAATGAATTGATGTTGAAATGAGAGGACTTCACCTCCCTTATATACAATGCTAGGCGACCTCTTCTCTAGGTCAGCCCTAGAAAATATAAATATTATTTGAAAATCAAAGGCCGACCTGCCTTGGAGAACATTTATTTAAATTTTATTTTGGAGAAAATATCTCCTGCTGCTACAAACATTAACAATATCTCCCTTAATAAACATTTGTTTTCTCTGTCAACTGAACTAGGGGGTCGAATACTACATCCACAACACGTTCAGATGCCTTTCCATAAATAGCAATACTGGACTTCAACCTCGAGGTGACTTACTATAAATAGTAAGTGTGTGAAACTGAGTCCTGAACCACCAAACGAAGGCCAATCTTGAACCAAACTGAGCTTTGGAGAAGAAAACACTCAGGTAACTGCCAAACAGTAACCAATTGCATTAGCCTACGAGGGCCAAATAATAGGCCAATCTACCAAAAACGGGAATGAACTAAAAAGGGGACATTACAATCTACTTCTTGTGATTAAGCACTTTTGGACTCTCTTTACTTGTCCCCATTTTAGGTGTGAGTTGTTGTCTCAAACTTCACAGCCATACAACACAATTGGTGTAACAAGTAAGCCAAACAAAACCCTGGTGGTCTTCCAATCCCACAATTCATCATCCTTGAATTTGTTCTATACGTGCTTTACACTCCCTTGTTTTCTTTTCATTGTGCATGGTTCCTAGTTGAGTTTGCTTTGAAAATCAAATGGCTAAGATATTTTTATCCTGTCACTACTTCAAATGGGTCTCGTTTGAGAAGAAAGGTTATTTTTTCTGTTTCTCTTTGTAAGGAGAAGAGAGTGAGTTGTACTAAATTATTTTTATATCTTTCTTCCTATGAAATTTCTTTTCTTAAAGTTTCAAGGTGAATATTCCTGGGATGTAATTAACCAATTTGTATGCCTTATTATCCTGATAGATCTTACTTCAAAGTTTTGGTTGTCTGTTATGTAAAGTCTTTCATGATGCTCTGAGTATTCCTTGAAAAGCTGTATCCCACTTTTCTTTTATCTTCTCCCAAACAGGTTCTTTGTTTTCTTTTGAATGTTTTGTCCATACATGGAACAGATGTTTTTTTAATCTATTTTAAGTAATTTTACTCACATTTATGCAAGTCATCAGAATACTCCTTTTGCAGGTAGGAGATGGGATAAATGATGCACCAGCCTTGGCACTTGCTGATGTTGGAGTGTCTTTACGATTACAGGCAAGAGAGGATGCTGCTTCTGATGCAGCATCAGTTATACTCCTTGGAAATAGACTTTCACAGGTAAATTTTTATATGATAAAGTATAAACTATATAGTTGTCTTCACCTTCAGTTCTTAATGAAAGAGAATTTTGAAGCCAAACTTTTTCACATGGAAATCATTATGTGTCAACACACCTAGTTAAATGTGTTCACCATTATGTATGTGAAGTTATCAGTTATACTCCTTGGAAATAGACTTTCACAGGTAAATTTTTATATGATAAAGTATAAACTATATAGTTGTCTTCACCTTCAGTTCTTAATGAAAGAGAATTTTGAAGCCAAACTTTTTCACATGGAAATCATTATGTGTCAACACACCTAGTTAAATGTGTTCACCATTATGTATGTGAAGTTATCAGTTATACTCCTTGGAAATAGACTTTCACAGGTAAATTTTTATATGATAAACTATATAACTATCTTCATCTTCAGTAATGAAAGAATTTTGAAACCAAACTTTTTCACATGGAAATCATTATGAGTTAATACACCTAGTTAAATGTGTTCACCATTATGTATGTGAAGTTATCATTTTTACTCCTTGGAAATAGACTTTCACACGTAAATTTTTATATGATAAAATATATAGCTGTCTTCATCTTCAGTGCTTAATGAAAGAGAATTTCGAAGCCAAACTTTATCACATGGAAACCATTATGTGTCAATACACCTAGTTAAATGTGTTCACCATTATGTATGTGAAGTTTTGAAGATTGGCCATTGTTAAGCAGCCCCTTCTATAAACAGTTTGTTTATGCATAGTTGTTTAATGTTTAACATCATGTAAATGAAACTAAGGGGTCAAGATTCACCAATAATGACTTAGTCCTTCATAAGATCCTACACTGCAACATTTTTTGAAAAAAATGCTAACATAAACCATTCCTTTGTATGAAAAACTTGACTCACAGCATGTCACAAAGATCCTATGGTCCTGGAGTTAAAAGTTTCAAACCTCTTGGTTACTCCTGCAATCCTCTATTATTTTAGACATACTATGGTTAGGTGGCCTGATTTACCATCATAAAAGCTTTGTAAAGCTCTAAAGGGTTCACTTGCAGAACTCTAGATGGTACATATACAGAAATAATTGTCCTCTTCGGGTTTGAAATTCAAATAGAAGAATTTTTCAAACACCATAGTCCAGTCATCTTCCTTCTACCAAAGTTTCCTTTAACTGAATTAAAAGCAGTCTTGTGGATTGTGATTACTTCAAGTTTCTTGTTTCTGGGGTAATGTTTTTATCATAGTTACCAGACTTGGTCTTGAGATAGACTCAGCAGGATGGTTTTGGACTTGGACTCGGCAGAAAAATCTAGCACAAACCTGACAATTTGAAAAAGAAAATGATAAATAGAGATCATTTTAAGGAAGCATATGTTTTTTTCTATGCACTCTTTTTTAAATCAACTTTAAGGACAAAAAAATGAATCAATTACATGCAATTTTTCTCTCACACACAAGCATACATCTAACAACTTGAGGCAGCCCAAGGCTTATGTAATGTCCCCTTCCTAGGCAGTACAGTTATTTCAAGGGTTAGCCTATCATTTAGATCCTCATAGGCTAGTAGATGTGTTTAGAGGATCACTTGAGGTAGTTATCCAGCATTCGGGAACATTTCTCCAACAATTGATTCAGGTTTGGGCCTTTGCAGACACTTACAAAGTGATTTATAGTAAGTCAGGCAGGCAGGAGTTGCTATTTTTGGCAAGGCACCTGGGTCAGTTGGTCAGCTCAGTTTCTACCCGGTTTGATGATCTGATGAGCAAACAAGTAAATATTGAGGCATTTGATAAATATATAAAGTTTATTAATTTGACTTTATGATATAAAGTCACTTTAATGAAAATAATTAAATGTAATTATTTAATGGCAAATTATAAAGTATTATTAATACTTTATAATAAGGAGATAAATTAATATTAAATGAGTATTTTAATACTCATTTAGAAAAAGGACGCCATTATTTAATTAATATGCCTAAGTCATTAAAGGGCGATTTAATTATATTTTAATTGCTCATTTAATTGCCTTTTTGGAAGGGGGTCGACTTTTTGAGAGAAGATATATATTTCTCCAAGACAAATTGAACTCATTATGTTATGATTATTCTAATTGGTCTTTATTTCTCTTTGAGAGCATTGGGGTTTGTGAAACAAGGGTTTCTGCAGATCGTCGGGTTTTGAAGAACGTTCCCTCTTCAGAATCAGGCATACTGAGACTGTGCAATACCAGTTGAAGCTTGTCAACAGGGTGACTTCATTTAGAGGTTACATTTGTGCTTACTGAAATAGATTCAGAAAGGGTTTGAAAGAGATTATTCACCAGATATCAGGGGCGACTTTACTGAGGATCATTTCTAGTTGTTTGAGCCTTCATATTTCCCAGCCGTACCTTCATCATTGCTGCTAAAGGCCGTACTGTACCAGCAGATTGGCGTGTGAAAGAGATAAGGAAAAACGCCTTTGCTTTTTGGTCTCTGTCTCCTCCATCTTGGTCGCCTAGATTCTCAATGGCATTTGGCGTCATCTTGGTTGAGGGAAAGAATGCATTTCACCATATTTTGATGATTCTTCATTTGTGCGCCTGGCTGCAATAAAATCAGGTTCTCTTTTAATTAATTACCAGCTGCCTTTCATTTGCATGTATTACCTTTCAGATTGTAATAGTTGGATTTGAATAAGGAAGGCATTCTTAGTTCAAGAATCATTGATTCATTATTGTTCTGGCATTTTTATCAATTCATTGTATTTATTTTCAAAATCGCAGCTATCTTTCTTTATTGCAAAAAACCTCAAAAAAATCAAAACTACAAAACAAACAAAAAATCGCATTCACAGTCAGAAGATTTGGGTTGAGAGACACCTGGTCTCTTACAGCTTACCATAAAGGCTTCAAGGCTTGATGAATGCATTGAATGTTGATCAGTGAAGACTTGTTTTTCCTCTTGCGGCCTTGCTCTCACTCACAGTTCACTCTTACTCAATGCAATGAAAACTCAATAAGGATTTGGATTGCGGGTGGGATGTCATTTTATAGGCTTTTAAAGTGTTTAGGGTGTGGGCAGGGCCGATAGAACTTTTAGGGTTAGGGCTAGTGACCCACTTTTCCAAAAAAGCCTCACTTTTTTTTAACTGTTTAGGAGTGGAAAATAGGCATAGGTTTCCAAAACTTTCAAGGGATGTGGGTGACTTCCTCACACTCTTGGGGTCATCCCGGTGTCCCTTCAACATCCCCATTAAGGGGGGCACCCTGGAAACAATCCCTCTTTGAGGGAATGTCGTAGGGATGTCTCCTCCCTGATGTTTGTGTGGGGATGTTTCATTTAAGTCCCAAATCTTGGGGACATCCTTGTCTCCAGAGAGCAGTTTTTAGGAGGGGAATGCATCCCTATGGAACACTGAATGTTTTTGCTAGAAAAGATGATATTTCATATGACAATGTGACAATGTACTCACAAAAGCTAAAATTGGAGTAAAAAGACATAGAACATGCCCATGCATTTGGTTCCCTTGGCAAATTAGAAAATAAGAATTTGAAGATCATAATCTCCTTGGATTAGGCACAATTTTTGTGAAATTCATTTGTAGGTTTCTTAGAATTCACCCAAGATGTGGGTTAAAATCGTGTGCATTTATCTCTTCTCAAGATCAATCATAATTTTTGAAAATTACAACAATTATACAAAAATGTAATATATATAAGGTTTTAAACCAACTCATTCTGCAAAATATCTAAAAAAATCCACATGTGAGAATTGCTACACACCCGAGAATTGCTACACACCCATTGCTATTACTTTGGCTTCTTCCAGAAGTGGTTTTGTTCACCCCTTCTTAACATTGGCAGACTGGCCATTTTTGAGAATTCCTCATGGAAGTTCTGTAGACAACCCATATAGATTAATAAAGTTACAACTTGATCATTTTAGGCTCTAAAATTATTGCAATAAAGAATGTCATAGGTTATGACATGCTCTCCATTTTTAGGCATCCATTGCTTTTCTTCTTTTCAGTGGTACTTATTTCTTGACCTCCATTTACCCTTGGAAGCAGTTGTTGCTGGAAATCAGGGTGTTGTGGGAGCCTAGCATGCTCATTTATTCTTGTATCATTCTTCTTGTGGAAAATGTAACCAATCTTTATCTTGTAAAATTAGACCAACAGTTTAGCCCTTTAGGTTATGAATATGAGAATCTATAGTTGTAACTGCTGCAATTTGGAAAATCCATTGCTTGAGAACTTTTCAAGACACAGAACTTCACTTCTTATTGATCTAAACACAATTCATTACAATAATTCCCTCGCTTCATTATAAAGAACCACTTCGCTGTTGTTCTTCTAGGATCCATATTAAGACTGCTAAATTACAAAGATTTTTCTGAGCTAATTGAAGACCCCATTCTTTGTTTGGTTCATAATTTCATGTCTGCCATTAAATATTTTAGAATTCTCAAAATTTTGATATGGAAATTTCTTGACAGATACTAGAGGCTATAGACCTTTCCAGAGCAACAATCAACAAAGTCCATCAAAATCTGGCTTGGGCGATTGCATATAATGCTTTTGCAATACCTCTTGCAGCAGGTGCTTTACTTCCAGCATTCGATTTTGCATTGACGCCTTCAATGTCAGGTAAGAGTTGCCGCTATGTAAAAGGATGGCATGCTTCAACAAGATACTTTTATATCTGAAAGTCATGTTTTGTTGCTGTTCCAACTTCAACAGGTGCTATGATGGCCTTCAGCTCGGTATTTGTTGTCACCAACTCCTTGCTTCTACAATTTCATCGTAAAGGTATACTTGAGAACAATAACCAGAGTTCAGACCTTTTCAGGTAAAAGTTTAAAATTCTCAGTCTCAATGGATTTCTATCATGGTGAATAATTCAAATAGAATATGAAATAGATGAGGTAATTCAATAACTAAAACCTTATGTTCATTTTTTTTTTTCACTCTTGCAGATACAAATCCAAAGGGACGCAAGAATCACTCAAATGACTGATTCATATACCACGATTGTGTAGCTTTCTTACATTTAAAACTTTTTAAAACATCATTCAAAACCTAAGAGCGTTGGCATGTCTCTCTGTGTGAACATGGGTGTCCACATGCATTTGTCAAAATTAGAGGAAGAAACAAATCCATCAGTCAATCAGGATAATATTTACAGCACGCGAGTAGTTTCGAAAGAAATACATTTTCCTTTTTGAGGGGGATGATATTCATATGCATATAATGTTGTATGACATTTTTCAATAATTGTTTTGAAGTTCTTATTTTCTAAAACGCTCATCCTCTCCACTCTGTCTGTCTCTGTCTTATATGGCCCTCAAATTGAGGAGGGAAATGTTTCATCTATGTTACTACATTCATTAATAAGATATTGAGATTGTGATTATTGGCTGAAATACACATGGGATTTCACCCCGTTGTTTTAGTTTTCCTGCTTTCATCCAGAAGTGTAGCATTGCAACTCTGAAGAAAAACCTGCAAATTGCTAAATTAGTTGTCTCCCAGAGTGCAAATCCCATGTGCAGATTCAGAGTAAATTATTGCTAAAATGCAAGTAATTCATTACTGTGATTGTCATATGATCCTGTTTGCACCTTTTTCTCTTCCTTTCCTTCTTCTGAATTCTGCTTACCAAATTCAGTCCTTGATGCATACCCATGCATTTTTGTCATGAAAGCAATTATGCCTTGTTCAAATGTAAGAAAGTTTGGTTATGCACGCAGAGTTATAATAGGTACAAACTTGAAAGTTTATGTGAGGCCTTCATTTTTATTTATGGACACCCATCCATTTGCTTGGTACTAACTCTCTTAACAAACAATGTGAGATGAATGCCCATTACTAATTTATTCCCTCAACTTTTTTCATATTGTCAAATTGGAACAAACGTTTATCAGCACAGAAAAAATCTTAATTGAAGATATTGTTGGTCTGTTTTCAATCATTTAGTTGCCTTGGTTTTTTCTTACTTGAGTAGCCATAATGAGTGACTTTAGAAACACTATCGATAGTAAAGGATAGAACATTAAAATGTAACATGTATGTTGTTTATTATTAAAGTTGATGTATTTCCTTAATAAAAAAACTTAACTATAGGCCATTCACAACAAAATGGTGGCTACCCAAGGTATGAAGGCTCAGAACGCATGGTACACAGCCCCAAATTCTCTAATACATCATCATCAAAAGAATAATAACCATAAATTTTGCAACACAATCTTGAAATAAAGTCTACTTAAGACTTTAACCTAACCAAGTCATCATCCAGCATAATCCAAGTGGCAAAACTAACAAAGTCCAATAGGCAAAGATAAAGTTAGCTTATTCACATGCTGAATTATAAGGGGATCATTATGTGGGGTCTTGACTGACTCTATAGGTGGTAAGTTAAATGGCTCCCACACAAAGCTTGATGCAGTGGTGTCATCTTGGTATTTTGCCTCATCCTCTAGATATGGCGGTTGGTGGGTTAATATAACCAAAGAAAGATGAGGAAAATCCTTAATAGAGCAAGGAAGTTTTGAGGGCCATTTGTGTGAAGTGAGGGCATAGAACACTTCTATGCAGATCACCCATTGCACCTAAGACAACTTCTTACACCCATGCCATGGAAACCTCCTCAAAAGGTTGGGGATTTTTTGATTGTTTGAAGGCACTTTTCAAATCATGAAAAGCATCACCATGTAAATCATCCATTTAATTGTACTATGCATCCATCTTGTAGTGTGTAGCCAAACATATGGTATTATTTATTCTATTGTTTTAAATAAACATGTTTTAATTATATTGGGCTATGGGGAATGGTTGGTGCTGGTTGGGTGCAACTATCACACACATTGGGCAACACTAATACTAATAGTATAGAGTTGGAATTTTTTAGGAGCTCATTGTGCATGTCTTTCCTAGTATTTCAATTGTATAGGGATGCGTATATTCTTTCATATGAAAACAATTGCAGTTTCAAATTTCTTGTGAGCTTTTGTTTATATCATTATTGCTTTATTGATCATCCTACAGCAACTTGGCAACCGTTGTTTTAATTATGCAGGCTACATTTCTAGTAGTATTGCATATACAACCTTAACTCGTGATTAGAAGATGTGTGATAGAGAATTGAAGGATGACAAAGCAATGCATAGCTAAAGAATTTGACCATATAAAGTCCAACCAAGACAAACATTTTTGCATTGTGGAGGACTTCTCATTCTTATACAAGAAGTCAAGGACCTCAAGTAATTTCATCCCAAGTTGAAAATATTTTTAGTTTCAATGAACAGCTATGAATCCATAGAACCAATTGCAAAACTTCATAGGTTCTTGGTCCATCTCTCCTTGGTCTTGGAAAGATTTGCATGTGGAGCAAAGACTAGAACATGCAAGTGCATATGCTCTAGATATATTAAGATAAACTTTGCCAAGAAGAACATTGGAATGTTGTATGTACTTGACAAAACATACGACAAAGAAGGAAATAGGGCAACCAATTAATAAAACTCCAAGAGGAATGCAACTATAGAAGCTCTATGGGAAAAAGGTGGCAATATGATGGATGGAGTAAAGAAGAATAAGTAGCACAAGACTACATGAGATAGTTGAGATATCCCCACCTCAAGAGGTTGTCTCTAGATGAAATTTGCTTCTTCAAGTACGTTGAAGTTTCATATGCATTTTCTATTATATTGGTATCTAACATAGGGAACAAACTTCATAGAGTTGGCAATAACGATGTCCCTTAAAGAGAAAGATTGGAACTTTGGAATCAATAAAGATTGACTAAGGGAGGGTCTCTCATATAAAAGGGTTCGTCCCCTTTAAGGCAAGGATAGATTTGTGTCCTAGGCATTAAGGAGTTACATATTAGTACCATATAAAGAATATATGCACAATAACAAAGAAGAAGCAGCTTTGCCACACCATTTATATCAAGTGTTGAGATTGGCTTCTATTTTTTTTCTAAGGCCCATGTATGTTGCCTTTATTATATTTTGTATCAAGATCATCTATGATGTCATGCAACTCTTTATGACATTTGATACCTAGAGGATTATGCAATATTGTGGATGTTCTATTAGATTAGATTATAGACAATCCTTTTAAGTCCATTGTTTCTTATGAATGCTATGTGATGCTAGATATAGACTCGTGTTATGCATCACTATTGTTTATTGCAATTCATATGATGTTGTAGCTAGTCTACAATGTCTATTATTGTGTTTTGATAATATTGATTATCCAACTATGTATTAATTGTTTGTATTAGTTGTTGTAGGCTTCAAGTAGTTATAAGTATCGATTGGATGACGATTGTGTTCCTCTTGGCAATTGTTGGGTTTTTTAAATAGATTGTGTATTGTCAAGGAAAGTGGTATGATCTAGTCAGATCAACTTTGATCCTTGGTTGACCATCTCTAATCTTCTTTTGTAATAATTTCATGTTCGAATAAAGATGCATTTTATTCATGTATCTAGTGTGCATTGTCATCTCTATTATTAATTCATGTATTTATTTTATCAAAGAGTAATAAACATTTGGCACCATTGCCTTAAAACAAATCGGGTCAAATTTAAGCAATTCATGCCTTTAGACCTCAATAAAGGTTACAAGAAACGAAGCAGAAAATTACAAGGAATAATTGAGGAAAATACAATTGTACGATTCCCAAGTTAGAGCCCTTTTCGAGAATGTAGTTAAGTTGAAAATTCAAGACAACTTTCTTTAGAAGAGGGAAGTTGGGAGACAAAGTCACAGTCCTTCACATAATTGTATGAGTAGCCTTTAGGGCATTGAGGGCTTGTCAATCAAAGGAGAAGAAGTTGAGCCAAGGGTGTATAATTTTTTTTTTGAAACCGTAACAAGTGCGCAGAAGGTTGGAGCCAAGGGGAGAGTTGAGGATTCCTATGTGGTTGAGAGTGTGAGAGAAGCACCAAAACATCCCAATTAAAACTCCTTAGCAAGTAGATTCCAAGCACTAGGTTTGCATAAATAAAATCATGGTAAGCCCTAGTGAAAAAAAACAAAAGTTGCCCAAGTTTATAGGCAATGGATTAGAGGATCTTGTATGACATTGCAAAACTTGTGAAACAATCTAAATAGAAAATGGACAAGATGATCAAGCAATTTGGCTATGATCTTTCCTAGCTACCTTGTGAGGTGTAGTAATTGATTGGTATACAAAAATTGATCAAACCTCTCAAAATACATGGGAGAGATTAAAGAAGGCCTTCAAAGAAGAGTTTAAATTGCTTCATGATATTGAAATAGTAGCAAAAATTTATAATACAAAACAAGGTAAGCATGGAAATGTATGAGCTTATAATCGTAGACTTAAAGAATTGCTTGTAAATTTAGAAATAGAACCAACTGATGGTCTCAAGAAAAGGTAGTTCATCGAAGTTCTACTTCCGTCATTAAGAAAAAATATGAAGGTAGTACCACCCTCTTCCTATTTAGAATCCTACAATTGAGCAATGGACATATAAAGTGAAGATAAAATGTCCTTGCATAGTAAAAGAAAAATAGAGGAAGGTGGAAGCTTGAATGACGATAGCAACAATGAATTGGGAACAATACAAGTGCTCCAAAGGGACATTGTACGAATGATGAAAGAATTGAAGGCGAAAAAAGAAACTAACAAACTATAGTGTATTGAGTTCAAAATTGAGGGGCACACAAAAGGTAATTGTCCTAAAAAGATGTTTTGTGAGATTTTCTAGGTTATGAGTTATTCAATAAAGGATTGCCCATACAATTTGAAGAATAGGATTATACAAGTACTCTTTATGTAGAGAGAGGAGTCCACTCCATCAAAGCCAAAAAATGCATCTCCAAGTAGTTATCAAAATCAAATAGGAGGTCAAAGCTAAATACCAATGACCCCAAAGGATGCCCTACCATACAATGTTAACAATGTAGTGAATGGGAACACTTTGCGGGAGACTACCAGAACAAGCATGACAAAGTGCAAGTATTGTGCAAATGGTGTGGACCTAGAGACCGTGAAGACATTGGATGTCCAATAAAAAAGGCTAGTGTCAACATGATTGATGTAAGGCATAATGAACTATTGGCCTTTATTGAAGCCCAAGCAAAGAAGGTTGTGTACCCAAACACACAAACAAAAAAAGAAAGGATTTGTGAATCAAGGGTTGAATTGGAGAATATTGTTAGAGATTAGAGGCAGATTAAATGAACAAACAAAGGAATTTAAATGCATAGAAATTAATTGCAACAAGAAGACAACACAAATATTAACGTGGTTCACCCAACTTTGGGCTACATCCATAAAACCGGAGTCCATTTTATTATTTACTTCCAACAAAATGATTTACAGATAACATGCAACAACTCCTACAACTTGCTGCAATGTTTTTAATGTTTTCCCATTGTTGATTTTTACCATGCGCTTTTGTTGCATGCACGTGTTTTACCAGTCACAAACCTATGACCAATAGCTAATCGATGCATACACGACCTGCAACAATACTCAACCAAAAAAACATGCAACTATTCATTTCCCCACATGTGCTAGTTGCTCAACATTCCAGCGTGACTATTGGAATTCGTGGCTTTTTTATTTCCATGTGGCAGCAAATAAACTATCCATATTTTGAGTCATTTGATAACTGTTTTCAACCATCATTTAAACTGTATTTTACATACAAACTGTTGTCTCCAACAGCCTCCGAGTCTGATCAAGCTCCACAATACAACAAATACTATAGCTAATGAACGATGCCACTCAAATGCAAATGCAAGTATGATAACAAATCAATTACAATCGAAGAAAAATATTGCATGACAAGTGTACTTCAAGCTACTATACTAGTTAAATTAATTCGTGGCTTTTTTATTTCCACTTGGTAGCAAATAAACTGTCCATATTTTGGGTCATTTGATAATTATTTTCAATCATCTTTTTAACTGTATTTTACATACAAATTGTTGTCCCCAGCAGCCTCCAAGTCTAATCAAGCTCCACAATACAACAAATACTATGGCTAATGAACGATGCCACTCAAATGCAAATGCAAGTATGATAACAAATCAATTACAATCCAAGAAAAATATTGCATGACAAGTCTACTTCAAGCTACTATAATAGTTAAAGTAATGGATTTATTACAAAGTATTATTAACTTCAAAATGCTATTGTATAAGGGAGAATGAGATGGTGCATGCTACAACCTAATTGGAATCTTGTGAGAATGAAGATCTAATAACTAAACCTCCACTATCAAATGACCAAGAGATTAATCCAATTTTATTAATAGTTAGCACAACAAAGAAACCAAAGATGGCGAATATGGAGATCCTTGAAAATAATCTCACCAATACTATTGTTGATGGCGAGTCTATTGAGAACATACTTCTAGAAGACACTTGGAGAAGTTTGGGCAACCCGACCATTTGACCCCCAACTTTTCAATTGGTGGGTGCAAATCAACAAGGTATTAAGGTACTTGGACTTTTAATGGGACAAAAGGTAATTATTTCAACCTATTTTTTTTACTTTGTAGTCATTTCATTAAGGAAGAAAGCATGCGAGACATTGTTAGGTCAAGGTTGGCTAGTTGTAGCCAAACCTGATCATAATTGGAAGAAGAATACAATCTCCATTGAGAACAAGGGTCAAAAATATGTAATTAATTTTAATAGCCAAGCCATAAGTGAGGAAACAACTTCCTCCAATTTGTTAGAGTTAGACTTTGAAGAAGAATGGATAGAGAAGCATGATCTAGATCCAATAGAGCCAAATAATGAAGGGATTCTAGAAATACAATCATGCTTGGAGGATGAAACAAATTCTCTTAGTGGCCTATTTCACTTGCAAATTGAGGACTATGAGGCATTTTCATGGACTTGTAATTTTTTGAAAGCTATGACTCTCAGTGAAGAGCAACTGATAAAAAATAATTTTGAATAGTTGGATAGTTTATGCATGCGGGACACAATCCATAGTTGGCAAAAGGCGACAGTTGCAAAAAAGGTATCTAACTTTCTAAAAAAATGCATAATTACTAATGGTATGCCTCCAAGTACATTAAAAATCTTGACTACAAGGCCCAACTATATAAAAAGGTCCGACCATATTAAAAAACCCATCTACAAAGCTCAATTACATTAAAAGGTCTGACCATATCATATGGTGAGAAAATAACTCATTTGCACGAAAAGAAAAGAATTGTCATACGGTTGGCTTTTCCCTCAGTATGCATCATACATTTGTCATTCTTACTGTACAATAATATATGAGGCCATTGTATAGCCACATTGTATGACGCCATTAGAAGCTAAGGATTGCACAACCCCGAGTTGCTTATTAAGATTGTATAGACTGCAAGACACGTGGTACAAAAAGCATATTTATTACAATATTAGTTGGTGAAGGGTATAAACTACATAGTATGACAAAGATCCCCATTGAATGACTTTAGGTGATGAAGGGAGGAAAATTTCAAACCATAGGCCCTCCCTCAAATTACATCGTACAATCAAATTATCAACACATCATACGATGGGTGTATAGTTTTCCTACTGTACGACATCCTCCTAGTGGATGCCATCATTAACACACTATATGACATCCTCCTAGAAGACAATATCATTCTCTTCGCCGTACAACATTAGGGAGTAACTTTTTTATACCATATGATGCTAACATTTATTTTTATTGTATGCCACTAGGCGCCAACAATTTTCTTTATCATACGTTATCAATTGTACCATTTTTCTTCATCGTACATAATAGACGCTATCATCTTTTTCATTGTACATCATCAATGATCTTGTTTACACTGTACAACATCAACAATTCTATCAACTGTACAACATCGACTCTCACCATATGGACCATATGGAGTTTCATTGTATGGTGATTGAAGAAGGAACCACTTTACACCATATGACCCCTGTGGAATTCCATCCTACAACCTAACCATTTTAAATTTTCCATCATGTTCATTCATTCATTCATTCATGTCATACTAATCTCTATTAGAGAATCACTTGCTTATATCATACAACTAGTCCACATCACACAAAAACTTTGCAACGTACAACCATCAACCATCATATGACAACTTCCTTCCCTAGTCACCATCATATGTTGGTTAAACACTTCAAAATCTCTATTTTTCGTCTTTGTCAGCATTATTTTTCATCAATTAAAGATATCACATTTCCACAATCCATATTGATTATTGCTAGATGACTTCTAGATTTGATTGTGTGAGAGCTTTTTGAATTCAAAAAGATCTCACACAATCAAATCCAGAAGTCCTCTAGCAATAATTATGTTTTGTCTCCCAAAAAATATGAAAATGGTGTCCACTATGAAGTTATGTGTGTTTTTGAAGGTCTTACATTACACTTGGTGGTAGGGGCTTCACCCCCTGACCCTACCTTGTATCACAATAAGGATTGTGCCAAGGGCACTACCCCTTGACCCCACTAGGAGTGTCATACCCCAAACATTACACATCTAAACAACACCACAACCATCAAATTTTCTCATCATGAAGCATACAACAACACAAATTGTAGTAAGCAATGCATGCACACTTGATGTGAAAACAATTTCACTTCCAACATAATCATGTAAAACCATATACGAGGGAAGAATAATACAAACTTAGGTGTAACATGACCCTCAAAATCTAGTAATTTATCTTAAGGTATTTGAAAATACTGCCATCCTTACACTTGATTTAACTATTAGAGATCTAGTATTATAATCTTCAGAGGTGTACATTATTTCAACTAGAATGCCACCAAACCCCTTTTTTCAACTCGGATAGAATAAACTTAGAACACATCTTTAACATCTACTTGCCAAAAAAACATAAGTACTTATTCAAGAGTAGAGACGAAAATGAGTAATTTAAACTAATTAAATTTAACATGTCCTCTAATCATGAGAACGATTGTTAAATTCCAATAAAGGAACATTAGATAGAAAGATATGATCAATGGTATGAAACAACAATTTTAATTCTAACTTATACTCTAAAATTGAGTCTATAATTATCAAGATAAACTGTTACTCGTGTTATTCAATTTGAATCCACTAGAATATAGTATTACCATTTACATTTATCACTATTATAAAATCTACATTAAATAGTGTTAAATTTTAAGATAACCTTCAAAATTTCCTATGAACCATTAATAATTGGATTCCTCATGTAACTGATGAAGTTATGGTTATGAGCCACCAACAAGTTGGACACCAAACACAAGAGAATTGACATTAGTGATTAAGAAAACTCTATTAATACTATAGTAAATCCCTATAAGCAAACTACATAACATCCATTAAATTCTTAAGGTTACTTTTTAATTATAGATAATCCAATTATCAATTTAAAAGGGTTGCCTAATAATATACATAAATAATTTTAATTCCAACTAATTTCATTTGTTGAGTGATGTTTAGAACTAGTGTTTTGTTAATAATTAGAATTTTGAGTAAACTTATTTATTCTTCAACCATCTTTCCCTAATGTATTATCGTAATTTGGTTGAGCAGTTTAAATAGTATCTAATCATAATATTAATAACTTTATTCATAGATTTTGATTTGGATAATATATGTGGTTATAACAAATATGCTAGTCGCAAATAGATAAACTTACTTCTACACATTTGTTATCACAAATTAGCATTTTAAATTTATTATCATTCCTATATTCTAAGATAATAGATGGGATTATCAAATAAAAATCACAGACCCATTCTATTTAAATTAATCCTGGGATGTTTGGATTACTTGAAACCACATAACTAATCCTTAAAACTAACCTGAAACTAGTTCTTCCACATTTCTTTCGGGGACTTTCACATGAATTTGCAGGTTATTCTAAATTTGATTCCTGAAAATATGATGAAAGGCTGTTCTAAATTTGTTTTCAGCCCCAAGGAGAAATTGAGTAAGTTTTTTGTTTGATCCACTTTTATTCCTTCGTTTGCAGATTTGAAAAGATAATATGCAGTTGCAGAGATAATTGTGTTTTGGATAGAAAAATAAAATAAGCATAAGTAGTTACAGCCCCGTTGAAAAAAAACTTTACAAACTATTTTGTTTATTTTGATATAAAGGTTAGCATTTTTAATTTTTAATTTGTTTGTTTTTATTTATTAATGGAGCCATGGAGATCCCCATGGGCCGAAGGGCCCCACAAGCGTGGCCCATATGGGCCGAGGCTCCATGGGAGCCCTTGGCTACAGTCCATCTAAGGGAGGGTGGCCTAGGTCGGTTTATATATATATATATATATATATATATATATATATATATATGCATGCAAACAGATAATATATTTGTGCAAATAAAATCATATATAGATATAAGTTGTATTAATTTTTTTAAAAACTTTACTTAAATTTGGATTATTGGAAATTCTTAATTAATAATTTAAACTTAAATGCTCAGTGAATTTTGAAATTACAGTCCATAGTCACAAGCACAAGAATTAATTTTTCAAACACCCATCATTTATTTTGCTAACTAATTTTCTTTATTTCTTAACTATACCTACTAATTACTACAATTATGAATGACATGTCAAATGTTATAGTTGTAAATTTTGGTGTAGAAATAAAAAATGAGGGAGAGGGAGAAGGAGAAGGATATATATATATATATATATATATATATATATATATATATATATATATATATATATATATATATATATATATATATATATATATATATATATATCATTTTATCCACTAAACTTATAGTTTCTATTTTTACTTCCATTCAACAAGACCTCAATGCATGAAGCACAAGTATGCCTTTTACCTATTAATCTATTTTTATTTTTATTTTTTACACAAAAGAATAATTTAAACAACTATATACAAGCACTTGTACTAGGGGGTGCATGGGTTACGCCAATAAAAAAAAATATAGAAGTAAACATGGAAAGGAAGGGTAGTGTAGAACATATACAATATTGTTTGTATTTTATACAAGATGTATGTATACATATTTGGAGATTGGAAACTGAATGAAATATTTGCAACAAGTTTAGTTGTGATTTGCAAAATATACAAGATTTCTATATTACATATTTGGAGATTGAAAATTAAATGAAAGATTTGCAACTACTTCAATTGTGATTTTGTATTTGGTGATTCCATGTGCTAGTATGGAATGATCCAACACTTTTTATTTCTGTTTTTTTTTTTTCCTACACAGTCAAAGAATAAGGTAGTGGAATGACATCATAAATGTAAAGTTGGCTTTATCTAAACAGTAAAAGTTGCATTAAAAGTGAAAGTAGTTAACGGGTAGAAGACAATATATCGGTAGCATGATCAATGCAGTTGATGCAGAAGTATACGAATTTAGAACATCAAGGTCTGCATGTGATTGGTAATTTTGGAACACTTCTTTAATGTAGATAGCACTGCCTTGTGCGTAGTACTCATCAACTTGCAGTTCACAAAGGAAAGTGCAAAAGAAAGCCAACTTCTCGTAAGTTGAATGGAACTCATTTAATGTTATTTCCATACGATCCTTCACACTTCGCACATTTGGAACAATGGTCTTTGCTTGTTGTAGCAAGTCAAGGCAAGTAATTGTAATGTTACTCATAAAATCCTATATGGGGCTTGTAGAAATATCATTCCAATTGATTGATGGAGATGAGTTGGTCAATAGAATAGGGGATTTGTCACTACTTGAAATCTCAATAATATCTTTGGGTTGATCAAAATTGTTCATTGTTGAATGAAATAAAATTTTAAAAATGGTAAATAGTATATATATATGTGTGTGTGTGTGTGTGTAATGATTAATAAGCTATGTGTAACTTTCCTTTTGAAAGATAACTATTTTGTTCATTACTTAAAAAATAATACCTTTAACCTTATAATATATATTATACTCTAATTCAAATATAATACTATTTAAATTAAATAATTAAAATAAATGCATATCTTCACAAAGATTAAATTTGTACCATCTAAATTAAATAGATTAAATGGAAATATAACTTAAATAGTTATAGAATTGAACATGAAATTTTTTATTTAATTAAAACAACTCAGATTATCAATTCCTTAAAATTTTAAATATATGTAGCCTAGTTTGTAGGCATGAGACGTGTTTCAAGCTCAAATCTCACACTATATGCACCCTATTGATTAATAAAGCAAAATTAAACAAATTATTTATTAAAATAATGAATAACAACTTTTCTACAAATAAATTAAAAACATATAAAAATTGAAATTTAAAAAAAAAACATATTTCTTAGAAAAAATTAAAATATCATTAGAAAAAATATCTAAATCATTAAAAAAAATTAAATAATTTTTTATCTAAATTGGATAAAATTATAAAAGAATAATTTAAACAACTATATATGCTAGCACATGCACTAGGGGGGTGCAAGGGTTACACTAATAGAAAAATATAGAGAAGTAAACATGGAAAGGAAGGGTAGTGTGGAATATATACAATATTGTTTGTATTTTATACAAAATGTATGTATACATATTTGGAGATTGGAAACTAAATGAAAGATTTGCAGCAACTTTAATTGTGATTTGCAAAATATACAAGATGTCTCCATTACATATTTCGAGATTGAAAATTAAATGAAAGATTTGTAGCTACTTCAATTGTGAATTTGTATCTTTTTTGTACATAGTCAAAGAATAAGTTAGTGGAATGACATCATAAATGTAAAGTTGGCTTTATCTAAACAGTAAAAGTTGCATTAAAAGTGAAAGTAGTTAATGGGTAGAAGACAATATCGGTAGCATGATCAATGCAGTTGATGCAAAAGTATACAAATTTGGAATAGTGGTCTTTGCTTGTTGTAGCAAGTCAAGGCAAGTAATTGTAATGTTACTCATAAAATCCTGTATGGGGCTTGTAGAAATGTCATTCCAATTGATTAATGGAGATGAGTTGGTAAATAGAATAGGGGAACTGTCACTACTCGAGATCTCAATAATATCTTTGGGTTGATCAAAATTGTCCATTCCTGAATAAAATAAAATTTAAAAAATGGTAAATAGTATATTATATGTGTAATGATTTATAAGCTATCTATAACTTCCCTTTTGAAAGATAACTATTTTGTTCATTACTTAAAAAATAATACCTTTAACCTTATAATATACATTATACTCTAATTCAAATATAATACTATTTAAATTAAATAATTAAAATAAATGCATATCTTCACAAGGATTAAATTTGTACCATCTAAATTAAATAGATTAAATAGAAATATAACTTAAATAATTCATGAAATTTTTTATTTAATTAAAAAACTCAAATTATCAATTTCTTAAAATTTTAAATATATGTAGCTTAGTTTGTAGGCATGAGACGTGTTTCAAGTTCAAATCTCACACTATATGCACCCTACTGACTAATAAAGAAAAATTAAACAAATTGTTTATTAAAATAATGAATAACAACTTTTCTACAAATAAATTAAAAATATATAAAAATTGAAATTTAAAAAAAAAAACATAATTCTTAGAAAAAATTAAAATATCATTAGAAAAAAAAAAAAATATAATAAAAGAAAAATATATCTAAATTAGATAAAATTAGAAAATATTTACAATAATAATAAGAATTTAAATGCTAGAAAATAAAAAAAATCAAATGTGAAAGTTTGCATAAGGCATAGGTCTTATTATAAAAATATAACTATTTTTCCATTCTTTGTCTAAATTAAAAATGATAATTATAAATGTCTTTAACATCATAGTAAAGGCCTTCTCCCTCTCTTTGTAAGTTTGAAAATTTGAGTTTCATTGGATATTTCCATTAACTTTATTTCCCTCATGTAAAATTAAAATGACAATTTTATTGAATGGCAAATGATTATGTGAATTGATAGTGTATTTATGTTTTAAAAATAGATTACATCTGGTATGTATTTCTATTTTAAAAACATTTTAACAAATTGATTTCTCTTTTTATGCAAATGGTTATGTAGGTTTGATTAATGAAAGGACAAATTGAGTGGAGAAGAAAAATAGTCTTAGTTGTGGTAATGATAAATTTGTAATAGTCTTTCAATTAATTCTTTGGTATTGGGGGTTTTACGTTTTGTTGTTTGCATCGTGAGACAGGGTTAAGGTCAAAGTGCATCCACACTAAATATAGCATATTGGATAATAAATTACAAAACACTCAAGTAAACTTAAATCTTTCCAAGGTAATTTAAAAACATAGAAAACTTAACTACTTACTACTTTCCAATTTACAAATTGAAGTCTTCATAGACCTTATAGTTTCTTGACTCCTTATTTATCACACAAAAACAAACTTGTGAACCCTTCCATAAGGTTGATGATTTCAAGATAGTCTCCATCTTTTCATATGTATCTGAAAAGTAAAACAACAAGGAAGATAAAAATTCCAAGGCCAATGGCTCTCCACCCAACCATAGGATTGAAATTCAATCCACCACCGAGATAGAGTCACATAGCTTTCTGAAAACCTCACACACACATTCCACAACCTTTAAACCAAAACTTATCACAAGGATTTCCATACACAGTTTCACTACATAAATTTTTCCTTGCTAAACTTGCCCCTTTATTTAAACACAAAACTTGTTATTCATGTACAAAGGAGGAACTCAAGACAAACCCCAAACTCGTCACTTTCAACAAAATTGCAAAGGATTCAACAAAGATATACAAAAACAAAATAAAAAAACTTCAACCTTCATTTACACATCAACAAGGATCAAAACATAAAGGATAGATCTTACCAAGAGAATTTCCAACATAATTATGAAAGAATCTCTCTCGCTCCAAGCCCTTCCTTCCATGTTCCTTCCTCCATCACTTTCTCCTTCTCCACCAAGAGTTTTTCCTCCCCAAAAGAGAGCCTCCCAAAAAGCCAAACAAAATACGAAAAGGAAAAAGCCCCTTCTCCACTCAAGGAGAAATAATAAATAGAAGGAGAAAGGCAACTACCTTTCCATAACTTCCCAGCCACCCAACCAACTCCAATTTTTGCCACTTTTCATAAATGGGTAATTAGAGTTGGTTCCAAACTCTATTAAAGGGGTTTTATAAGATAAAAAGACCCCTAACCTATAAACCTACCGCCTATGGAACTTTTTAAATAATCAAGACCACATAAGGAATTCATAAAACATAAAATAAGTAATCATATTACAAAGGTATCTCAAGTGACTAATAAAACAAACTCTCACATACACACAAAACAAGGTTAAATCACATGTCCTTGACAAGACCAAATATTCACAAGGATAAGATAAAGGAAGCAGCTATGTGACCCCCTAATCAACATTGGCCAATTTCACTTGTTTACTCAATCGAAAAAGTGTCAATATTACTCATGATCAATAATAGTTGAAACAAATAACATTTCCAATCATTCTCTACACACCTATTCCATCTTAAAAAAATTACGTGGTAGAATTGGTTATTCTCTATGCAGAATGCAAACGAGTTATTAAGTAACAATGTTATCCATGCAAAGATGGTGTCCCGAGCTTCTCATGGAAACCCTACTCTGGCGACATCCTATGCTTCTTTGGCGATGGGTGTTGGCGCTGGCGTTAGTGGCAGGGATGACTCCCAGAATGTTGACGGTGGAGCATCTTCTGCAAAAGACTCTGGTTTGGGGCCTGGCGGAGGTCATTGCAGGGGTGGCGACCATATGGCTAATGTCAGGTTTGTTGTGCGGCTCTGGTCTAGGAGGGCGACAATAGGAGGGTTCCTCCTTGTCTCCAATGCAGTTTTAGTGGATCTGAAGGAGGAGACAAAGGAGGAAATAGAGGAGAACGTTTCTGAGCTTTCTGAGACTGGAGTGATTTGTCGATTCAAGGGATTTTGGCCTAACCTCCCTCAGCTGCACTCTTGGATTTCCATCGAATAGCAGCCTCTAATCTCTGGTAAAATTCTTATTTTCCCCATGGCTCAGGGGTTTTTTGTGGCTAAGTTTGACAATGCTCAAGATAGAAACATTATTCTTTGTGACAATTTTTTTAGCTGGGAGAATAAATTTTTGTTGATGATTAAGCCTTGGCATGCTGATTTCAACCCTGCTTTTGAAACTTTTAGCAAGATCCCGATCTGGGTTTGGCTGCCTTACTTTCCCCCCCACTTATGGATTGACCCCCTTTTAAAAGAAGTGGGTGATGTCCTAGGTAATTTTTTGTTGGTAGATGTTGTAACTTCTGACTTACTTCATTCTACCTTTGCCCAAATTTTGGTTGAAATGGATGTTTCAAAAGGGTTGCCTGCTGAAATTTTAATTAAAACTTCTAAGGGTTCTTGGATCCAATCCTTGTACTATGAAGGGATTCCCTTCCACTGTAGAAGGTGTTTTAAAACAGGTCACGTTGCTACACAATGTGGTTTCAAGAAAAATGCTTCGACTTCTTGGTGGAAAGGTGCCTCTCAATAGCATTATACATTTGAGAAGAAAGTTGATCAAAATAGGAGCTTTTTTGAGGTGGTTGCTTCGAAATCACAAGCTCGTGAGGTATCCCCTTCGGATGTCTCATTTGGTGGGGTGGCTGAAGCTGAACATCTTGTTGAAACCCCTAAAGATCGTGAGGTTGAGTCTATGAGTGCAAATCAGAATAGGTGTTTTTCAGAGGTGGATGCTTCTGAATCATTGGGTCTTGGGATGCCCCCCTCCGGTTGTCTCAAATGGCGGGGTTGCTAAGGCAGCCCCTATTGAGTCAACGGTTGCCATTTCAGGTGAAAGTGCTTCAGCTTCCCTATCTGGTGGCTCTTCAGAAAAGTCTTTATTTGTGCAAAGGAATCAAGATGTAACCCCTAATAATTTGGCTTTTGGCTTTCATCTTCCTGAAAGCAGTGGGTTGGCGTGGCATGGTAAGGCAGCACAAGTGGAAGAAGGTTGGATCATAGTTAAGGGAAAAAAAGATAAATCCTATAGGCCTTCTTTCGACATGACTCTCTGCTCCCACAAGAAAAGTGTAAAATGTAAATCTTAATTGGTCTTGTTTTGGAGCTGGTCTTTTTTGCTGGCTGCTTGTTGTCTTTTCTGCAACCTTGCTCTTTTTTGTTAAAGGGTTTTGGATCCCTTCAAAATCTGTTTTTTCCTTTATCAAAACAAATAACATTACCAAAATAATAGTCAAGTAAAAAATTAAATCCACTAATCTACACAAGTAACATATAATTTAGTACTAATAACCTACATAATACCTATTAGAATCAAACAATAATTGATCATACTATATGTTATCAAGATGTCACCACTTATGGAAGTAGCCTATTGAAACTTACCTTAAAATTGATAATACTATTAGTAACCATTAAATATAAATCGTCATCTCCATATTAACTCCTACTCACACCCATAGTATGAAATCACCTAACATAATCCATCTGGTGTTCATAATAATACTACCAATAACTGAACATCTCAATCAATGCATACTTACATTGACAAAGGATGGAACCCATTTGGCTACCACAAGAAAACACAACAACCATTAGTTAGATAGGATTAGTCAGTTCACCATATCTGTTAACAATCAAAATATGAACATATTTGATGTATAGGAACAATCATCACTTATGTATAATATCTAACATAAAATATCATAAGATATTGGTCATAAACCATTATCGACTTGTAGAATCAACAAGACCACAAGAGACGGCGTCCTATAGGGGGTGTTGTCCCAAGACCCCCATTGCACTCATTTGATTTATCAGGTACACTTCAAGTCTAACTTTGCAAAGTACACTTCCAAGTGTTTTTTTAGGTCCTTGTCTACAATATCATCATCAATTTGGAAAGTCTTCCCTATTGTTATTTGATGTTTACTTGTCATTTAAAAGAAGACTTTCTTTTGGATGGGATGATATAGTCATTGCACAATGTCTATTATTGTGTTTCAATAATGTTGGTTATCTGATTATATATTAATTGTTTGTATTAGTTGTTGTCAGCTTCAAGTGGTTATAAGCATTGGTTGGATTGATGGTTGTGTTCCTCTTGGAAATTGTTGGGTATTTTAAATAAATTGTGAATTTTCAAGGAAAGTGGTATGATCGAGTTGGGTCAACTTTGATCCTTGGTTGGCAATGTTTGGTCTTCTTCTATAATAATTTCATATGCAAATATGTAAAGATATCTTTTACTCATGTATTTGGTATGCAATGTCATCTCTATTATAAATTCATGTATTTATTTTATTAGAGATTGCAATAAATTGTTGTTCTAAGTATTATTGACTAGATGTTGATTAATCATGTCTTGTATGTTTATTTTGACTATTTTTATGATTAAAGAATCATTTTTTTTATGAAAGTGATTGGATGTATTTCATTGAAATTGTTTGCATGTATTATGGTATATCACTAGAGATATGATGTGTCTTATGTGAGTTTACTCTTTAGTTTATATATTGTTTTGGTTATTTATTGCATGATATGTTAATGTGTGCATTAAGTGTATAAGAAATATGTACCAACAACAGTTGATTTGGGAACTTGTGATGATATGGATATGTGTGTGTGTGTGTTCTATCTTGTTTCTGTTAGAAATGTGTGCCTCAATCCCACAGGTTGAAACCTTTGAAAGGGCAAGTCGGTGTGACATGCTTTGGGTCTGGCCGACTAGCAGCTTTGGATCTTGTAGTTCGTACAGGCCGCTGAGACAATGTTTAAGTCATGCCGAAGGAGCTTATCGCTGTGACTTGTGACTGTCGTTGTAACCCTATGTCGAGTGGAGATCTCTGGCCGACAGGCCATTCATATCGTATATCGGGGAAACCCTTGGCCGAAAGGCTTACTTTGGTGTGAAGTCCCAGCGATAGCTAATGTCTCGTCGATAGTGTTTTTTTTTAAGCCTTCGGGGAGAGTCTTGGGTGTTCGATAAGAATTCTTACCGATAGGAATGTCTCACCGACAGTATTCACTCGGGGTAACTCAAAGGTCTCGGGAAGAACTCTCAACGACTAAGTGAAGTCTCGCCAAAGGTGGAGGCTTCGGTATGAAGTCTCAGCGACTGATGATGGTCTCACCGACGAGGATACACTTGGAGTTTTCGCGGTGACACAAAGACTTCAATATGAAGTCTTAGCGATGGACAGAAGTCTTTCTGACTGTTGTTTGGTGCTTGGTATGACTTAAGATCTCAGAGTAATGTCTCAGCGATAGTGATATGTCTTGGTGATAGATGAGCACTTCGGAGTAACTTTGAACCTCGATATGATCTCTTGGCAAAAGATGATAGTCTCGCCAGTGTAAATTCTATTGTCTATGTGACTTTGGAGCTTCGGTATGATGTTTCACCGAAAGCAATAAGTCTTGCCGACTGTTGAACGTCTCGGTATAACATAAAGGCTCGGTATGAGGTATTAGCAACATGGCGAAGTCTTAGGGATAGCTCTCTGGACTCGATGTAACATCTTGGTGATAAGGATGACTCTTGGCGACATCGATGGTTAAGTCTTGTGGCATCAGGGAGACACAGTTAGTGTCTCACCGACATGCCAACATAGGTTGATCACTTTGACCAAGAGAAGACCATCCTACGTGGTGAGTCATTGGCCAATCAGAGAAGCCGAATGGGAACCGCTAGCAGTTGGACTGTACGACCTTTACTGAGAGGAAGCTCGACAGACAAGGGCAACATGGATATACTTAGTGATTGCAAATTGTGATGGGTTCAATGGATCGACGGATTGCTGTGTGGTTGTATGATCAGTGGATGAATTCTATTATGTAAAGACTGTAACGTGAATGTTCTGTAACAAGGTTGTTCATGGTGAATGCTGCTATAAACTAACATTAGAAAGATAAGTCTATACTCTGTATGTAATTTTTATTACTGTAATACAAAGTGACTTCTCTTGGTGTGGTGGGTTTTTCTCCCATAAGGGTTTTCCCACGTAAATCTGGTGTTCATATGTGTTTGTCAAATACTTTGTTTCTGTTATCTCTTTCAAGTGCATCTTAATTGGACTATAATTGTAAAATTTGAAAGGTATCTCTGCATTCTTCCTTGAGGTTTTGACGTTAGGAGAGTTGCTTCCGCATCTAGCTTTCCTTACAAGTGGTATCAGAGCCTGGCCAGTTGTGTTATCCTTGTGGGTATGTTGGGTTTTTTGTGTCAATTTATGTTTAGTGGGAGTCTTGTAGAAATTTGTTAATTCTAATTACAGATTGAGATGGCTAGCACGTCAGGAAAGATTGAAATAGAGAAATTCAATGGCAGCAATTTTGAGTTGTGGAAACTTAAGATGGAAGATCTATTGGTTGATCGTGATCTTTGGATTGATGTGTTTGGAGCGAAGCCTACAAGCATGAAGCAAGAAGATTGGGACCTTGCAGATAGAAAGTCTAAGGGGATGATAAGGCTCTATTTGGCAGACTCTATTCTTCTCAATGTGCATGAAGAGAAGACTGCATCTTCCTTGTGGAAGAGACTCCATTATCTATTTATCAAGGGAAGTCC
>VDFB02256132.1:201702272-201759397 GCA_007258455.2 Sequoia sempervirens
CCTTACTCTATGCATAGGCTATGTCCTTCAATGGGTTAAGTTTACCCCAGACTTCCTACCTCAAACAGTCTACTAAGAAATGAGCCAATAAACTAGTGTCTATATCCTAACTCCTGATTTAGGAAATCTTTATCCTAGGAGTGAAGCTTGTCACAGTTAACCTAATAACATAAGCTAAAGATCAAACTTGGTTTTCACATCATTTCGTTCCTAGTAGTTATTAATTACCCTACGTATTCTCCATATACGGAGATCATACAAAATTGCAAACTCAATCAAGTACACATAAAAACCCTTCATTGAATAATGCAAATTAAGTAAAGCTACCCTTAACCTTCTTAAACATTTGTTACCCTTTTTACAATTCTTTTATCCTTAAATCCTTCTTTTAATCTACCATTAAAATGTATTCAACTTCCTAAGTATTTACCCTTAATTGCATTGATTTTCCTTATTCATTTGCCCTTCAAATACAATGAAATTCCTCACACATTTATCCTTAAATGCAATGAAAGTTCATCAAAAAATTACTGATTTGCTATGAACTAATTGCATATATCATACTAATTGCAAATATCAAACTCAAGAATAAAAGAGAGCAGCTTTCAAACAAGAATTATTAAATAAATAACATGCCTGTTATAATGAGCTCTTTCCCCAGCACTGCTCCGTCAGCAACTTCCAGAATTCCCAATTGGAGATGGCTGCTTTGCAAAACCTCTCTTTCAATGTGGATGACTCCTTCAAATCACTCTTCTTAATTAACACTTATCTAATAGAACTTGTTAATTCACTCTTCTACAAGGGATTTAGCACAGTCAATTAACAACATCTGGTAAAAGCTTCTAATTCTCACACTCTCAGCAAAAAGATAAAATGCAGCAATAGAAAACAACACAGCAGCTTGGATAATGGACAAGGAAGCTCTCAAATTCGCAAGAAACAAGTTACTCAAGGATATTTTTCAATGAATGGCTGGGAAAGTATTTATAGACCCGTAATTGCAACAATTTCCTTCATTTTGGGCATGTAGAATGACAAGGCGCCTATACCCAGTCAAATGTCACTTGGCAAGCAAATAAACCCTATGTCACCTCAAAAAGGAGTGAATCGACCCTCATGGAGCCAGCACTAGCAGAAAAATTCAGCTTAAAACTCAGAAATCGCCACCTACAGGAAAAACGTCCCTGCCTAGCGCATGAAAACAAGTGACTCATTTTGCTGCAATTTTGTCAAGTCTCAATTTGTTACAACACAGAACCACTGGCTGGCATTCCCTATTACCCAGTGCTGAAATTTTCCTCCATCATTTTTGTTGCGTTGAAGCTTTCTTCCTATTCACAAGAAAACTCTCAGCTGAGTTTTGGTT
Source organism: Sequoia sempervirens (assembly GCA_007258455.2). Lineage (NCBI taxonomy): Eukaryota > Viridiplantae > Streptophyta > Pinopsida > Cupressales > Cupressaceae > Sequoia > Sequoia sempervirens. Next base: position 201,703,642 of record VDFB02256132.1, read on the forward strand.
TATTTTTCAAATGTTTCCACCAAATATTTGATTCATATTTTTTTTTTCCTTATGTTAAGAAAAAGGTTCGATACTTTATGAAGTCTCCATGTTTTGCTCAAGACTAGCGACTATCTTCTTTTAATAGTCTACTTTAATAAACTTGCTCATGTTAAAAGATTTAAATCTTTTAACTTTATTATTTTTGAGTTCAATATTTATTCATTTAAATATGTACAAATATTTCCACTTTGGAGTTTATAAATATTTTCACTTTTAAATATTTAATAATGTATATTTATATATTTTATAATATATGTATTTTTATTAAGTACTAATATATTTTATATATATAAATATATATATATTTTTGACATTACCATTGTAATGTATATATATGCATATATTACCTTAATATTTATACATATATTTTATACCTTATAAAATATATAAATATATATATATTTACACATGTATTTATGTATATATGTATATATCATAAAATATAGTTACTTCATCGATATATACATTTATACATACATATATATGTAAATTTCCTAAACAATAATATTAAAATATTATTTTTACCACAGATATTAGGCAGGGTGTGTACGTATATACATGCGTATAACCATATATACCCTTGTGTATACGTATGTATGTGTATATACATGTCGACACATGCGTATGAGCATATCCATCTGCTTAACGTACGTATGTATTGATATGTCTATACATATAGATACGTGTACACAATGTGTACATGTGTATACATACCCACTCAACCTTTAACACATATCTATCACATCATTCATACAAGGGTCACATTATAGTAAGTCTGACAATAAACAATCATTACTCACAAAGCACAAAGAAGTAAATTCAGACTCCTAAGCATTCTTGTGTCAGGATGGTGCGTATCAGATTGACAGCTCAAAAGTCTGTTATCGGAAATGAACACTACTTGAAAGCCAAGAAGGAAAAGGAAGCTATTGTTAGAACCATTCAAGGAACCTGTTGTACCCCAAAATTAAAAATTTTGTTACACTTAGACAATTTGAAGAAATGAGTAAAAGACTTGTTAAATCTGTCAAAAAGGCCAAAATCTGGGCGTGCATGTCTTGCATGAGGGGTCAAAATGTGAAATTCCCAAAATCTGACGATCTGGGTCTACTCAGAGCAACCTAATCTACAAAATCCAGATCTCAGTTTTTCATCCCCACTTTTTAGAAAACTGCTATTTTTAGAAATTTCCTAAAAATAGTAACTTTTTCTGGGTTTCTTTCGAAACGGATACTGACAAAACTTTCTAAAAATAGAAAGTTGGTCCGTTAGGGTTCAAACTGATTTTGATTGGCTCAAAATATTTCCATATCAGGCTGGTGCAGTCAGAATCTCAAAAAGATCAGTTTTTCCCTAATGGGTCCATTCTGCTTTTTCAGAAGCATTTCAGGAGCTCCGAAGTCATCAATGGAGGTTAGTCAGCTGCCAGGTGTCAAAGTCAATGATCAAGCATCAAACAAAAGACAAAATGATGAACATGCATGTTGAATGAAGAAGGAAGGTGAAATCTACCAGATTTTGACTAAGTCTGCTTGTCATGGGCGCCCCAGGAGAGAATAGGCGCCCATCTTTTTAGGGCACCAGATGATGGAATTAGGGTTTGAGCTCTCAGTCAAAGTTATTCAAAATCCTCTCAGCTCCACAACAAGTCTGATAGCACAATCAACGAATCATCCAATCGCTTGAGATTCAGAGCTGAACAGGGAAGATCCAAATAAAAATCAGAATGAAAAATATGAAAATCATGAAAATTTGATTAAGTCTGGGAACTTTGGGCACCCCTGGTGAACAAGGGCGCCCAACTTTTTGAAGGGGAAAATCCAGCAGTTAGGGTTTGCTAAAGTGCTCAATCTCTCCGGAATTCAGTCTGCTTCGCAATGAATATCTTTGTCTGGGCATTCGATTGGTTATCCTCTGGCAAATTCAGATCAAAGGTGAGGGTATAGAATAAAGGTTTCAAACTCTAAAAGATGGAAAGTGAAAAATGGCTAAGTCTGGATGGTTTGGGCGCCCCAAAGGAAGATAGGCGCCCATCTTTTTAGGGCATCAAACGATGAAATTAGGGTTTGAGCTCCCAGACAAAATTGTTCAGAATCCTTCCAGCTTTGCAGCGAGTCTGGCAGTGCAGTCAACGGATCATCCAGTCACCCGGAATTCGAGATCAATCAAAGCAGTTTCAAGCAGGGGACAGAGTGAAAATCATGAAAATATTAGAAAATTTTCTAACTTTGAACTTTCAGGTGCCCCTAGTGCCCGGGCCTTTTGAGGGGCCTAAATCAAGCAGTAAGGGTTTGCAAATATGCTCAATCTCTCCAGAATTCAGATAGCTTCGCAATGAGTGTCTTCGTCAGAGCATCCGACTTGTCGTTCTCCAGTAAATCCAAATCGAGGTGAAGATATAGAATGAAGGTTTAAACTTGAAGATAAAATCTAATGAAAAATATTCTAAGTCTGGAGCAAATGGGCGCCCCTAGAAGAGAAAGGCACTGATGATTTCGAGGGCCCAAACGAATGAATCTGCTAGTGAAGCCTCCAGCATGTCTTCTTCAGATCAAAACAAGCTTTCCAATGAGACTACTGGCACGTCAATCGGAGATGGCAGTCACCAGATCCAACAGGCAGAATAGAAGGTCTGACAAGAGTCAAAGTCAAAAGCAGAGAAGAAAATACAGAAAAATGGCCAACTCTGGTGAAGTTCAGTGCCCTAGGTTCCCAGGGGCGCCCAAACTTTTGGTGCCTCAAATTCAACTTTTTGACAAAGTGACTCCCAGAGAACCCCCTCCACAATCTTCTCAGCTTCGGACAGCCCAGCTGTCAGTCAATCCGAGCTCCGATCACCGAGAGATCATCTCAGAGGCGAAAGGATGAAGAAAGTGAAAATGGCTAAGTGCTTGTTACCGAGAGAAAGGCTCCAAGCTTTGAGGTAAAAAATGCGGAATTTTTTATACACCTTCTATCACCAAGCACCCGCATGAACATGAACCCAGTCAATGGGATCCGGTAGAGCTCCGGACAAGGATTTCACCAGAAAATCAAAGGGAAATGAAGAACTGAAAATCATGCAAAATGGCTAACATCGAAAGTTCGAGCCCCGAGGGAAAGGGTCTATGAATTTGAAGGTCAAAACGAAGTTTTTTCGCCAGAGGTGCCTCCTGGATAATCTTCTCAGAATCAGTCAGGCTATGTGATGAATCATCCAACTCGTTCATCGGATCAATCTGGAAGTTGGAGATCAAGGTCAAACCAGGGGTCAAAATGGAAGAAAAGTTGAAAATTCTCAAAAAGTGGCTAACTTTGGAGAAAATGGGCACCCCTAGCCAATAAGGGCGCCCAACTTTCAATGCCTTAGTATAATTTTCAAAGTTTTCAAAAGATTAAAAATGGCAAGGGAAAGACGAATGTCTAAATTCATCGAACAAGCTGAGTTTAGGGTTTGAAGATTAAAGCAAAAGAAAGCAAATCTATTTCAAGCCCTAAATCTATTTAAGACATCTCTTCCTTTCAGTTTTCATCATTTTTGCAAGTGGCTTCCAAAGAAAAAAAGTGGAGCAGCAACTTTGAGGCTTTATTTCAAGATTCAAGAGCTCAAGGTTGCTGATTTTCATGAATAATTTTCAAACCAGCAACATAAGACCTTGTTTTTTTTTTTTTTCATGCTTTTTCATCTAGAAGATCAAATTTTTGAAGGAGAAGGTCAGATTTTAAATTTTCAGCCATCTGGGTTTCTCATCTCTATTCTCACAAAATTCATCAAGTTACAAGCAGCTTCGCTTTTTATTTGCATGTCAGTGAAATCTTCAAGGTTTTCAATTTTTGATCATCTGGGTCCTCTCAAAACAATCTTCTGAAGAAAACCCATATCACAGTTTTTTCAAGAAAATTTCAAATTCTAGGGTTGGCTGCTTTTTTGATCAGCCATCAGTGTTTTTCAAATCTAATCAATTGGGTCCATTTCTAATTGTATTCTTAACAAAACCCAGGGGCCAGCTTTTTCGGTGAAAAATTGAAGAAATTAGGGTTTGCTGCTTTTTCAGTCTAAATTCAAAATTTTCAAAAACGGACGATCTGGGTTGTATTGCAACGAAATTCTGAGCAAAACCCATATCTCAGAAAAATTTCCAAAAATTTGTCCGTTGGAGGAAGAAAAACTAGCATTCTAAAAATAGAAAGTTGCTCAAAGCTTGTCTAAACATAGGCGAGTTTACAGTCATTCTTCAAGGTTTTCAATATGGAGTACACTCCCCTCGAGTTTAAGACCAAATCAACACTATATCAAAACTTCATCATCTCAACTGAAGAACGAGGAGGTGTGATATGAGAAAAAGGAAAAGGTATCGGAAAAGAGTTGTGCAATACTCTTCTGTTAGAAATCAAGAGAAGTGTCAGAAGCATAAAGTTGGAGAGCCGCCAAGTTATCAATTAGTGAGTCATCTTTCGGGCAGCAATTTTTTTTCAAGAATAGAACTCATAAAGCAACTGAAGAAGTGGAGGATTCTCTAAGTTTGATCACAGAAGGCGAGGAGATCTTGGAGAATCAAAATATTGCCTTAGATGGTATCAATGCACCTGATCGGGACCCAGTTTCTTGCTTTTTAGCGGATATGATTGAGATTTAAAGCGGCTTTCATCTAGAAGCATCCTTTATGCTTTCTTTCTATTCTTGGAGCAATTCTTATCCATTCTTTGAAGAAGAGAAAGAAGATAAATGTAAAAGTTGGTGTTTCCCGCTTTTTCCGCTTTCTTAGGTGTTGGATGTTATCTTCTTTCTAGATTTAGTAATAAAGCTTGCTTGCTGAGCAAGCCCTAGATTGTGAAAACAAGGAGATTTTAGGGTTCCCTACTCCTCTACTTGTCTATAAATAAGAGCCTTTGCTCATTAGTTTCTTTAACCATGCTAGTGATAACAAAACGCTGAGCCTATTGTGCCTTCTATTTGTTATTTAAGTGTTGTTCAATTGTGTTGTGATGGAAAATTGTTGAGCCTCTTTAGCCAACAAGGAGTTAGTGTGATTGTTGTTTCTATTGTGTAAGAATAAGATTGCAAACCTCTTTAGCTGCAATTTCTTATTCTAGGCATGTTAGAAGTGAGTTTTGTTCCAGAAGTTTGAGTAATAAAATCATGAGCCTCCTTTTGCCTTGGTCCAAAATCTCAGATTTCTGTTTATGTTCTACTTTTATGATCTTGATTTCAACTTGCATTGAAGTGTGTAGATGTTTGTTGAGAGAGAGTTTATTGAAGTATTTTGTCAGAAATCAAACTTGTTCATTTCTAGTTTCTCTTGCTCTGCTTATTACTTGAGAAGTTAGAAACGTCTTTAGTTTAAGTTAGTCGTAGTTGAAGTTCTTAAATCAGAAAATCTCAGCTGCGTTTTGTGTTTTATAAACCTTGTGCTCTAGCTGATCAAAAAGATAGGCAACTTAGTTCTTAGTTTACTTTCTTTCAACACCATCAGCAAGAGGGAGCTTCCCCTCCTAATTTGAAGAGCAGTTTTACTGTGCATAGCTGTCCGTTTCAAATCCGCATTCCAGAGGTGCGAATTTAAACGCCAACAGAACCAACTACGATAATGCAATCTGGTTGAGTGATACAGAAACCTTCAGTCATGCACTTTCTCGAATCAGTCTTGAGAAGAGAAAGATAAGAATGGAGGCAATATATAACTACCTTCCTGCAGTCTTATCTGAGGAATCAGATATGTTACCACTCTCCAGAGATATGCCATCTAAAGAAAGTACAAACCTTGCACTTATCTTTAGGGATCCAAGGGTTCAACCACTAGCTGAGGTGATAGAAATTTCTTCGAGTAAGGAGTCTGAAGGCTATACACCAAAGACACCACCTATGGAGAAATGGTCTCCTGAACAAATGTCTGCGAACATTGTAGACATAATTGTTGATGAACACCATAATGACATTGCTTTACGCAATTATGTATCGGACAATAAATCCGAAGGATACTACCCATTTTGGGATAGATATGAGCAAATTAGAGATGAACAAAATGAAAGAGAACAACAATTGTCACAATCTGTAGGATATACCCTCTTAAGTTACGAGTCTGAGAGTAAATCATACTCTCCTCATGACTATTTGAAAAGTCCATCTATGTAATCAACAAAATATTGATTCCTATTAATATGAATAAAACGATGTTTTCATCAATTATATCTATTATGAACTTTGTGTTTATATGCATGTGTTTTCTTTGTAAGTATATACTTTCCATAATAGTAAAATGATAGTAAGATTAACATGAATAGAACGTTCAAGTTAAACAAATCTTATAATTATGGTGAGAACTTATGAAAGATCACAAAGCAATCCTGGAACTAGTCGTGAAGGCGAACAAGAACCAACAGGAATGGAAGCGAACCTGGATCAGATTCTGGCGAGGTTGTCCAATCTTGAAACGGCAAAAGCAGTTGAGATACCTATCGCCAATAATGAAGGGGAAAGTTCTTCGCATGGAGAAGATATTAATCATAACCATGAGAAGGAGAAATCTCCAACTCTATCTATTGAGAAGAAGAAGAAACAAGTGTCCACTAAGTTAACAAGGGATATGAAGAAGATATACCCTCCAAAATTTGATGGAAGTGTCGAAGGTGATGAAGCCAAAGTATGGCTAGTACAAATGGAAAAGTACTTTGAAATAAGAAATTATGACGAAGTTACTAAGGCAGCTTGGGGTGCTTATCAGTTAGTGGGTGAAGCCTCTAACTGGTGGATGAACAAGAAACTGGAACTGGATATAAGCTCATGGAAATTGACATGGAATGAGTTTGTTGAAATATTCGAAAAGAGGTGGTTACCCCAGCTCTTCTATGACCAAAAGTTAACTGATTTTGAGGAATTAAAACAGGGAAACATGACAGTACATGAGTACTGGGAGAAGTTTACTAAACTTCTTCGTATGTTCCAATATACCATAAGAATGAACGCTTTCGTATCAGAAAGTTCATCTTAGGACTCAATAGTAAGATTGGTGGAGAAGTGGATATGCATGGACCAACTACTATGGATTTGGTATATGAAAAGGCTGTGAAGCAAGAACAGAAACTAAAGACAGACTCTGCATGACAAGAAAGGAAGGAACACAAGAAAGAGGCCAGGGTCACTAATAAGACAACTCCTAAGAAGGAAGAACCTATACAAGGTGTTGCTAAATTAAAGGGAAAAAGATTTCGTTATGGTGGAAAAGATTTCAAAAGAGATCGCAAGAGAAGTAATCCTAACACTGGCAACACTAACAAAGCAAGTGAGAGTACAAGTAAAACTGGTGAAGCTGTTGCGAAAAGAGGTCCAAGGTCGGGGTGTTTTATTTGCAAGGGAGATCATTATGCAAATAAATGTCCCAATAAGACTTTAGGAACTCAATCTCATGGCAATGCACTACCAAGTCAGCAAGCAATGTTTCAACAAAGGATTCATGCCACTGTTGATGATCGTCAAGCTGAATATCAAGTAACGCCAATTGAGACACCAGGTACTTTGTTTGGTTGCCTATTTCTATTTTAATTGATATTGGTGCTACTGAAAACTTTATTTCTCCTAAGATAGAAAATCAATTAAATAGAAAGGCAGGACACATGGCTATGTCATGGAGTGTTGAATATGCAAACAACACAAGAGCAAAGGTGGACCAATGTTTGTTTGAGGCTAGAATAGAACTACCTAGTTTCACAACCGAAGTCAATCTTTATGTTGCCCCTCTAGGATCCTATGATGTTATCCTAGGAATGAACTGGTTATGGAGACACAGAGCCATAGTGGATTGTAATGCTAAGACAGTTGAATGTTTAGATGATTATGGTAACCAAGTCAAGATTCAGGTAGTACCTAGAGAAGTAAAGGTCAGGCAGATAACAACAATGCAACTTCTAAGAGCTAAGAAGAAATTGTGCAAGCTCTTTGCAGTAAAAATAGAAGATCTTGAGTATGAAAATGAAAATTTTGATTTTTAGAGTCAACAAGAACTAGAAGATGGAGAAATTGAGGAAAGCAGGAAAACTGATATGGAAAAATATCCCATTCTAAGGAAATTTTCAGATGTTTTTCCTGATGAGTTACCTGGTTTACCACCAAAGAGGGTGTTTGACTTTTCCATTGACCTAGTTCCTGGATCCGAACCTATTTCTAAAGTGCCTTACAGAATGACTTCTATAGAACTCATGGAGTTGAAAGCACAATTAGATGAGTTATTGTCAAAAGGATTGATAAGACCAAGTGTTTCACCATGGGGAGCACCTGTGATATTTGTCAAAAAGAAGGATGGAACTTTAAGACTGTGTATAGACTATCGTATGCTCAATAAGGCTACGATTAAGAATAAGTATCCATTACCTCGCATTGATGATCTTTTTTATCAAATGAAAGGAGCAACCGTATTTTCAAAAATAGATTTGAGGTCTGGATACCATCAACTAAGAATTAAAGATGAGGATATCTTTAAAATTGCTTTTAGAACACGGTATGGACATTATGAGTTTACTGTATTACCTTTTGGGTTAACAAATGCACTAGCAGCATTCATGAATCTCATGAACAGTGTGTTCAGAGATTATCTGGATAAGTTTGTTTTGATTTTTCTGGATGATATTCTGATATATTCCAGAAATGAAGAACATAGCAAACATCTTGAGATGGTTTTACAATGGTTAAGAGAGCATAAACTGTATGGAAAACTATCTAAGTGTACATTCTATCAGAAAAAGGGCCATTATCTAGGTCATGTTATCTCAATAGAAGGAATTGCAATAGATCCTGCCAAGATTAAAGTTGTAGTTCAATGGCCTATACCCAAAAACGTATTTGAAGTGAGAAGTTTTATGGGTTTGGCAGGATATTATAGAAAATTTGTGGCAAATTTCTCTAAAATTGCCTTTCCTATAACTTCATTACAGAAGAAAGGAAAAAGGTTTGAATGGAATGAGAAGTGTCAAAAAGCATTTGACCTACTCAAAGAGAAATTAACTATTGCACCTATTCTTAAGATACTTGATCCTGAAGGAAATTTCACAGTCATAACTGATGCATGTGGAGAAGGATTAGGTGGAGTATTAATGCAAGACAAAAAAGTGATTGCTTATGAATCCAGAAAGCTTAAGCCATATGGAATGAATTATGCTTCGCATGGTTTAGAGTTGGCAACTGTAGTTCATGCTTTGCAAATGTGGAGGCATTATTTGCTAGGAAGACCCTTTGAGCTTAAAATTGATCATAATGGTTTAAAGTATCTTTTTACTCAGACAAATCTAAATGCTAGGCAAAGAAGATGGTTAGAGTTAATAGCTGATTATGACTTCAACATTAATTACATCAAAGGAAAAGAAAATCGGGTAGCTGATGCGTTAAGTCGAAGATGCCATATCTCTTTGATAGTAGAAATTCATACCGATTTTAAGGAGCAAGTACTTCAAAAATGCAAGGATGATGAGTACTATTTACAAGTAAAGCAAGCACTAAAAGAGGATCCACAAGATTCCAGATATGAAGGATTTCAGTTTGAATCCAATGGATTGTTAAGGTACAAAAGTAGAGTATATGTACCTGATGACAAAGAGTTAAGAAATCTGGTATGGAAGGAAGTTCATGAAACACCTTATTCTGGTCATCATAGAGTGACAAAAATGATGGCAGATGTGAAACCCTTATATTTCTGGAAAGGAATGAAAGGAGATGCAGCTAATTTTGTAGCAAGTTGTCTTGAATGTCAAAGGGTAAAAGCTGAACATCATCATCCTATAGGACTGTTATATCCTCATGAAATACTAGAGTGGAAGTGGCAAATAATTAGTATGGATTTTGTACAAGGATTGCCTATGTCTAGAAATAGACATAATGCCATACTAGTGGTAGTGGATAGGTTGACAAAAGTGGCACACTTTATACCGGGAAATTTAACTGATGGAGCGCTAGTTATTGCAAGAAAGTTTGTACAAGAAGTACTCAGGTTGCACGGAATTCCTGAGAAAATTATTTCTGATAGGGATGCAAGAATTATTTTTAGATTTTGGAAAACTTTGTTTTTTGCACTTGGAACACAATTAAATATAAGTTCGGCATATCATCCGGAAACGGGTGGGCAGACGGAAAGGGTAAATCAAGTATTAGAGGACCTACTTAGGGTATATTGCATGGATCAGCAATATAAGTGGGAGGAATACTTACCTTTGGTCGAGTTTGTTTATAATAACTCATATCATTCTACTATAGGAATGGCTCCATTTGAAGCTCTATATGGTCGTAAGTGTCAAACTCCGATAAGTTGGGATAAACTTGACGATCGGATAAGTCTTGGACCTGAAATGTTAGCAGAAATGGATGAGCAGATGAAGGTTATTAAGCAGAGGTTAGCAGAAGATAACAGTCGACAGAAAAGCTATGCAGATGCCAAGAGAGTGCCCCGTAATTTTGCTATAGGTGACAAGGTACTTTTGAGAGTCAAACCACATAAGAGTTCCATCAAGTTTGGAAAATCTTCTAAGTTGTCTCCTTGTTATGTAGGCCCCTTTGAAGTCCTTGAGGAAATCAACCCTATAGCTTACCGAATCGCCTTACCACCAGCTCTTGCCAAAATGCATAATGTCTTCCATGTGTCCTATCTTAAAAAGTACATTCCAGGAGATAGTCATGTTATTGATTGGACTGCTTTACAGGTAAAGGATCCCGGAGTAATAACTCTCGAGCCCGTAAAGGTGTTGGAGGTGCGTAAACTTCATTTGCGCAATTGGGATGTCACTCAATGCAAAGTTCAGTGGGATCAGTACATAGAGGATTCGGCAAAGTGGGAAGACTATGAGGAAATTCTACGGAAATTTCCAAATATTATCAAAGCTTTTGAGAATAATGAATAAAATTTATGTATTTGACTTTATGTTTGAAATAATACCTTAAGTCATTGAGGACGATGATTCCTAAGGGGGGGAGTATGTTACACCCCGATTGTATAGCTACTAAGTTATTAGTACTGGATAAGGATTATGTGTTTGAAAAGACAATTTTATGAATGAATAAGATATGATGCACCTTGTTATCAATATGAGTTTTGTACATTAATGATTGTCTCATTCTTATGTTGTTCAATTGATGTTAATCATGGTGAAAATGTGCATTATGAGGTTAATGTGTGATGTTGTTATATCTTGCGAAAAATTCCTTAATTTTTACAACTTATAACAAAAAGTAAACAAGTAAATAACACTGTAATAAAAAATTTCTTTTCTTTTCAAATTGAAATACATCATATAAATACAATTTAAAGCTTTTCACAAAAAAATAACTTTTCCCTTTTCAAAATGAATAACAGAGTACGAAAGCTTAAGAGAACATACACAGCTTAAACAACTTTTGCACAAATAGAAGTAAGACGGTCCAGGATCTTCCCTTTCAAATCTTGGTTCTTCAGACGTCTGATTGTGGAGGAGAAACATCACTCAGGTGCTTTTCCACCAACCACGGAATAATAATGCGGTCCCCCACACATTCATTTTTCAATGAAAGGCCCTCCCTTTGTCGAAAGGATTGGTTGAGTAACCAATTATGTTAACCAACTGAGCATAGTGGTGTGTCCTACATAACTAGATTCTTGTATCCCACAATCCCAAACCGGTATGTACTTATTGGATCACTGTGAACTAACAATGTAATCATCTCCCAATCTAAGAGGATGTAGGTACATTACATTACTATGGCCATAGTATTTTGGTTCAATAAACGACTGAGTAAGTCATCTATCACTTACACTACTCAGGGCCGATTTGACATTGGGCTACCTTACTCTATGCGTAGGCTATGTCCTTCAATGGGTTCAGTTTACCCTAGACTTCCTACCTCAAACAGTCTACTAAGAAATGAGCCAATAAACCAATGTCTATATCCTAACTCCTGATTTAGGAAATCTTTATCCTAGGAGTGAAGCTTGTCACAGTTAACCTAATAACATAAGCTAAAGATCAAACTTGGTTTTCACATCATTTCGTTCCTAGTAGTTATTAATTACCTTACGTATTCTCCATATATAGAGATCATACAAAATTGCAAACTCAATCAAATACACATAAAAACCCTTCATTGGATAATGCAAATTAAGTAAAGCTACCCTTAAGCTTCTTAAATATTTGTTACCCTTTTTACAATTCTTTTATCCTTAAATCCTTCTTTTAATCTACCATTAAAATGTATTCAACTTCCTAAGTATTTACCCTTAATTGCATTGGTTTTCCTTATTCATTTGCCCTTCAAATACAATGAAATTCCTCACACATTTATCCTTAAATGCAATGAAAGTTCATCAAAACATTACTGATTTGCTATGAACTAATTGCATATATCATACTAATTGCAAATATCAAACTCAAGAATAAAAGAGTAGCTTTCAAACAAGAATTATTAAATAAATAACATGCATGTTATAATGAGCTCTTTTCCCAGCATTGCTCTGTCAGCAACTTCCAGAATTCCCAATTGGAGATGGCTGCTTTGCAAAACCTCTCTTTCAATGTTGATGACTCCTTTAAATCACTCTTTTTAATTAACACTTCTCTAATAGAACTTGTTAATTCACTCTTCTACAAGCAATTTAGCACAGTCAATTAACAATAGCTGGTAAAAGCTTCTAATTCTCACACTCTCAGCAAAAAGATAAAATGCAGCAATAGAAAACAACACAGCAGCTTGGATAATGGACAAGGAAGCTCTCAAATTTGCAAGAAACAAGTTACTCAAGGATATTTTTCAATGAATGGCTGGGCAAGTATTTATAGACCCGTAATTGCAACAATTTCCTTCATTTTGGGCATGTAGAATGACAACAAGGTGCCTATACCCAGTCAAATGTCACTTGGCAAGCAAATAAACCCTATGCCACCTCAAAAAGGAGTGAATCGACCCTCATGGAGCCAGCACTAGCAGAAAAATTCAACTTAAAACTCAGAAATCGCCACCTACAGGAAAAACGTCCCTGCCTAGCGCATGAAAACAGTGACTCATTTTGCTGCGATTTTGTCAAGTCTCAGCTTGTTACAACACAGAACCACTGGCTAGCATTCCCTATTACCCAGCGTTGAAATTTTCCTCCATCATTTTTGTTGCGTTGAAGCTTTCTTCCTATTCACAAGAAAACTCTCAGCTGAGTTTTGGTTTATTTTTCAAATGTTTCCACCAAATATTTGATTCATATTTTTTTTTCCTTATGTTGAGAAAAAGGTTCGATACTTTATGAAGTCTCCATGTTTTGCTCAAGACTAGTGACTATCTTCTTTTAATAGTCTACTTTAATAAACTTGCTCATGTTAAAAGATTTAAATCTTTTAACTTTATTATTTTTGAGTTCAATATTTATTCATTTAAATATTTACAAATATTTGCACTTTGGAGTTTATAAATATTCACTTTTAAATATTTAATAATGTATATTTATATATTTTATAATATATGTGTTTTTATTAAGTACTAATATATTTTATATATATAAATATATATATATTTTTGACATTACCATCGTAATGTATATATATGCATATATTACCTTAATATTTATTGTAGAAACCCCTGTTTCCTCTAACTCTGAAATCTGACAATTTTGTTTAACTTTCTGAAGGTTTTGAGTTTTTTTGACCGTTTCTAGGGTTTTAGGCCTTAAATGCAATGGTACGATTTTTGCAAGGAATTGGAAATAAAATTCACTAAAAATCAAATAGCTCTGGAAATGAAATAATATCAATGCCAATATCCTTTATTCAACTTTTCTACTGATTACAATGATACCCAGATGCATGCAATAGATAAAATAATGAATTTGCAATATTTTATGAACCTGGAAATCGCTGCAACAGAAGTACAGTAATGTACGGCTGTGGTAAATGATGATCTTCTCCCTCTGGATGATAACGTCTGATGATGTCCAAATGGCCTGCGCCTGTACTGGAGATTGTGGGAAGTGAAGGAAAGAGGCGTTTCTCATATGATGAAGAAACACACCTTTCTCAGCAAGTACGGCCTGACTGTATAGTACGGCCTGCTGCTGCACAAAATGAAGATAGTACTGCTCACTGGTGATTGGTGTCTAAACTCTGGCACTAGCAAATGTTCCTGATACCCTGGCGCCACCACAGGTGAAAGATGGAAACCAAGTGTTAGGTATTTTCTCCAGAGATCACAACTCGTCCTTTTCATGACAGTACGGCCAAGTACAGTTTGCTGATGTGAATAAATTAAAAGTACGGCCTTTCAAGAAGATCTAAATGCAAAGCTTATGGCGCCTAAATTGCTTGATAACTCTTGGAGGAAAGTATCTCTCTGAACCCCTGAGTAAGCTTTGAGATCTGTATTCCTGAGAGCTTGGAGATGGTACGGCCTGCTGTACAAAAAGTACGGCTACAGCAGCAATCATTAAATTTGTACGGCCCTCTTCTAAACCTCCAAACAACGATAGAATAAACCTTCTGGAATGGATTGCCTTCTGAAAGAATAAACTCTCTGAAACCCTGATGAAGACCTCTGTGAAGTTCAATAAATTCTCTGAAGCTCTGTAACTTCTTCTGGATGAAGAAATCCCACGACTGGCAATAAATCAGATGTTATTTCACATCCTCTGAACTGCTTCGAAGGAGATGGCTCGTTCTCCGACGATTTCGAGATGAAACCCTAAAGTCTCAGTGCTCTGGCAATGACTTGATCAATTCCTGATTCAACAACTGTAATAAATCCCTCATTTTTTCAATGCAAAACCCTTTATCCTCACAAAAGGGCGAATTCCTTAATAATAGGGAATTATTAAAATATTGACTTTTAATTCTTTTATTATTTTCAATAGTTTCCTGTCAAATATTTTAATATTAATTTAAATGTCCCACTGGCCCCTTCCTGATGATGGGCGCACCCCTCAAGGCAGATAACTTAAGTTATAATTAAAAATTATAACTTTATAATATAATCATTAATTAATTAATATTTAATTAATATAATTAAATATTAATATCTCGCCCGTTACTCATCCGTTTACGGTTCTGTCTGAAGCTGACGAACTCTGAAGTGAATCCGGATGCTGCCAAAGCCATACTGCTAAAAATAGCAGTGGTCCCACTCTGCCTGCCAGGAACTGCTAAAAATAACAATTCGGCAAAATGTCTCTGAATGAGCCCGAACGAAAGCCAATTGATCAAAACTGCCAATCTGACGCTGAGCCAAGCTCCGAAACGACCCTCTAACCACTCGGTCAGCCTACGAGGGTCTCATGATAGGCCAATCTCACGATCACTGATGCTCGCCAAAAACGGGGACATGACATTTATACATATATTTTATACCTTATAAAATATATAAATATATATATATATATATTTACACATGTATTTATGTATATATGTATATATCATAAAATATAGTTACTTCATCGATATATACATTTATACATACATATATATGTAAATTTCCTAGACAATAATATTAAAATATTATTTTCACCACAGATTTTAGGCAGGGTGTGTACGTATATACATGCGTATAACCATATATATACGTATGTATGCGTATATACATGTCAACACATGCGTATGAGCATATCCATCTGCTTAACGTACGTATGTATTGATATGTCTATACATATAGCTACGTGTACACAATGTGTACATGTGTATACGTACCCACTCAACCTTTAACACATATCTATCACATCATTCATACAAGGGTCACATTATAGTAAGTCTGACAATAAACAATCATTACTCACAAAGCACAAATAAGTAAATTTAGACTCAGCCTATGGATGACTTATCAAGACTAACTTATCTGACTTTTCCTCTATATCCTTCATCATGTGTGTGTATGCTCAACTGATTAACATTACCGGTTAAACGACCAAGCCCCTCTCCCAAGTGATATTTCCCCTCCGCCTAGAGGATTGGTTCACATACTACATCCACAATCATAAACTCACAGCAATCAAATGCTCACAACAATAGCAGTATATATAAACTTCGCAAGATATAACATCACACATTAACCTCATAATGCACATTTTCACCATGATTAACATCAATTGAACAATATAAGAATGAGACAATCATTAATTTACAAAACTCATATTGATAACAAGGTGCATCATATCTTATTCATTCATAAAATTGTCTTTTCAAACACATAATCCTTATCCAGTACTAATAACTTAGTAGCTATACAATCGGGGTGTAACACATCTAGATTTGTGTCTATGTTCCAAGAATAGGCACCGATCTAATAGTTGAGAGTTGACCATTCACGTCATTTAAAATTAAGGAAAAACATAAACCTTAGTAACAATTTATTTGCAGTTTATTTGTTCTACCATATGCACATTCCATTTTTGTAAATCTCTATTAAAATGTTGTAAACTTGTGAATGAAAAAATTCTTAGAGGATCATTGCATAATGCATGTTACTAGGTTGATGGTGTTGTAAGCAACTAATAATGAATATATCTGCAGGGATTTGTGACCAAGTTTCATCTTAAGTTGCATCATTTAACTTGACTGCCTAAAGAAAGAGATTTGTGATTTGAATGTAAGCAATCCTCAACAAAGAACAGCAGTCAAATCTTAATACAAAGTCATATTTATGTGAGGGTTCATTCTAGTTTTTCATCTATTCGATCTTTAGAGATCTTTGGGCTTACCTTCCCAATATTGGCAAGGCTCAAAGTGTATACGAAGTCCACATTCCTCTTGTTCATTGGCCCTTTCAACCCCTGATTTGAGAATAGGTGTCTTCCTATTTAATAAAGTTGGCCACCTTATCTATGTTCTGGTAAGAGTCTTAGGTTTAGGGGTTAATATAGAAAAGAACACCAATATTTGGTATTATCAAACTAGTGGAAGATTCAAAATGGATTAGCCCTATGGTTGTAGAACCCAAGAAAACTAGTGAAATAAGAATATGTATAAACTTTAGAGAACTAAACAAAGCTTGCATACATGATCCTTTTCCAATCCATTTTATATAAGAAATATTAGAATCAGTAGTAGGATGGGAGATCTACTCATTCATAGATGGATTCTCAGGATATAACCATGTAAAAATACAGGAGGAAGACCAACCAAAAACCACATTTGCAACTGAATGGGGATCATTCATGTACATAGTTATGCCATTTGGTTTAAAGAACGCCCTTGCAGTATTTAGTAAATTATGGTAAATGCATTGAAGGACTTTATTCATGACTTTTATAAGTTTTACCTAGATGATTGAATAGTCTATGGGTTAACAAAGTTGACAAAGCACTAAGCACAATGTAGACGGCCTCTCCACAAACCATTAGAGACACATCAATCCCATTGGCTCAATAGCTAAAACAGTTTATAGAAGATATAATACAAAGAATACAAGATCAAGATGATGAATTAGGAGAAAAATTGGAAGATATCAAGAAAAAGCAAGTTGAGGATATAAGGAAGAGTGTGCCACCACACACACTAAACTAGAGGTAGAAATAAATAATATGCAGACAACATGGTCAAGAGTAAACTCCTTATACCAATTTTGTTTGGGGTTGTTGGCCACAACAATCCATCAAGGTAACAACAACAATTTCAAATACCAAATACTTTTGAAGATAGAGAATAGACCCTACTCACCATCAATGGACAAATAATGCTGCCACAAGGAATCAAAAATTGGGATAACACATACACTAAATCAAAAGGATTTGCAAGCACATTCTGCCATTACAAATAGAGGCTCCCAAAGTGTTGCAACACTCAAATTTTGCAATTCTTGGAAGGAGAAACCAAGGATGTCTTGAGGATAAGACAATTTCGAAAGGGGGGATGATGGTAATAGGATAGATATGACAAAGAGAGAAAGAATAACCCACTGCAAAAGGACTGCCGCTGCAACTCATCCTACAGACGCAAGTAATACAAGGAGACACACCTCTTACTTATACTTGAGTATAAGTAAAGGTTCCACAAATATAATCTAGCAGAAGTAAGAAGTAGTAGAAGAAAGGAAAAAAGAAAGAAGAAATAGGGATGTAATAGTAGTAGGCCAAAGGAAAGAATTACAAGAATGTAACAGAAATATATAGTCTAAGAATGTAGTATGACTATTTGAATATATATATATATATATATCACAGACTGGTTGGATTCAGTTATGATGTGTTATGATCTATGCTTGAGTTAATATCCTAATTTTGATTATTTGTGTATGTTCTTTCTTGCCACAACTTTCTATAATCCACTGCAATCATTCTGATTCCCTTCCTATCCCTAACATTGGGGTATAAATACAACATTTCAAGTACCCAAGCACAGATTTTTGGTCAATGCCCCTACTTGCCAACACACATGAATGGCCATTGTAGATTATTTTTAACTCCTCTTGCTATTCCATGAAAAAGCAACCTTGCTAAATATAGTGTCTAAAAATAGAATTGTTCCAAACACTTGAAGAATCTTCTAAAATATGGCATCCTTTTGGAACTTCTAAAAACCTACTTTTGAAACACTTTGATGCCTTGGATTTGAACAATCTCCACTTTGGTCTGTAAGATAGAACTTCAAAGCACTTTGATCAAATCTTTTGTGATGATAACTTGAAGTCTGAAAGATGACTTGCTTCACTGCTTGACTCAAGGTATTGGTATGCATATTTTGATCAATTCCATCTATTGGGAAGAGACAAAAATTAGTGTAAAATATTGTGGAATAGCAAGAAGGTTGAGATTTTTGAAGGGAAACCTGATAATATCTCTGAAAATACTACAAATAATCCAAAAAACCTTCACAAACCACCTTCAGACTTGCAAAATCATGAAGAAAATGTTTTGTTTCTGCTGTGAACAGCAGGGATACATTGCCTTGAGCTTGAATGACAAATCACTTGAATAAGTGGGTGCTTGCATGCTTTTATACCTTTTCTTTTTTGGCTTTAAAAATCCCCGTGTTATCATGGCAATGATCACTTAAGGTCTTGCCAATCACTTTTCTAGTTGCCACTTTGAAGCCTTCATAACCTTCATTTCATACTTTCCTTTCATTGTTATAGACATCATTAATAAAAAACCTCATCAATTTTTACCTTGGAACAATGCAACTTCGAGCATCCTACAAGAGTCATTAATTGAAAAACAAGTCCATGACACAATGATTTTGCATCTTGCCCAAATAACACATTCATTGACCTTGACTTGACACCCAAATGATGATAAATTGATGACAAAAACAAACACCAAGTAGTACAAACATCGATTTTTTTATAGGAACCAACAAATTTGTTATTTTTAAACTACATTAGGTTGTTGATACTTGATTCACATCACACACAATCATTTTCAGATGAGTTGTGAAGGTGTGAGGTTCATCGAGCGCTTTGGTCATTAGGAACCAATGGAGTGTATGGAAGAAAACAAATTCACAAAGGGCATAAAAGGTCAAATCATTGACCCTAGATGATATGTTGGGTTTCTGTTGAATATCTTCTTAGTTTTCTTGAGTCCATTATAATATGATTAGGTTTGTTGATTTAGATTAGTTTTGTTTGGGAGCAATATATGATGGCATGGACTCTATCATAGAAAAATAAGAGTCATAATAATAAATAAGGAGAATGACTCCACAGAAGCAGTTTTCAAACAGGTGAAAAAAAATCATTATCGCATGTTGGAACAAAATAACCACACCCTTGCATCTCCTTGTGTTTGCATTATCTCCCAAATACTACTGCACAAAGATACTTTCTATGTGTACAAGAGTGGCATTATATAGAGAAATTGAAGTTGTTGAAGGTTGCATGACCACCTTTCAAAGAATCTTCTCAAATCTAGAAGTGGGAGATATTGTTATGAATGAGTTTGGCAACATCATCTCGTCACAAAATCATGATCTTAAAGCTCTTCGAACAAGTACAAGGACAATCATATAGGGTGGTACCCCCATGGGCAATTTTCTACTTTCTTCCAACCTCTCGAAATCAAATTTCTATCACATGTAGGGATTTTTAAGTTTTAACATTTTTACTAGTCTTTTGTAGCTATATATTACGTTTTATAATTACAAATGTTGTATACTATTGACTTTGTCTCCAATTTCAACAAGTTATAAATATTTCTTTGGCTAAGAAAAACTAGAGTACATACTCCTTTATCCACTCACTTAAGCACCACTAGTTGGCTTCAAAAAAGTAGAAGATTTGATCTATGCGCAATCCAACTTGTGCCACTAGTCGCATAAGGAAGTGGAATACAAGGGGCAACATAGAATTGGGATGTAACCCCTAAGGACTTGAATTCATTTATTGCACAACTTGCCACAATCAATTTAGAGGATGAGGAACTTCCTACATAGGATGTATCTAGTGGGAGTGACATTGCAGTTGCTTGTGATTCAAATGAGCCAAGTGATGACTTTGATGCTCCCAATGAAGAGCATGATGTAGATTATTGATTGTATAATTGTATTTATTATTTTTTTGTCGGTTTTCATTTGACATATATGAATAACATTGAATTAATAGAATTGTCAAATATTTTTATAATTATAAAGTGTGTCTTCAAGTTTGTACAATTTTTTTTAAACTACGTGTATTTTTACATTTCTAATATATATATATATATATAGTACAGCAATACCCAGCAGTGAAGAACTTGGGGGAAAAGTTTAATCTACTGGCATATCCAAATGATGAACTTATACCCAATCCTGGAAAACTTAGATTCAAATCCATATGTGGTCACTATTGAAAAGCTTAAATTGGAGCGAAAATGAAATTGAGGGACAAGATACCTATGGGACATTTGAGAACCAGTTCACATCAAATTAGAGGTGAAACTGGTAAATGGATGACACCTAAGGCAGAGAGAAGAATATACCTATTTTGTATTCTGGGAGAGGCCGAGCCTGAATGCCACTTACTCATTGACTGCTCTTCCCATGGTAAAATTGCAGCCAAATGCATCAACATTTTAGGAGCAAATTCTATGCCTGCCCTCTTTGAAGAGGTGAAACTAGCAAAGTAAGGGGAGTTTCTTATCAAAATTAATCATAGAAGGGACACATTCCAGAAGGAAGCTACAGTACTGCAAGTTTGACCCTTGATTCTTTCTTTGTGGACTCAGACGTTACATTAGATGAGAGCTTTGGATTTGTGGTCCCATTGAGTATTTTGATTTCAAGGACATTATTAAAAATTTAAAATCATTTGATTCTCAAAAACGTATAGATAGATCAATAAGTAAGGATCTGATCTGCTCTAAGTACAATAGGATCACATTTCAAGTCATTTATATATTGTCATCGACAAACCGAAGAAAGCATAATCACCACATTTACCATGGCTATAGAGTGCCCCTGATTTTGCAACGATGATATAAAACTGCTTTTTTCATGGGGCTTAAGGCATGCATTAACATGTTCTCTGTTCTTTATGCCCACCATTTCAGCTACACTTGCCACTGCCTCTTCCCTGTCTCCTGACAATAGAATTGTTTTTATTCCCATTTCTTGAAGCCTGCATCACCAGCGTATGTAATTTTTGTTAAAGGTTATGTTTGACAGATTTTGTAGGATTACATTCATCTTTGTCCTAAAATATCTATGCTATTATTGTAAGTCAATACAAGATAACAGAAATTTTACTCTTGCTGAATATTTGCCTCAGAAGAAAACCAGTGGACAGGTCCTACAACTAGAAAATTATTTTGCCAGAAAATGATGAATGAGGTAGCTTTATATGTCTGTAGAACTTACAGACTTATGACACGGAGCTTATTTATTCTCCTTTTCAAATGTACTCATGTTTATAATTTATACTACCCTGCTAGTAATCCTTACATACTTACATGTACATATGTCATAAACATTTATTGTTAAGGAACATATGCATCAATTGTGATGACCTGCTAGTTTAAAATCATTCTTGCATATGTTTGCATTTAAAAGTTTACTTAGGGAAAACACGTTGGAATAGTATTTCAGCAAAACTAAAAAATGCAAGATGAAACTTTGTATATAAAATATATGTTTTCAAACTAGAGATTGAAGTTATAGTTTCAGAAAAATATAATTATTCAGAATAGGCATATGTTTGCCTGTATGTCCCTATGCATGTGTATATATGCTTATGTTTGTGTATCAATGTGAGGGTGCTTATATAATCTTGCAGTGCATTTTCCAGATTTTAAAAAGCTCAATTTTCACATTAACTGATAACAGATATCACATTTTTCAACCAGCAGATCTCAATTTAAAGAGTTCAAATAAAGCTTATAAATCACCCACTTCTAAAAAGTTTCTTCAAGCAAACCTTTCCAAATCATTAATAAATACCCATCGAATCAACAAAACAGGTTAGATGGTAGCATTGTTGTTAGAATATAATTTAATTACTCTCACAATCCAGCTAGGTTGAGATCCAAATATTAACTTTGCTAGCTACATCAGAGAATCATTACAACTGCGTACTTGAACAAACTTGTTTTTCATCCTGGTGATAGGAAACTGAAAATATTTAACCAAGCATATGCTCATGCCAAAAAGGATAAATACAAACCTTGCTGCTAAATTTTGCTATTTTGTTGTCAAGACTAGTGGGCTATGGTACAAGTTGTAGATTGGAACAAGTGTTTGGGAATAAGCCCTGAACATTTTGATGCCAAACTACTACTTGGTTGCTATGTGACAGGAATATATTGCACTGTTGGTACCATTTGACAGTCTCAACTGCCTTAACTACTTGATCGATGGTTGTAATAACTTGTCTATCATGTACTCGAGCTCAATTCTAATTGAAGAAAATGATGTTAGCTTTTGTACTATGCATCCTATATGTTCTGACTATTAGTCAAGATTCTGTGTCATCCACACCCACAAACATTGGTCTTCAATCATTTGCAATAAATATTTTTAATAGCCTGATAGTTGTCTTGAAAATATTAATAGAACATCAATATACTATTTTCAATAACATTGTGTTCTTGTATAGCTCGTGATGTTGAAAATGGTGCTTAATAAAGGAGGAATAAATATGAAAATAATGACAGGCCTGGAATTCAATTTCCAATTATTCCTCTGGTTTTAGTTCTAGCTAACATTTAGGATAATATCAGGATATTTGGGTCAGTGATGATACTGGCATACACTTTTTGGGATGAATAAATATTTAACACATGAGCACTTGCTTAGCTGAGTAAAATTTTTACTATTGCTGCAATCTTGGTACGTTTAAAATTTAAAAAAATCTAGCATCACTGTAATCCAACAAAAACCACGATTCAATAAATTGGGGGGCTCTGAAAGTGGAGATAACTTGCAAGGGTACAGGCTAAGAGCTTAAGAATTTCTTTGGAAATCTTTGAAGATGCTTATCTTTTTCATGATGTCTATTAAATTTTATTTTTCAAAAGAGTGGATTGGTAAGATGACTTTGGTAGATTGTAAAGAAGCCAATTTAAGTTGGATATTTAGAAAATTGGGAACGACTTTGGACTCATAGCTAGATATTTGGTTCCAAACAACACTGAAATGTTGTTGTAATAAAAATGAAGTTGATATTAATGGTAATGAATAACTATATGATAGCAACAAAGATTTTATCATAATCACCCCTTAATTTATTTTTATTTTTTGAAAACTTGTTAGCTCAAACAGAATCAAATGCTAAGCAACTTCCTTTCCACTTTGTGATAAGGACTTTGACATATCTGACTTGATTATTACTCCATGTCATTTATGAGTAGTGATCAAATGTATTCTTTCTTGGACTGCAATGACATTATGTGTGAGCAACCTTTTTAGGACAAAGGCAAATTGAACACTTGATATCAGTGTTCCACGGGGTTTCGGGGACAGTGATGGGGGGATGATAGGGGACATGTTTCGGGGATGCAGGGACGGGGGGTCTAAGTTTGGGGGTGGTGGGGGGACGGCGAGGGGACGGCGGCAGCAGGGTGGCAGGGTGCTGAAATACATATAGTACTTGAAAAAATAGTTATAAAAAGATGTATAAGTATAAGAATTATTCATCTTGGGGACAACTAGGAGTCCCCTAGATGTCTTGAGGACACCCCAGCATCCTCGAAGTCCTAGCGGCGTCTTGGAGACAACGACATTGGTGGTGGGATGGTGGCGCTGGTGGTGAGTTGGTGGGGGGATGTCCCCCCCAAGTCCCCAAGTCTCCGAGACATCCCCGTCTAGGAAACACGGGGATTTTTGAGAGGGATGTGTCCCTGTGGAACACTGCTTGATATCATCTTTGGGAAAAGGAATTTCAGCCTTCCCATGATAAGTTTTGCACTGATTTTGAATGTCATAAGGCGAAGGGAGATGAGTTTGAAGCCATCTAACCTATTCGCATCTATGGCCTTTGGAATCAAAGCTATTTAAGTGTCATAAGTTAAGCCAGCATTTTCTTGTTGTTTGTTGTTTCCAGTTAATGTAAATATCTATGTATGCCAAAACAAATACTCTTAGATATATAACCCAGAAATGAAACAAAAAAAATTCAACCTCTGTTATATATGGAAAAGGAAAACTGAAAGAACCTGAGAACTGTAGCCTTTGCATCATCACGCAAAACATCAGCTACAACAATTGCTCCTATGATACCTTTTCCTTCTCGCCCAATATAAACCACTGACTTTGATTGCTCCAAAGAAGACTGATTTTCACTCAAAAATATTTCTCTTATACGATATTCAAGATCATAATGATCAAATGTTCCACTTTGTTTATTAAAACATCCATGCACCCATTCCATCAAACCAACGGCCACTAGAGCTCCTTCTACTTCAGCTAGAGCACCAAACCCTGGCTCTGTAAGTTGTCCTCGTGTAAAAGGAATGTCCAAATTCAAAGACTCTGCCTTGTCTATAATGGCTTTGGCTATAGGATGATTGGTTGTTTTCTCAACTGCAGCAGCGAATTTTAGAATTGTTTCCTCATCATAATGCAATGCAATTACAGCAGCAACAGTAGGTTTCCCCTTGGTAAGAGTCCCTGTCTATTCATCATAAATGTACATAGATCAGCTTAACTTGAATTAAAAAAATGAACAAACATTTAACAGAACTGCTCAACAATGACATTAAAATCACAATAGTGACACAAGCATTGTTTGTAATGTATACTTTATCAAGTGCAACTATATCTACACCAGCCAAGCGTTCGAGTACATCCCCTCCTCGCACCAGAAGCCCACGCTTTGCTCCTTCAAGATAAGCAAAGATCAATGAGTACATCTCTATAATGGAAATCAGTAATAGTCAATATCATAGCAGTCCATCAATATAATTTTTCAAAAGAAGCAAAAGAAATACTCAAAAGTCATGGGGCCATGGCCTAGAAAAGGGTTGAGTAATTGAATAGAAAACATATACATTATAACTGTAGCTAAGCAATTTCCTTTTCAATATCTGAACAGAGATGTCATACCAAGGGAGGTTCCCACAAGGACGGCAGTGGGAGTTGCAAGACCAAGTGCACATGGGCAGGCAACTACCTAGCCAAACAAAGAGTCATAGAAAAAAATTACAAATTAGGATTACTGAATTTTCTGCTGTTAAGATACCACATCATGCCCGACAAATTAGAACTTCATAAAGCAGTAAGACATAAGTTAATGGAATTATTCGCATTAGTAGAGAAGACATCATCAAACAACAATGTGAAGACATCATCAAATATCAGTAATACTAATTAGCTATAACTATCATAGACTAGGGAAATGGTGTTTATAAGTTCAGGTCAATAGCAATAATGAATGCAGACAAACTTACATTTCAAATTTCATTTATATCAATTTTAGCGAGATGTGACTGGGAATGTGAAATGGTAGAAATTAGAATGTTAAAAGTCGTTTCTTGCAGTGAAAATAAGAATGCACATTCCTTGGCATAAATAAGACATTCTAAGAAAAGATGATATCATAAATCTGTTCTACAATGATGACAGAGCAGTGAAATGTAACAAACATGGACCAAGTATATTGAAGTCTAGTGGAATTATTTCTTACTAGCACATTAATAGCAAGCTTCAAGCTTAGGAGGAGTGGACTTTCTTCAGGTCCTGCAAGATCATTGAGCAACACATTGGGGAAAATGCTTGTCCCAAAATAATACCTGCATCAAGGTAATGTAAGAAACAATTATGAACAACGAAAGCTTTGAA
Organism: Sequoia sempervirens; assembly: GCA_007258455.2. Lineage (NCBI taxonomy): Eukaryota > Viridiplantae > Streptophyta > Pinopsida > Cupressales > Cupressaceae > Sequoia > Sequoia sempervirens. The sequence goes on from VDFB02256132.1 coordinate 201,729,823, forward strand.
TAAAAGTATAGCTCACATCAATACATTGGAAATCAAATTTATGTTACAATGAAAACATTGCTTGGGATGCATTGACAGTCTTCCTAAGGACATCATCACTTCAATGCTTAAATAAGCCAGCCAGAATAATATCGAATTGAGTTATCCAACTATTTAATTCTTGTTTCTTTAACTCACTTTATTAAAAGTGTCTTTTAAATTCTGTACTTGTGCTCTTGGCAAGTGAAAAAATGTTAACTAGACATCAAAAAAATCTTTCGTTTCCTTTTCTTTTTTTTTGTATTGCTGAAGGTTAACAAAAATTATCATATATATTGGCTCATTGGCTAGACCACCATGAAAACTGTTAGCAAAAAAGCTACCAACCCAGGAATCCCTAAAAAAGATCAAAAACTTGGAGCATCGCAAGTACCTTAAACAGAAAAAACCCCTAGCTGCAAGCAGCCACAAAATATTAAAAACAGCTCTGATCCCAGTGTAACCAAAAGGTATCAACAGATCACGGTATCAAAATAACGAACGGGAGGAAAATAAATTATTCCATGCCTTCTTAAGGTTTTTGTTTGCATAAGCTGCCATCTTTTTAACCTGACAATCTTTCACTTGAAAATTATACTCAACCAAAGTCATTTCACCCTTTGGGCCCAAAAAAGTATCATAGATCATCTTATCCGATTTCTGCTGGACAGATTCATCTTTCATCCACCTATCTAACTCATTCGAGGTGGGAGAACCACAGTTATCACTAGCTCTACCATCGGTACCATCAGTCTGAGCTACCTGGGCTATAGTGTTCTTCTAAAACCTGTTACCCTGTTTGAGAGCATGAGATAATTATAGGCACAAGCGTCTAAATTATAGTAGCCAGAATCTTAGCAAACAAATTGTATGAGATATTGACTAGAGTAAGAGGTCTCCAAATTTAAATAAGAGATCTATCCCTATCCTTAGGAAAAATCTTCATAATCCCTTTATTTATATCCTGGCCAAGGGACCCTACCTATAAGTGTTCTCTATAAACATCAAAAAGATCTTTAGCAACCCAATCCTTATTGGCCTTATAGAACTCAATAAGCAAACCATCAACTCCAAATGACCTATCATTATTTAAAGAGTCAATAACTGAAACAATCCCCTCCAACGAAGAGAAGCTTCCAACCATAAGGTATCCTCCTCTACAAACTTCTTGGGAATGAATTTGCTATATAGGTTTCTATGCCTCTCAATATCTTCATTGGTGCCATCAAAAGAAAGTGAAGCTCTATAATAAGAGAAAGGCTTTGTAATAAGAGAAAAAGGCTTTCTTAAATTCAACAAGATCATAACACAATGACCCACCAACCACAATTGATCCAATTATATCCCTTATATGCTTAGCTTTGAGCATTTTAAAAAAGTACCTAATGCCCTTATAACCATAGCTTAGCCATGTCATCTTGGACCTAATTCTAGTACCTTGAGCAACATAATTTTGGCAACACCTCATCTCATGTTTAGAGTTAATCAACAGCTCCTATAGACCCTGAAGCCTCCCTTCAATCATGATGAGCCCCTCTTCCCATTTCACTAGCAAGTTTCCTCCTTTCCAAATCCTTAGTTTTGCAAAAAGTCCTAAGGAATCTCTACAACGCAATACAATCATTCCATAAAAAGACAACTTTGAAGTTTATTACAGTTTAGCAACTTCCAAGATATGATAAAGATATGGAGAACTATAAGGAAGAACTTTCAAGCAAATTTAACCAAAGGAGACCCATTAGGAATCATCTTTGATTGGTTATAGATGGTGGGTAGAGTGATGCCTAAACTACCAAAAGGTCTAGAACTCAAGCAAATTTGGGCATGGTCAAATTCGAATCCAACAACTACGATGCCGCTACAGTACATTTGCATTGACTATTGGGATTTATTGAATATTTCAATTTTGATCAATTCATATTTGCAAGAAAATCAGACCAATACTTTGTTACAGTTTGTTGTGAAGTTTTTTCAAACCGTTTTGTTGTTGCATAGTTTCTAAGGCGTTGTACTGTTGCGCCTAGGTTACCATCATAATATATCATTCTCTAGCTGCCAAGCATCATTATTATCACTATCCAAGGTTAGATCTACTGATATATGAAGAGTTAAGTCAACATTGTTGCTATTCATGGAATATTTTATCCATCATTTGTCGTTGTAGAAATTTTGACTAAGTTACTAGTTCAAGTATGGGTGAGGATAGAATATAGGTATGGAAAAAAATTCCTTGGGTATGGGAACGGGAATATATATATTTGTGTTCAAAATTATAAACTATTAGAAAAGTGATACTCATATTCTATATCACAAGGTTCGAAAAAATCATCTTATATAAATTTGATTTTTTTTAAATATTAGTAAATTTAAATATTTAAATTTGTTAATTTTTATAAATAGGAAATTAAAATTATTACTAATAAAATAACATTATAATAAATTTAAAATATTAATAAGTATAAATTTTGTTTAAATATTTAAATTTGTTAATATTAAAATAAAACAATACTATATTTCTTAAATTTATTTTAAATTTTTGAATTTGCAAATTTTATATATTAATAATTTAAATTTTAAATTAAATATTTTAAAATATTAAATTTTGATTTATTAAATGTTGATATTTTTTTATTTTGTGCTCTGCAAAGAAAGATCAATTCTCCTTGTTGAGAGATCAATTCTCAACTTAGCCAAGGCGAAGGTAGGGGTACCTATGACAATTGCAAATCCAACAACTTATCCTCAACCAAGCAGAAGAGCCTGAGAAGTAATTTCCAACGGTCACCATTTTTTAAAACCTATCAAGAACTTAATAAAAAATTGCGGAATTTTTCCAAACCCCGCGTGTACCCGTGTGTGGACCAGAAAAGAACATGCACCCATACCGGACCCACATGAGTACAGGGGGAAAAACTGACAAACCTGATAACTTAGCATTTTGATGTTGTTGTACATGGTAGAAATTGTCGTACACCTATATTTATGATTGCCACCCCTTATTGGAGGATCATCACACCTATTAGGAGGGACATTGGGCTTGCTTATGGTTTTTGTACTATCATACAGCTTGGGAATCAACACCATTTGCTGCACTTGGTCATATTCCTTATTGTTGTCACCACTATACACCACTGTTAATTGTACCTTGCTGAAAATTGCAGCATTTGAAAGTGGAAAAATACTATTAATTATTGTTGATCATTTTGGGAAATAGCTCAATAATATTTGTAAGGATTTGTTGCCAGTGTCACAAAGTGTATTTTTTTTTCACACTAGTATTTATAAATTATAAGTATCAGATTACTGTCATATCAATTATAACATTTGGAAAAATAAGAGTTTCACCATTGGCTGCTATTAGACAAGTTAATTCATTGTTTGCAACTCCTATCATAACTATATCAACATGGATATGTTGTTTCAAATATGACATTTTGATAAATAAAGGTATCCTAAATTATTGCTGCTGATTGTATTGCTGATCAACATCTTATTCATTGGAGTCTGGTATTTATTGTATTCTACATTTATTTCAGCTTGCACTTATTAGGAGAATTGCATATTTCGTGAGATTTCCAGCTAGGGGTACTACAATGGTATCAGAGCCTTGTTTTTGTCAGCTTGTGAATCATGATGGAAAATCAAAGAGAAAAATCTATAGAACATCTTATGGGTTTAGTGAAGCAAATGCAAGATGTAAGTAAATAGTTTTTTAGAAAAATCTAGAGGTACTAATGAAAATACAAGAGGGTAGAAGAGAAAGAATAAGTTGATGAAGAAAGGGGAAAAGTTAGAACCAAATGAAATTGCTATGGAGCAGGAGCCAAAGAAAGTTTCTTGGGAAAATAAGAGAGAATGAAAATAGAGGTCCAAAAGGCTATAGAAAAATCTACCATGCAAGTTGAAGGAAAAGATCTTTTAACAAAAAAACATATTTTATTGACTTTTAAGATTGAATGCCAACAAAAAGTTTGTCTTAATGAGGTCAAGGACGAATAGGCATTACTTGTTGAATGCAAAATGAAAAACGATGTTGTAGTCTAAGAACTACCAATCGACCTTCCAAGAATTACGAAGATTGACTCACTGCTACATGTGATTGATTCTTAGAGTAGCTATGTTGATGGACATGCAATTCAGAAGAATGTTATGGTTGATTCTAATTTTGAAATTTTGAGTTACCAGGATGGTGTGGTCGATGTAAATCCCTCAAAAACATCCAAATTAGCCAAAGAAGGTAAGCGCTTTGACTGTTCCTGTGATCATATCCCAAGGTATGATAAAGACAATAATAGCGGAGACCCATACTATACAAGATTTTTGTCATCATGGATAACACTATAAGAATGGTGAAAGTACAACTTGCAATAAAGGGCATATAGACTTTTTGCTCAAATTCAAATCTGATTATGCATGATGGTATGGGATTCGGGTGATATTTTGAAATACAAGAAGGATAAAATCATTCTTGCTAATAAATTCACCATTCCATACACCTAGGTAAGAAAAATTGCACAATAAGGTATACGTTGAGAACACTAATCAGGTTATGAAAATTCAGTATTTGGCAATTTACAGTTCATGAGTTGTTCCTTGGAGCTGAACCCTACACTTGAATACAAAATTATGATGCCTAATATAGACTATGATCTAATGCAGGTAGTCACAGTTGTTGAGACAACAAGATGCTTAATCTTGAAAGGTGGTAGGTAAGATGGATGTCATTTTGATATTCAAGATTTTTTGACTAAGTATAGTGTGGTGTTTAGTTTGGCCCCTAGATCACAACCAGATAAAGGAACTCAGCATATCATAAGTTTGGAATCAAGCTCCAAACATGTTTGCCACCCTAGGATGGATGAAGGAGAAGTTACAAAGGTTGAGATGCTACAAAATGACATTAATTTTGTAATTTCTTTGGTTGAAAAGAGTTTGGAGGTCATTTGTGGCAACATTGCACATATTCAAGAGACAACTGAATTCAAAAATCTAAACATATGTTGGAAAAGGTTTGATCTCTCTTGTCCATTCACAATAAGCATTCTTGGAACAAATCGAGCTGATTTTATTGTTACTAGAACATGTCTAAAGATTGCAAGAAATATAGATACCGGTAGGAAATATAAAAGCTATACAAATTTTACACTTCTTCAAGGATACAAAAGAGTTTCCCGATTTCACATTAGGGATAAGCCTTGTAGCAAAGATGCTGCTATAGATGATCAATTTCAACCAAAGATAAAGAGAAATAATGTTGCAAAGGTCAAAGATATATTTCGAGTGGTACACAGGGACTGTTAATTTTAGGATCAGAAATGAAATAAGCAGAAATATAGAATTATGAACAATAAGACACAGCAAATACCCTGGGAAAACCCTCCTCCTTGAGGGAGAAAAACCCAGCCACAAATATATCACTTATATATTGAATGAAAGAGCAGAAATCTGATTTACAACTTGGCCAAACACTAGGCCGATCTGATGCAATGAAGATAGCACCTCTACTAGATCTAAATATACAAGCAATTGTATTTTCTCCTTAATGTCAATCACCTTGAAACAATATGTCGATCTGCTGTATGAATGCGAACTCCTTGAAGAATGCGAACTTATCTTTTAATGAAATTGAATTGCCAATTGAGAGGGAATCGCCTTGTATATATACACATTAAGGCGCCTTTTCATGAAGGGTCGGCCTCTTCCACAAAAGAGACGACTTTACAAAATGAGACGACTTTTATTGAGTTGGCTTTGAGAAAAGAAAATAAATTAATATTTAAATATTATTAATGAGGCGACTCTTCACTTGGGTCGGCCTCTTGCATTATTTATTTGTGTCGGATTTGAGGGAGAAAGAGATCTCCCACCGCTATCACATCAACACTCCCTCTTAGCTAGGGAGATATCTTTTTAGATATTCATGTCATGGAGTCTCTCAACATGACACCCACAATGGCTACACCCATTTGTGAAAAAGAGTTCATCACGGAGTCTCTCAATGTAATATCGTCATGGAGTCACTCAACATGACGTCCACCATGGCTACTCCCATGTGTGGAAAGGAATATGTGCATAAGTGCCCATCATGGAGTCACTCAACGCGATGTCGTCATGGAGTCTCTCAACATGACGTCCACCATGGCTACTCCCATGTGTGGAAAAACACAAGTACAAAGGATTCATCACGGAGTCTCTCGACGTGATGTTGTCATGGAGTCTCTCAACATGACATCCACCATGGCTACTCCCATGGGTGGAAAGAACCACATCTCCATCTAAAAGATGGACGAGGGCTTTCACCTCATATTTCTTCGTCTCAGAGAAATATGCATTATAGCAACGATCACTGATACTGAGTCTCCCTCTGAAATATTCCCCATTAATTTTTCCCAAAATTAACATTCAAATCAGCAACCAAACACTGATTAGCGTTAGCTCCAAAATGTAAACCAGCAAAGAAGATAACTCTAACCAAGAATGTTCACCAAGATCCCAATGTGGGCGAGGTGATAGCATATGGTCAGAGGATCATTAGGCATAAACAGAGCTGAAAGTACAATTCATCTGCTGATGCAGGCATCCACAAGCATGGGATACTCCACTTATTGAGTGGGTGAGATTATTACATTATTAAAGGCGGCAAGCCAGCCATTTAAATCCTCACTTCCACTTATTAACGTGGGGGGAATACAGTCCACACAACCACTTATTTAGTGGGGGGAAACTTACAATTAAGAAAGATGATTATTTAAACTCAACCACTCAATCGTGGGAGTATGAAATTTAAACTAATTGCAGCAAATAAAATAAATAGCTGTTAGTACTACTAATCAGCTTTACAATGAATTAAACAGTTGCAAATAAGAAAGATATGCTTCCAAATCAATCAATGGTTAGAGTAACACTTCCTCTAACTCTTACAATACAATAATGATATAGAAATGAAGTTCAAACCAGCATTATATCAAAAACTAACAAGTCTGATCAGAAATAGAGAATACAGAAAATCAGACTAGCAAATGTACATCAATGAAATGCACATAACTTTATCAATTTACCTCCAAATTGAGTGAAATCAATTGCAATGAACCTCTGGAGGATAGGCGCCCATGTCATGATGATGAAACAGCTTCAAAAAGCAACCATTAATTTACTTGCACAATTCCCAATGCTCCCAACATGGTACGACTCTTGAGAAGGGCGATTTAGCAAATAAAAATCAAAGACTTGGAAATAAATTCCAATCTCTTGTGGAAGGGGTCGCCTTGGGTCTAGAACCACTTTGCAAACATACCCAGAATGATATTTAATTTGCTCAAAAAGCTGTTAACAAAAAACACTTTCAGCTGTAGACAAACCAGCAACTCCAAAATGATAAAAACTCTCAAAATTCTTCAAATTAAATTCTGATCTTCTGTGGGAAGGGGTGCCCATGTACTAGGAATCAATTTCTTCAATACCCAGAAGCACATAAAAAACATACAAAAAGCTGTTAATGAAAACCTCCTTCAACCATGATATGACCAGCAAACACAATTCTGAAAATTATTAACAAAAACTACAAAATCTTCAACTTTGAAACTCAATGTGCACTTCTGGATGAAGCACACTCTCAATCCACCATCTAGGGAACCATAGTTTCAGGCCCGAAGAATGGAGTCAAATTGCTAAGCTTTCCCTTAGCCGGATTCTGGATTTCAAACCAGCAGCATAACTTTACAATATTTCCAAAGATAATCAGCTCTTCAAACAGCAGCAATATATAAGCTTCAATTGGCAAATGAAGCAACAAGAGACTCTTCAAATTCCAAGAAGTTGAATCACTTCAACTTCCAAAAGGAATGCCACTTTAAGCATTTCACTTTTTGAAATAATAAAATATTAATCAACCTCTTTTAGGCATCCAACTTCACTTTGCAACAATAAAGCATTTAATAATTCATTAAATGCACCATTGACCCCTTAATGACCCCCTTTTAAAAACAACATGAAGTGATCATTCCTAGGCGTGGGGGTACAACTGAGAAACATAAAAATGACTAAGTATAAAACTTAATCCATGGAGATAACCAAAGCCAAACTGAAACTGAAGGATAGCAAAATGACTTGAGCTGAATTGTGATGATGCTACTGCCAAAATTAGACTTACTAAAAATAGCCAACTGCTATAAATAGTAAGTTCACATCAAAACAACAGAAAGCCAAACTGAACATTGAATTGCAAAGGATTGAACTGCTGCTAGACAGATACTGCCAAAAGATAGACTTGCTAAAAATAGTGAACTGCTATAAATAGTAAGTCTGCACAACAACCTCAAAACGCCAACTAAGCAGTATCTGAAAGAGGAAACCCTAATTTTCCACCTCAGCTTAGCCTACGGATTTCTGAAAATAGGCTAAATCCAAATGAAGAGTGTAGGGCCAAAATGGGGACATTACACCCTCTCAACAAGGGCGACATTCTCCACTACTCCAAGCTTGTCTTGAAAATGTGCAAACTTCATTCTGGAGAGAGGCTTGGTGAGAATATCAACCGTCTGATCATCAGTGCAAATATACTTGAGTTGAATTGCTTTCCTCAGCACCATATCTCTGATGTAATGATATTTGATCTCCACATGTTTTGTCCTATCATGAAACACCAGATTGACAAAGAGCTTCACACAACTTTGATTGTCACAATGAATCACAGTCGGCTCCAATGTTTTCCCAAACAAACCTGCAAGGAGCTTTCGAAGCCACACTGCTTCTCGAGCTGCTACACATGTTGCAATATATTCAACCTTTGCAATGGTTAGTGCCACAGAAGTTTGCTTCCTGCTACACCAAGAAATCATGGCAGACCCCAAACTGAAGCAACATCCAGAGGTGCTCTTCCTATCAGCTACACTTCCGGCCCATTTAGAATCAGAATAGCCTTGTAACTTCAGATCTTCACAGGAAGTATATTTCAAGCCATATCCCACTGTGCCTCGCAAGTATCTCAAGATATGCTTTGCTACAACTAGATGAATTTTCCTTGGCTCGCACATGAACTGACTAAGAGCGCTCACCGCATAACAAATGTCTGGTCTAGTATTGCCTAGATACATCAATGATCCAATCAACTGTCTGTACATGGTAGGATCTACCAAATCTGAACTAGCTACAGAGTTAGTCAACTTCTTCAAGTTTGTCTCCATAGGTGTAGACATGGACTTGAAATCCATCATCCCAAATCTCTTCAAGATATCTATGGTGTATTTCCCTTGACTTAAGATAATCTCATTGGGTCTTTGCCACACTTCCACTCCCAGGAAGTAATGCATAAGACCAAGATCCTTCAAACTCGGATGCTAACTCTTTCTTGCATTTGACAATGAGATACTCTGCTCCAGTGAGAAATAAATCATCAACATAAAGAACCAATATTAAAGCCTCACCATCAACTACCTTGAAGTAAAGATTGGAATTTGCATCATTCTTGGAGAATCCCAAGCTCATCAAATATCAATCAATCCTTTCATACCATGCACGAGGTGCCTACTTAAGGCCGTGCAATGCCTTCTTCAATCTGCATACATGAGACTCCTTCCCATGAATCACAAAACCACCTGGTTGCTCAATGTACACTTCTTTAATCACACCATTAAGAAATGCAGTCTTTACGTCCATTTGATGTAGCTTCCAACCTTTAGCTGATGCAATAGCAATAATAGTCGTGATAGATGTATATCGAGCATCAGGAGCAAATGTCTCCTCATAATCTATTCCCTCCTTCTAAGTGAAATATTCCGAGCCAAATTTTTTACTTTTTTCAAAATGCAGATTACAACATTACCAAACGATGCACCCGTTAAGGTTAGATGAGAAACCCAAAACGTGCAAGGAAGTAACTCTAACCAGAATGGCACCGATGATGGTGAGCATTGGTCAGAGGATCTAAAATAAATTGCTTATGCTGGAAATGGAACTCAACGCCAAGTATGTGCTACCCAATCCAAAGCGGAGTGAGGGGCGACCATATGACGGAGTGAATACAAAATGATGCTTGAAAGAAATAATGCTGAAAGAGGAAACTACTCGACACCCAGAATGTGCTTGCTCGCCAGAATGGGGAGTAGCTACCATAGGGCGGAGTCATCACGAATACAATAACTATTAATGAATACTGAGAACACAATCAGCTTTGAGCAATAATAAAGAAACTGCCAGTACTACTGACAGATTACAAGAATAGAAGGCCTATGCCTGCCAACATTATTGTGACATCAATAGATCAATATTACATCCAAGAGAATTACTTTAATCTTAGGAATGCATACCACAATCGAAATGTTTCAAGGATCAAGCTGCTGATTTCTGTTTCCTGTTACCAATCTGCTTTTTGGAAGAATGAACAGCAGTCCATGAACTTAATCAAATGCTCATAACTCTCCGGAAACTTGCTCAAATGACAAGATTACAGTTGCACAATATTCCTAACAAGATGGCGCTTAAACTAAACTCTTAAAACAGACCCAAAATGCACTAAATGAATAATGCACAAACTTCAATGCAAGTACAAAGTACGGCCCTGCTGAACCAGTCGATTTCCTTTTAAAAATTAATGCCTTTACTAAAAAATCCACACACTTGGGAAAAGAGACGCCTAGGCCTAACACTTAGAAATGATTGATACCCAGAACACTATTTTTTGTCTTTTTTGAGATATGATAAAAACTTCAAATCTGCTGTCTACAATAATGCAATAAGCTGAAATATGAATATGCCAATCTGATCTAAGTTACAATAAATGAACATACAATGAATGAACTAAAGATGCACTCACACATAGACTGAAATTCACCACTAGATGTTGTTTCTCAAACACGAAGTGATGCCCAATGGTTAGGAGGTCTTCATCCCTCGAAGTGATCCAGATTCAATCCGGCAGCATAACGGTGTATTTTCCAAGATGATCCAAATGATGCACAAGACTCCCTTTTTATAATCTTCGCTTGACTTCACGAAACCCTAGAATCTGATTTTAGGTCAAAATCCCCTTTCCTCAATGATGGCGTACTTTTGCCTTCAAGCTCTTGATTTAATATTTCATTTAAATATTCAACTTTGAAATATGCGCCAAACATAATCTTGCTTTGACTTAGGGAATATTAAAATGTTCTTTAATGAGGGCGCCACCCTCAATGACCACCTTTTTAAAACGACATTAAGTCATTAAGCCTAAGCCAAGGGTCAACATTAAAATATAACATTTTAACGTGACTATTTTTAATTTAAATGACTTAACTCATTTCTCTGCAAATGCCCTGAAGCCAATACTGATGAAGTCAACTGATCAATCTGAACCCGGAAGTCAACCAACCTGAGCTCATCCGAAAACTGCCAAAAATAGAATTTACTAAAAATAGTAAATTCCAAAAAGTACTCTGAATGCTGAGACGAGCATATCACTGCGAAGCCCTCTGAAAACCCAGAAGGAATCCGCCATTAAAACTATCATCTCTGAGCAAAGACCTCCTCAAAATTAGGAAACCCTAATTTTAACTTCCGACTAGCCTCCGGGTTCCCAAGGAAAGGCTAACGGTCACTGAAAAAGTCAGGCTTGAAAAGGGGACATTACAGTCCGCCCTCCCCAAGATTGCTTGTCCTCAAGCAATTGCAAACTAGGATGCTGCATTATCTCATCACTTTCCCAAGTTGCATCCTCCAAAGGCAGGTTCTTCCACTTTACCAAACATTCTCTGATAGTTCTATTCCTCAAGGAACGTTCTCTGAAGTCAAGTATCTCCTCGGGAATTAGAACCAACTGTCCTTCTTCATCCAACGGTGGCAACTGTGAAGAAGCAACCACATTGTGTCCAAGTGCCTTCTTGAGGCGAGACACGTGGAAGACGTTATGCACTCTGCTATCTGAAGGTAGCTCTAATTCATAAGCTACAGCCCCAACCTTTCTGATGACCCTAAACGGCCCATAGAAGCGAGGTTTGAGCTTCTCAGCTCCACTCTTCTTGAGAGTTGACTGTCTGTAAGGTTGTAAACGGAGATAGACCATATCCCCAACCTCAAAAGAACGCTCAACACGCTTCTGATCAGCATACAACTTTTGCTGATTTTGTGCAATCTGCAAATTATCCTTCAAGGATCTCATTATGTCCTGACTATGCTGCAACAAATCCTTGGCTAATGGTGCTTTGCTGTCACCAAACACCAAATCTGCAAAGCTGGGTGCTTCATATCCATAAAGTGCCAAGAAAGGAGACATTTTGATTGACATATGGAAGGTAGAGTTGTAGCAGTACTCGCCTATATGCAGCCACTTAACCCAAGCTTTCTGCTGTTCGGACACATAATTTCTCAAGTAGCCTTCCAACCACTTGTTCACCACTTCTGTTTGCCCATCAGTTTGAGGGTGATAACTTGTGCTTGGAGTGAGCACAGTACCACTCATTCTGAAAACTTCCTGCCAGAAGGTACTTAGGAACTTGCTGTCCCTATCACTTACAATATTCTTTGGCAACCCATGAAGCCTAAACACTTCCCGAAAAAACAAATCTGCAACTTGGGCTGCAGAAAAAGTGCTGGTAATGGCAAAGAAATGAGCAAACTTGGTTAATCTGTCAACTACCACGTAAATGCAATCCTTCCCTTGAGCCTTGGGCAACCCAGTGATGAAATCCATTGAAATGCTCTCCCATTTTTGATTGGGAATTGGAAGTGGTTGCAGCAAACCGGCTGGCAATGTGTGCTCATTTTTATTTGCTTGACAAACAGGACATTCCTGAATGTAACGTTGAACCTCCCTCTTCAAACCTTTCCAAGAAAACCTTTCTCGGATCTGCCTATAGGTCTTGAAAAACCCTTGGTGACTGTCAGAACCCTGGTGGTTCTCGATTTCAAACCCTAACTGATGTTTTGAGATTTTTTTGCAAGTTTTGTGTTTTTGTGTATTTCGAGATTTTTTGACAAACATAATCTTGCTTTGACTTAGGGAATATTAAAATGTTCTTTTAATGAGGGCGCCACCCTCAATGACCACCTTTTTAAAACGACATTAAGTCATTAAGTCTAAGCCAAGGGTCAACATTAAAATATAACATTTTAACGTGACTATTTTTAATTTAAATGACTTAACTCATTTCTCTGCAAATGCCCTGAAGCCAATACTGATGAAGTCAACTGATCAAACTGAAACCGGAAGTCAACCAACCTGAGCTCATCTGAAAACTGCCAAAAATAGAATTTACTAAAAATAGTAAATTCCAAAAAGGACTCTGAATGCTGAGACGAGCATATCACTGCGAAGCCCTCTGAAAACCCAGAAGGAATCCGCCATTAAAACTATCATCTCTAAGCAAAGACCTCCTCAAAATTAGGAAACCCTAATTTTAACTTCCGACTAGCCTCCGGGTTCCCAAGGAAAGGCTAACGGTCACTGAAAAAGTCAGGCTTGAAAAGGGGACATTACACTAAGAGAATCCTCTTGCCACAAATCTTGATTTGTACTTCTCAATGCTCCCATCAGCTACAAGCTTGATCTTGAAGAGCCACTTGGAAGACACAACTGATTTCCCTTCACGTCTTGGTACAACATCCCAAACATCATTCTTGATAATAGACTGATATTCTTCTGTCATAGCATCTCTCCATACCTACTGATTGGATGCCTCCTCAAAACTGGAAGGCTTAGACTCAATGATGTGACTCATCAATGCCACATAGCTTGGAAACTTTTGCGCTCTCTTGCTTTCTCTAAAGGTGCCTCGAGGAGCTGCATACTTCTCTACCTCTTGCATGGTTTGTCTAGCCCATAGAGGTCTCTTTCGACCTATAGCAATATCTCTTCGCCCATCAGTTGGTTCTATGGGATCAACTAGATCAATAGTCTCTTCTGGTTCAGTAGACTCCCTCTGAATCTCAGGAGTATGATTAGGAGACATGTCCATATCCTAAGTAGTCTCCTGCTCTTCACTATCTATCTCCATGTAAGACCCTTTAGATCTTTTGAAGGCTACTTCCTCTTCGAAAGAGACATCCCTGCTAATCTCAATTTGTTTATGTCCTGGAATGTAGATCTTGTAGGCCTTTGAAGACTCACTGTAACCCACAGATATTCCTTTCTTGCCTAATGGTTCTAGCTTAGATCTTTTATCCTTAGGCACATGAATATAAACAGGGAAACCAAAAATTCTTAAATGACTAACCTTAGGTTTCACACTTGTGAAGGCCTCTTTTGGAGTCATGTTTTCCAATATTCGATGAGGGCTTTGGTTCTGAACATACACTATAGTTCTGGAAGCTTCTACCAAAAGGAAGGTTTGTAGATCTTGATCATGAATCATAGCTTTGGCTGCCTCAACTACGGATCTATTCTTTCTTTCTACAACTCCATTTTGTTGACGGTTGTACGGAACACATAACTCCCTCTTGATCTAGGCCTCAATGCAGAAATTACGGAAACCTCTAGAAGTGTATTCTCCTCCATTATCAGATCTCAGAACCTTGATCCTTTTCCCGAACATATTTTCAACTTGAGCCTTGAATTCTTTGAATCTATCAAGTATGTCTTCACACTCCTTAGACTTCAAAAAGTAAATCCAAGTCTTTCGAGAATAGTCATCAATGAAAATCACATAATACCAAAATCCACTCGAAGATGCCATAGACATTGGACCACATAAATCAAAATGAACAAGATCTAGAATTCATTTTGATCTACTTTCACTACTATGAAAAGGACCCTTAATATTCTTACCCAGTGCACATCCTCTGCAATTGCCATCGTGCTCCTGACTGAGCTTCGGTAGACCAATAACCACCTTCTCCATAGATGGAAGAGCTCTGAAGTGTAGGTGAGCAAGTCTCCTATGCCATAGCTCACTCGAATTGGTAGAGTCATGCAATAGTGCCTAAACTAAACGAGTAGAAAGTCTGTATAGACTCTCTTGACGGACACCAATCACACGAGCTATTTTGATACTAGAGTTCTTAGGCCAAGCAAGAACTTTCTCTTCAAAAGATGCAACTTGGGACCTGTTGTGACCTTTTCACACATCGCCCCATTGCAAATGGGGACCCCCAGTAGTTTGCTAGTTTTTAGGGTTTCGCCTTCGCGCAACGGTTTTTCTTGAGGTCACTGCTCTGAGAGTTTCAAGTCAGTCTTTTGAGAGTCATCCAAGCCAAGATGAGAATACATGCCTGAATCAGCACCTAAACGTCATGGAAGGGTTTAGAAGGTCCAAGAGACAAGGATCGCCTGTGCTTTGGGCCAATTTTGACACTTCCTACTTTTTAGGGAATCTGCTTTTTTTCGCTTTTACGCTTTTTCAGTTTTGGTATTTTTGAACCAAACTGGGGTCCCTATTTTTTAGGGATTTTGCTTTTTCTATTTTTAGAAAGTCAACCCTGGTCAAATAAGTCAATGTTTCCATTTTTAGAACCAAAAATCAACCAAAAAATCAAAAAAATCACTAAAAATCCAAAGTAAAAATCGAAAAATCAAGTAGAAAAGCATGGAAAAGCAAGTTAAAAATCTGGAAAAATCAATTGAAAATCATGAGAAAATCACCCAAAAATCAACCCAAAAGCATAAAGTCCATGGAGAAATTCACCTAAGTTTGGACCATGAAATTTGCCCATGGAGAAGAAAATGGCAATGACAATGGCTAAGGCACTGGCAAGTCCGCCCTTGCCATGAAGATGAAGGATGGCGAGAAAGTTGGCAAGTCCGCCATGGAATGGCAAGAGGGTTGGCAAGTCCACCCAAGCCTTGGCCAAGAATTGGCATGACATCCTCCAAGTTCGCCCCAGCATGGCAAAGAAAATGGCAAGACATTTGTGAAGTCCGCCCTCGAAAGAAGGGAAGGTGAAAAAGAAAAGTCCGCCATCAAGAGGAGATAAATGAGGGACGTCCAAGCCCAAGCAAAGTCCGCCCTTGCCTTGATAAAAGATGGCAAAGAAGCTAGAAAGTTCGCCATGCCATGTCTTGGCTAGAAGAAAGTCCGCCCCTCACATGGAAAAGCCAATAGGAAGTCTGCCTAGCATGAGAAGAGGAAAAATTGAAAATTTGGCTAAGTATTTGATGCTTTGGAAGAGAAAAAAATGAAAATTTTCCTAAGTATGGATACCTAGGGAAAAGTTTATGAAGTTGGCTAAGTGTACAAAGGAAAATGCATATGGCAAAGAGGTTAGAAAGTCCGCCCTAGGCCAAAGAGGTTGAAAAATTGTCTAAGTGTCATGGAAATTGGCATAGGAAAAACGTCCAAACATATACTTTGCCTAGAGAAAATCATTCGAGCAAGAGGAAAATCCGTTTTGGCATGAGAAAATGTGCCCAGCACAATTTGAAGTTCGCCATGGCAGAAGAAAATGAAGATCTCGCCTAATATTTGTTGGCAAGATGGCTAAAAATTCAACTTGGCTAGACGGAAAGTGAAATAGCTTGGAAAATGAATATTTAGCCAAGAAAAAAAATTAAAATAGCCATGGGTTAAAAATGAACAGGTTGGAAATAAATTAAACATTTTAATACTTTGGATAATTTATTTCTGACACTTGGAAATATAAAATGCCTCGGACAAAAATAAAATTCGCCAGAGATGCCTTGGAAGAAAAGAAATTCTTCGAAGAAAATAAATTACGCTGGAAAAAGAGAAAATCCATGAGCTTGGAAAAATCGAATTTAATTTAATTGGACATTTAATATTTTATTGAAAATAAAAGATAAACATCTAGCAAAAAATCGAATTTTGGAAAATCAAAGGGGTTTGCCTGGATAAGCTCGCCATGGCGTTTTTCAAAAAAAGAATGGAAAGTTGCCTGATTGAAGAGGAGAAAACAAATCAAAATTGAGAGGAAAAGATGCAGTTGCTAAAACAAATCGAATTCTTCAGCATTATAATGAGTTTCAGCAACACATTTTTCACAGACTCAGCTGAAGAGAAGTTAATCTCTCGAAATTGTAAAAAAGTTGAGACAAGTTCAATTCTTCTACAGGAAAAGTCGATTTTCTCAGAGGAAAGAGTAATTTTATGTTGAGGGAGTAATTTCTTGGAGAAGTAAAAGAATTTCTTGGCTGAAAGTCGAACTTCTAAGCAAAGTTGGCGCACTTTGTCATTAGATTTTTGATTAAATTTTCAAAGTCTGAATTTTATTTGCAGCTAGAAGATTTTTCCTGAGGTTTGAAATTTAGTTGGCTAAATTCATCAATTCTTCTATCTTTTCCATTCTGGCTAAGTTCTAGCTAAATTCCAATCAAATTCATTTACTTTCAGCTTGCTTTTTCATAGAAATTCAATCTTTTAATAAGCTGAAAGTAAAATTTTTGAATACAAGGCACGAAAATAAATTATATTTTAAAATCTTCGTATTAATGTTAGTGTTTTTACTGCAGGTTAATGACCACGGCAGGAGAACCATCAAAGAAGATGTCGATTGTTGTACCCAAAACCAAAAATTTTGCTTCACTAAGGCATTTCGCTTAATTCAATCTTAATCTTGTTAAGTGATGTCAGAAGGTCGTTTTTAGGGTTTTTAAATATGGAGTTGGTGTCAGTGTCATGTCAGTCTGTTATTGAAGAGATTTAAGAAAAATGAAAATTTGAACGAAAAACATCAAAATTTTCTATCTCTGGAGAAGGGAGCACTTTTTCAAATAGGCGTCCTATCTTTTAGGGGCCTAGATTCTGTTTTTAGGGTTTGTCACCTCCAACGGACATTTGTCCAGCATCACGTCAACTTCGCAGTGAGCTATCAAGCCTGTCAAACGGACCTGTTTCGAGCAAGTTGTGGAAGATACAGTGCAAAACGAGGCGAAGACGAGAATTGACTAACACTGGAGAAAAGCGCAGCTTTTGAGAAAGGCGCCTGAGCTTTTCAAGCCTTTAATGCTTTCTTTCTGATGATATCAGATATTCAATGTGTCCGTGTTACGTTCAGCTTTCCATTGCTTGTCTCTGTCAGATCAGAGGATGACTCAGCAGCTTGCAGTCGAAGTTTTTATATTATTTTTGTCATTTCCAGAAATGGCTAAGTCTGGAGGAAAAAGTGCAACTTTTTAAAAAGGCGCCCTTGTTTTTCACCCCTCAGATGATGTTTTCTTGGGAAATGTGCCTTTGCAGCTGTCGTGCAGAATGAGGTCAGCTCCGCAGTGAACCTGAGATCCAGTCCTGAAAGTTGATAAATCAGAAGTTATGAAGGATTTATTTTTCCCTTCGTACGAGATGCAGAAGTCGGAATTTGACTATCTGAGAAAAAGCGCAGCTTTTGAAAAAGGCGCTTGGATTTTTGAGCCTTCAGATGTCAGTTTTATGGTTTCCAGTCTCAAGATACCTTTTGATCAATTTTTGCTCAGCTCTGCGATGCACCTGTTAGCCAACCAATCGGAGAAGTCAGTCAATCAGGGTCAGAGGATGAACAGAGGTCCCAGTAGAGGTTTAAACTTAAATTTACATCAAAATTGGCTAAGTCTGGAATTCGTCTTAAGAGGTCAAAGTTGGATTTTCGAAAGAGAGTTGAATGGACGCCTTAACTGGAGTTCTGATTGCAGTTAGACTAAACGTTTTCTGGGTTGTCATCTTCAGTTCATATATTGGCATGTTGAGTGATCTTTCAGTTCGCATGTCGAGTTAACTAGTTTGCATGTTCAGTTAACTTGATTGCATGTTCACTTAACTGAAGATTATTCTTGAATGTCAACTAAAGTTTGCATGCATGGCGAATTTGGTTGCAATTGTGAAGTTTTTGTGTGAAGATGGCGCTTCATTGAGTGTTAACTGAAGTTCAAGAAGGGACGGCATGATTGATGAAGCATAAATTAGTGAGGTATGGCGCATTTGAATGTTAACTTCACTTATCAAAAGGGTCGCCATATTTAGAATTTTAATGATGAAGCATAGTTTTGTGAAGCTACGCATTTTATAAAGAATGACAACTTAAGTTCCAAAAGGGTTGTTATTGAAGCATGTGAAGTTGGCGCATTCACTTCTTGAAGGCTAACTGAAGTCATGAAAAGGGTCGCTATTTTTAGAATATTTATTGCATGAAATATGGCGAATTTCTTATTGCCAACTTTAGTTATCAAAAGGGACGCTTTAGTGAATCTAAAGTAAGTTTGAGGATGGCGAACTTAATATAGATTGCTAACTGAAGTCAAACCGCATGAAGTTGTTAACTGAAGATTGAAAAGGGAAACCCTAATGCATGGCGATTTATTTAGATTATTTGAGTTTCAGTTAACTGAGATGGGGTCCAATCACAAGCCAAGCGCCATTTTCAAGGATTTCATGCTTTGTACGAATTTCATAGATGAAAGTCTATTTAACCAAGCAATGGCGTCCATTATTTCATCATCTTTAGCTTCGAAGTTCATATTCTTCTTGAGCAACCAGCAAGCTAAAGGTGCTACAGGTGTTCGAATTCAGCATTCTTCATAGCAACGAGTTCAGATTGTTCAGAGGAAGGCGATTCTAGACTTTATTTTCACTTTGCATGCAGGTTTCATCAAGTTCTAAAGAAGAGATTGGCAGATTTTTCAGAAGCAGACAAGCAAAACTTTCTATCTTCTGTCTTATTTCTTCTATTTCTCACCTTAGGTACTTTCTTCGCATGTCAAAGAAATTCAACACATATTCAGAATCTGATCATCTGGGTTCGCATATTTCAGCATTTGCAGCAAAACCCACGTCTAGATTTTTCGAGAAAATCGCCCCGTAGCCTTCATTCTGAAGCTCTGTGCTTTTTTTCGAAAATCTCTTTGCATGTGGGCTTGAAACACATTTTTTCGAGAATTTAGCTATCTGGTTTGTTCAATTCTGTGTACGAAACCCATGTTCCAAAAACTTCGAAAATTTCTTTCGTCAGAGGCTATTTTTAGCCTTGTCCAAAGTTTTCAGAAAGTTCTTCAAGTATATTCGACTTTATAGTCAAAAGTCCTCATTTTCAAAATGCAGTTCAATCTCATTGATTACAAGGCCAAATCGGCTCTTGCACATAATTTCATCAAGACTTCAGATACAGACCTGAATCATGTTTATCCAGTGGTTAATCTGAGCAGTCTGGAGGGTGTTAGCAGCAATTCGTTGAAGAATCTTGAACGTTCAGGATTGCTAGTAGCGGCATCCATTCCTGTTACTACTTTCGATCTTGAGTTTGTTCTTGCTTGCATCAAGCATTATGACTCATCTTCACGACAAATCAGATCAGTTGACGGGAGGGTTGTTTGCAGTATCAAACCGAAGGACATAGAGAAATGTTTTGCTATTCCTCCTCGTTCAGATAACTTTACTATGGTTCTTGAGGCCTGTGAGAAGATATGGGATGCTGATCAACAACGTTCGCAGAGGAAGGTGGCTCAGAAGTGGTTGAAAGTTCAAAAGACTAACATGCCTAAGAAGGTTGGTCATGGTGAATTCAAGGAGGAAGTTGCTGTTTTGATAACTTTACTCAATCGAATTACTGGTCAACAGGATGCTAGCACTTTCCGTTCATGGATGTTTTACCTAATAACCAGAATTCTTGATGGTACAGAGCATTTTGACTTGGCTATGTTGATTAGTGATTGCTTACATCAACAAATTACTAACTTTCTCAAGTATCATGAGTTTCATATGATATCCTATTTGGTCTACTTGGTTGCATTTCAAGGTAGCTACAGGCTTCTAAAAACTAATGGCACTCTCGGTGTTCAGCGTGTTCACGAGTATTATCCTCAATTGGAGTTTTCTCAATCTGAGCAGGACTTCCGAGCAGTGAATGATCATTTTTCCATGAGAACCGTTAGAGATCTTGACAACGAGATGCACATTTGTATTTCTGCCGAGGCCAAATCAGCAATGGAGACTTGGGCGGATTGGTTTATCCAGTTCCCTACTTTCACATACATCCGGGTTTACGGATATGTTGGAGAGCCCCTAATGTTGCCAAGGTATCCGTCAGACAAGATCATCTTCATGGAGTTTCTCAGGCAGTTGCAACATGTTCATTTCTTTCTTCGTAGTCGTCATAAGACTGTGGCTAATTTTCCATTCACATTGGGAATTTTCACATGCAATGCAGCAACAGATGCCAGGTTTATGTCTACCGAGATAGAAAGGTTCAAACTCAAGACTTATACTGAGAGGCGTTCCTATGATCCTCTCGGTCATTATGCAGACAGGTTGGAGCGAGGGATTGCACATAAGCCAGAACTTGAAGATTTCTGGGCTAATTGTGAAGATGAATTCGAGGTTCGTCGTCGTCACTATTGTAGACTCCCTATTGGTCAGCTCTCTGATTACCTATCAGAAGATGTTGATGGTCTATCGGATGATGATGGAGAAGTTCTTCTTAATTCATATGTCAAAGATCAAGTTGCTCGGCAGCCACTTCGTTCACCTGATTGGTATGCCAAGGAGAATACTTCTATTGAAGAGGTTTCCAGATCAATTATCAAGACTAGCAAGTTGTTCTTGGAGAGCAAACGGAAGCGGAAGTCAGTTCCTGCGACAGAGCCGCCAAAGGATTACTCTTCATTTCCTTCTACTTCTAGGGCAAGACCTAGAGTCAAGGCCATTATAATAGCTCCAGAAGGGGTTAGACTCAGTGGAAACACAGGGAAAAGAGCTACTGGTAAGAGGAAGCAGAAACAAGTTGAGAATGTTCCTGAGGTTCCAGTAGAGACAGTTATTCAGGCTGAGCCTCATGTTTCACCTCCTAGTTCGCCTCACATACAACCTATTGACATAGATTCTGAGCCTGAGACACCAATTCAAGCTGGATCGGAGACACCTGAACCACCACAGGTTGATACATCAGGGACAATCTCTCCTCGAATTGATGATATTGTTCAGTCTTGTTGGCTCGAGAAGTCTTTGGGAAGACAGAGGCGTGAACCTTCATACAATCTTGATTTATCTGAATTCGGTGAACCTTATCAGAGAAGGTCGAACAAGAAGATAAAGAAACAGGTGCATATTGAAAAGACTCCAGAATCAGAGATTGTTATCGAAGTTGCCGTTCCTCCAGAGGGTAAAAGCTTAGATGAAGTCGAAGTTGGTGACTTTACATTTACTAAGGAAAATCTTGGCAGGACCACTCGAGAGACCGATGTGACTCTTCTTAAGATCGTCACTAATAATCTTGAAGAGCGAATCACGAAGGATGGAGAAGATAAGGCCTTACTCAAGGCTGAAAATAGTCAACTTCGTCAATACATTTCTGATCTTGTTCACGGAAATCCAAGTAGAGCACCTGTTCTTCCTCAGAGTACACCTGCAGAACAACGAAAACTGGATCAGTTAGTCAGTCATGGCAGACTTTTGGATAGCTGGATTGAAAGTTTAGTTGCTACAGGTCAGCGTCTTATTGCAGATTTGTATCAGTTGAGGAGTGATGCACATAAACTCCGTCAGGGTATTCAGTTGCTTGAGATTGCCGTTGCAGAGAGTTTGGCAAAGGATCGTGTTCTAGTGTCTCAGTTGTCAGTTGCGTATGATGCTTTGGAGATGGTCGAAGATCAAGACAAAGTTTTTACTTGGAGAGAGCAGCACCTTCTCAAGATGGAAATATGTGAGAAGATTTCTACCAAGTAGTTTTCACTCAAGGATGATGTGGTTGGAGTACTTGCACTTGTCAGTGGTTTCGTTGTTCAGATTCCGTGTCATTATCTTCTTGAAGATGGCACATATGTTGAGTTGGACAAAGTACAAGCAGAGCTCGAGAAGCTGATTCGAGACAGCCTTGAAGGTGAGCCTATGGCGCCTAAGTTAGAGAATATTTCAATTATTGCAGCCAGTTTCAGAAAGGCGACTAAAGATTGTAAAGATGGCATGCACACGATCACTGAAAGTGGCAAAGAACTAAAGAAACAAATTGTTGTTTTAGGTAGCGTCAAAGTGCCAGATGACAAAGAGATCGATGAGTTCTTGGTTGAAGTGTTAGACCGAGTTGACATGGAGTGATCTGCCAGTTGGAACCTGCAGTTAATTTCAAGGGTTGAGTCATGAGCAGCAGTTAACTCGACTTTCGGTCTTGAGTTTACTTGCTGACTTAACACATGCTTATCTCATCCTTGGAATTATCATCACAGGAGTTAGGGTTAGGGTTTCCAGTTAACTGAAGGTAGTGGCCAATTAGCTTTGCTTTAAATAAGGACGTGCATGCTTGCACATGGTCCATTTAGGTTAGTTGTTTCGGTTAACTGATGGTAGCTTTCCAGTTAACTGTATAGTTTACTTCATTAGTGTTTGGCAGCAATTCTTGCATGCATTGCAAGACTGTAGTTAACACAAGGTGATTTTAGGGTTCCCTACACCTTGATGTATATAAATAAGAGCTTTTGCTCATTTGTAAATAACTTTTGCTTGAGAGAGAAATATATGCTGCACCTACCTTGCCCTCAATATTGCTCTTTTGGTATTTGTTCATGTGTCTTCGCTATTACGATTAATTGTTATGCCACATAGGATTTCATGCGATTGTGATGGTGAATTCTTTCCATAGTTTAGATAAATCTGTTTTGTGCATCTTTACCATTATGATCAATTGTTATGCCACATAGGGTTTCATGCGATTGTGATGATAAATCCGTTTTGTGAACCTTTACCGTTATGATCAAATGTTATGCCACATAGGGTTTCATGAGATTGTGATGATAAATCTGTTTTGTGAGTCTTTACTATTATGATCAAGTGTTATGCCACATAGGGTTTCATAAGATTATCATGGTAAAATCTTAAATCTGTTTTGTGCCTAATAAACTTATTCAGATTGAGATAATAGTTGTGCCACCTTGCCTTCAAGTAGAGAATCTGAATCCGTTTATCGTCTGATAGTCAAAACCTTGCTCTGTTTCCTCATGCTCTGTTTTCTTGAGGGAACTGGATAGAATTTAAGTTATTAAGTTTAGTTGTAGTTAGTGAATCTGCGAAACGAAAGAAAATTCTCAGCTGCAACGTATATAGTTTTCGAGAAAGCCTTGTACCTCTACAGCTGAAACAAAAAGACAAGAATTAGTTTAGTTTATTTCCCTTTGCAGGTATTTTTGTCAAGCACAACGAGGGAGCTTCCCCTCCTAATTTGAAGAGCACTCATTGCGTAGTGTGTATAGCTGTCCGTACCAACTCTTACTCCAGAGGTGCTAGTTGTTACGCCAACACCGATGAAGTTTGCCAGCAAAAGGGGTACAGCGAGAGTCAAAGATCAATTCAAAATGGAAAAATGTTGCAAACACTGATCTTGGACATGTAGACTTCGCAGAGTTTAAAAAGAGGGTATATGGACATGCCGGGTTACCGACACCAATTGCCAAAGGGATGGTGAGGAACGAAATTTTCCAAGCAGCCGGATTCCCGCCTGCAATAGAATGTGCCGAGTTGATGGTAGAATGCGCCATTCATTATGATGCGCAGGAGAAACAAATTGTGGCACCTGACGAAAGGATTCTAGCTCACCTTGGCAAAGTGGCAATCCAGGAGGCGTTTGGCATCCCAACACATCACCGGACCGTTTATAAGACCAAGGAGGACGCCAAGAGGTTATATGATAGCCAATCTGAATTGTGCGCCACAAATGTTAATAAATCACGGCTGGAGAAGCCTAGACCATCCACAAAGAAGATGCCTAAGAAGTTGTGTCGGACAAACTTTAAGGAGGATTATGGAGATATCATTTTGATGTTGAACAGGATAGCCGGCAATCCACAAGGCGCATATTTTGAGACATGTATGTATTATTTTATAGATGAAATCACTTCCAGCGTGAGGATGTTCAACTAGTCCCGAATGATAAGCAACAATCTCCATGAGCAGTTAGTCAATCTTGAGAAGACCAAGTCTTTCCACATGAGCTCATATGTTGTCTATTTGTTGGTCAGAACGTACAGATACTCAGGACTTATATGCAAGGGCAAAGTTGGCAATGGTGAGAATGAACAAGTCCTATGAATGCTACCTGCAACTTCAACTCAGGGAGAAGTCTCATTTTAGGTGGGCACACGATGCTTTCCTCATGTATATCACGAGAATACTTCAAGGAGGAACTCCCTAGAGATTGAGTCACTAAGCCAAGAGTTTGATCAGTAGGTATGGATCCTGGTTTATCCAGTTTCCAAAGTTTACATATGTTAGGATCCAGGGATTCACTGGAAGTCCTTATAAGCTTCCTATCTATCCTACTAATCGGATGATTTTGTTGGAAGTCCTAAAACAGCTAGAAGAGTACCAGAACATCCAGAGGCCAAGTAAGAAGGCGGCTATTACATTCCCATTCTTTATTGGGAATATGTTGGAGTCCTGTCCGTCGACGCAAGCAACCGAGAGCGCCAGGCTAGAAATTCAATAGTACCCATTCACAACTTATAGGTCCAAGGCCAATTTTGACCTGCATCATCACATTCGGACCGTGGATGGGAGAAGATACAAACACAGAGTAGACTTGGACGACTTCTGGGCGAATGCCGCTGATGAGTATGAAGTCAGAAAGAGGTTATGGTCTAGGGTGCCAATAGATTTGATAAGAGCAACCGAGCTTTGTCAGGTGCCTGATCAGTTGCAGGACGACAGAAATTATGTCCAACCGAGCTTCGATGAGTGCTGGCCTCTTCCTTCCAAGAAGTGGTCAGAGCCCAGGCATTCAAACTTGGCTACATTGATGAGACCAGTGATTAAGTATTCTCAGTGGTGGGTCGACCATCAGGTTTAGGAGTTGAGGCAAAAAAGAATAACGCTCACGTATGATTTATTGAGCGAGACGGAGTCATACTCCTCCAATGTCGGCGCATCCCACAATGATGATTTGGTGGAAATTGTTGAAAAGAGGAAAGAAGTGATTACAAACATAGAGCCTGTCCAAAAAAGACAGAAGATGGAGCCATCTCATTCCGCGGCATCTAGAAACATTGACGAGCTAGTAGCTACCGCAGATGAATCCTTGGCTGAGATGATGAGACCTACAGTTCAGGAGAAGAACAATGAACCAATCTAGTTGGATGACGATGAGCCCCCATCTCCTACGGGCACAAAAGTACTGGGTTTGGATAGAAATGGAAGTCCAAAATGATGATTCCGAAGAGGGGATGATTTCCACCCTCAGAGGAGTTTTAGACGTACCAAGTGCAGAAAACGTTCAGGAGGAGGACAATATTGAACAGCTTACCATTCCTAATTGGTTGAAGGAGAGGATGAAAATTCAGGCACCAGTTGAGATCCAAGAAGAGGATGATACTGTGGATTTCTTGGCGAGGTTAGAACAAGTTGCTACAAAGAAACCTGCCAAGAAGTTTTCCACAATTCAGAGGGGCAAAGTCGGCCGCCATTCCATACAGATCACAGTACCAACGGTTGATAAAGCACAAGATGAGATCACTCCCCAGGAATACGCCATAACCACTATAGACCTTGGCCCAAAAACAAAAGTCTAGGAGGTGGAAGAATTGGATAACTCCGTCTCAACTATCAAGGCGAGATTGGAAAAGGAATTGGCGAAAAAGAAAGAGTACAAAAGGGAGGTCGAGCGCCTGAAGGAGTATATACGGCATCTGACCCAACCACTAAATCAGGGTGATACAATAGCTCCTCCTCTTCTCAATTCCTCGCAGGAGATGGCCAAGGATGTGGAAGAAGAGATGGTCACGGCCAAGGAGGCCCAGGAATGGATAGCAAGCAAGGGCACAGAAGCAGCTTTGTTCATGGAGAGATTGACACTTGCTTATGGACAGACTTCCTCATTCCTTTCTAGACTGGCCGTCTTGGCGAAAACTTGGGACAACCTCCCAGATATTCAGGAGAGGCTCATTCCATGCCTCGGAGTATTGAAGGGCATTCCAAAGGAAGAATTGGTCGAGGGAAAAGTGATTGTTGCGCGAGTTGCTTATGATTTTCATCATTGGTTTTGGGCATTAATGATCCGGAGCGAGGTTCTGGAGAAGGCAAAGGCGGATGGGCTCAGAGTTGAGGAGCAAGCCAAAGAAATCCAGAGGAAGATTTATATGATAGCTGCAGATGTGTTTGACAAAGAGATTGTTCGAGAGAACGATATGCAGCTAGAAAGGTTAAAACATAAGGTTCAAGAAGTCTTCTTCTCTATTGCAGGACCAATTCTAAGACAGGATTTCACAAAGGTGGCAAACCTCTTGTCCGCCTGGGATGATTTTGTGAGACAGGAAGCAGATTGGGAGAACACCTTTGCCAGATGCGCTGAGGATTTGGATGGGCTTGAATTCAGGATAAGCATGCTGCTGCCAGTCACGATCGTGTCCAAATTCGTCGAGCACAATGCTGCCCAGGAGGATAGAGACGCCTTCCCTTGAAGATAGCTCCAACTGCCACCTCACTGCTTGTTTACTGGTTGTTCACTGATGTTATTTCGGGCAACCCTAATTAGGGTTGAGTTGTATTAATCTTGGTCATTGATGTTGTTTTAATCTTGGCCTTTCATTTGATTATGAAAACTCTATATAAATTTGTGATCTCTCACTTTCATTAGTGTGGAGACAGTGTATGAAATTGTTGCATTAGACTACTTTCGATAATAAAAGCTCTTATGCATGATTTGCTTTGAACCAATTTTATTGTCAAGTAGTGAGCAAGGTTGCATAACTTCTTCTACCTAGATTAGAATTAGATTACAATTAAAATAGATTTTGCTTTGAATGTTGGTTAAGTGAATGCAAGATTTGATCGCATAGATTAATGGTGAAATATTGCTCATACTTTCTTCAGATGGATGATTTTCATTCGATGCGTAAAGTTAGCCTGAGCTTGTGATTGTGGATGCTTAACTTTGGTCTTATTCGAGGCATGAAAATCATAATCACACCCTTTGAAGATTGCACCCACTTTGCGTAGTTGTCCCAGGGAGGCGAAACAAAGCGTGGTTATTCGTTTCACCTAATCTCTGTTGTCTCTTGAATTCTTAGGCATAGAATAGATCCTCTAAACCCTTATCTTTTATGCACCTTTTTTTTTTAGATCCAAACTGAAAGTCCCAACCAAAGAAGCCTTTAATGATAAATCTGTCTATGTCTCGAACTTGTAAGAAATTCCTTAACGAAAGTCCCTTTGTGTATTACCAGCATATCACAACGCCCATTGAGCTTATCCACATGTCATGACCTAACGAAAGAAACCTTGGAGTCGCCATATGATCTTCTCGCAATCTTAGCATACACGGTGACTTTGTTCAAGAGAGGATAGAGTGTCTTTGGACATTTTATTCTGAAGTGTTCGGTGGATGATAAAACATACACCAACAGTACCCTTTGTCCTCCAATGTTGAAATTGAGACAAGATTCCTTTTGATTCCTGGTACAAAAAAGACATCACTCAAATGAAAAGGGACACCAGAATCTAGATGAAGAGAGTTGGCCCCAGCACCTTTAACAGAATAACAAGCATCATCCCTGATTATTGTTGGCGTAAAAACTAACACCTCTGGAGTGCAGGTTTGTACGGACAGCTATGTACACTACGCAATGAGTGCTCTTCAAATTAGGAGGGGAAGCTCCCTCGTTGTGCTGGAATGCATGAAAAGAGAAGTAATCTAAGTCCTATCTTTTTGTTCTCAGCTGGAAGAGGCACAAGGTTAAGAAAACCAAGAACGTTGCAGCTAAGGATTTTCTGGTTTCGCAGATCATTAACTAAAACTAAGCTATCTACTTTAAATCTATCCAGTTTCCTCAAGAAAACAGAGCATGAGGAAATGGAGCAAGGATGACTATCTGACGATAAACAAGTATAGATTCTCAACTTGAAGGCAAGGTGGCGCATCTATCAACTCAATCTAGACAAGTTT
Organism: Sequoia sempervirens; assembly: GCA_007258455.2. Taxonomy (NCBI): domain Eukaryota; kingdom Viridiplantae; phylum Streptophyta; class Pinopsida; order Cupressales; family Cupressaceae; genus Sequoia; species Sequoia sempervirens. The sequence goes on from VDFB02256132.1 coordinate 201,758,590, forward strand.
ACTGGTAACAACATCACACGATAAACTGAATACAGATTCTTTGCTTGAAGGCAAGGTGGCGCATCTATCATCTCAATCCAAATTAGTTTATTGTTCACGACAACACACGATAACCAAGTGCAGATTCTCTACTTGAAGGCAAGGTGGCGCAACTATCATCTCAATCTGAACAAGTTTATTAAGCACAAAACAGATTTCTCTAAACTATGGGAAGAATTTACCATGACAATCGCATGAAACCCTATGTGGCATAACAATTGGTCATAATAGTAAAGACTCACAAAACAGATTTATCATCACAATCGCATGAAACCCTATGTGGCATAACAATTGATCATAATGATAAAGATTCACAAAACAGAAAGAATTCACCATTACAATTGCATGAAACCCTATGTGGCATAACAATTAATCGTAATAGTAAAGACACATGAACAAATACCAAAAGAGCAATATTGAGGGCAAGGTAGGTGCAGCATATATTTCTCTCTCAAGCAAAAGTTATTTACAAATGAGCAAAAGCTCTTATTTATATACATCAAGGTGTAGGGAACCCTAAAATCACCTTGAGTCATCTACAGTCTTGCAATGCATGCAAGATTTATTGCTAAACCCTAATAAAGGAAACTATATAGTTAACTGGAAAGCTACCATCAGTTAACCAGTACATCTAATCTAAAATGGACAATGTGCAGGCATGCACGTCCTTATTGAAAACAAGTTAACTAGAACACTACCATCAGTTAACGAACACCCTAAATGAAACTCCAAGTCTTGCAAACTATCTCCGAGGATAAGATAGATATGC
>VDFB02256132.1:201759497-201828862 GCA_007258455.2 Sequoia sempervirens
GAAATACACTGCAAATTTTATGTTGTTCCGCACGTGAAATTACGTGCTTGGTAGAACCTCTGCCACGATCACCTGGAACATCGAATCGACAAGCAGGATGATGCATTGCGAAGCTAGGCTAGATTGGTACTGATGTCAGGAAGACTTCGTCTGCAAATTCTGCCATCTTAAGGGTCCTTTAAACCAGCGCCCCTAAGCTATACTTGCACTGGGAATCAATGGAGAAGCTCAGAAACGTGAAAACTCCATTATAAGCTGATCTTCAGACGACTGCTGCTGGAGTTCTGAAACTCGGATGGCTGTGTTTGATATCTCACCGGATAAGCAGACTAGTCGTGAACGGATTGACTGTATCCACTATCAGAAATACCAAGATTTACCCCCTCTTTAAGATGGGCGCCCTCAGGCTAGAGGTGCACTTTTGCCTGAAAAAGACAAAATTCTCATATCTGGAACTTTGGGGATTTCAACTTCTGTCGCTGTTTGCCGGAGTTGCAGGTCTCGGAAAGCTTCGCTGGATAGCTTATCGGATAGCCAGACCAATTCTGAAGGGATTGACTGGATGCTTGAACACTTTCAACAAGATCTTAACCTTCAAAAAGTTGGGCGCCCCTGGGCTATAGTTGCGCTTTTATGCTTTTCCTCTGAGAAATCTTCATAAATTAACCTCTGAAAACTCCGTCTCGATCACTGAAATGACCGTGTGCAACTTGAAATGCCGTCGTGAGATGTTCCTCCATCGTGAAAAGCTCCATTTTGAGTCTCTGCTTCAGGTTCTATTCAATAAAACTGACTTTGACTGACAAAATATTGACAAAAACTCCATGCTTGATATTGCCCAAAACTGCGTTTTACATCATTTTAGCAAAATTTAGACTTTTTTATGCAAAATGCCTTAATGAAGCAAAAAATTTGGTTTGGGTACAACAATTATCACTTGCAAGTTGGTTTTGCTTTCTACCAAGTCTGAAAGATGCTCTCGATATCTTGTAATGTGTCGTGAAGCACTGTTAGTTTTATGATCAGATGTAATGCACAAAAAATTAATTCAAAATCAAACACAATAACACAGCAGATACCCTGGGAAAACCCTCCTCTTGAGGGAGAAAAACCCTGCAACAATATATCTCTTATATATTGAATCAATACAATAATGATCTCCTTACAAGAGGCCGATATTTAGGCCCAAATACAAGCACCAATGAATGATGCAACACAACAATACAAGAGATAATTCACTGATGAAAAACTCAGCCTCTAATAATATCGAACTGCCTTGAGAAGAACTCGCACATGAGATGGAGAACGAACTAGGATGAAATCTAAATGATCAACAATGAATTGGCCATCGAGTATATATACAATATGAAGGGAGAGGTCGCGTCTCTCCAATGCATCAAGTCGGCCACCTTGAAACATCACGTCTCCAATATTCAAGAAGTCGGCTACCTTGACATTCGCGCCTCCTCAATATTCACATTATATCAAGGTCAGCCTTGATAATAATATTAATCGTGCCTCTTCATTGTAATATGTCGGCCTTAACAAATGGATATAACTCTTCAATCATCGTGCCTCTTGATGACTCAATAAATTAAATAGCCATGGGCTATAATTTAATTTATCTCATGTAAGAAGATCGTTGGAAGAATACTACTGATGCTGCTCAATAAACATCAACAAGCACCACTATCAATCAACCAAGTGTCACCGTCGGTTGGAACATTGCTTGAAAGAGCGGCGATGAATAGAAATCCCCCATAATTGTCTCTAGATTCCTTTTGAGGTGACACATCATCAACATGTGCAGTAGTAGCATGTTGCTTTGGTCTTTTTAAGCAATCTCGAGCATAGTGACCATACTTGTCACATCTGAAACATTGAATGTGAGAGAGATCCTTCTTCTTCTTCTTTAGTTCAGGAGCAGAATCTGATTTTTTGTCTCTATTCCTCTTGAAATTTCCTTTTCTCCCATCTCTTCCTTTCCTTCTGGAAGTTTGAGCAGCAAGGACATGATTTTCTTCATTATGAGAGCTTCGTCCATTCCCTCTTGCTGCCAACCTGGATTCTTCTTGAATGCAGTCAGCTCTAAGGCGATCAAACTTGGGCAATTTAGATCTTCCACTAATGCTTTGGATAAAGGGCTCCCAAGATTCAGGAAGACCATTTAGTGCCAACATAACTAGGTTTCTATCTTCAACTATATCTCCAATGGCATATAGTTGATCTTTCAACTCAGTAATCTTCATGAAGAAGGAGATGATTGAATCTCCTTTAGTCATTTTTATATGATGGAGTTGTTGTCTCAAGGCAAGAGCTCTGCTGGTGTTGTTGATCTCATTCAAGCCTTGTAGAGTCTCGAACATGACTTTGGCTATCTTCATCTTGGATATAAATGACACAAGATGATCTTTCACGAAATCTATCAAGATCTTCCTAGCCTTAGTGCCATTCTTCTTCCATTGAGTTTTCTCAGCCTCATCGGATGGCTCGGGCACATCATTCTCCACGAAGTCTAGAAGATCATTTTCTTCCAGTGCAATAAGAACTCTGAATTTCCAAGAGGTGAAGTTCGATGCACCATCAAGCCTATCTTCAACCTTGAGTCCATTCACCATCTTTGAAGCTTAGATAGACTCCCTTAGATGAGAAGAAGAGAAGAAGACTTTGCTGCTTAAACAGATCTGATCTTGATCTTGCTTAAACCCGCTCTGATACCATGTTAATTTTAGGATCAGAAATGAAATAAGAAGAAATACAGAATTATGAACAATAAGACACAGCAAATACCCTGGGAAAACCCTCCTCCTTGAGGGAGAAAAACCCAGCCACAAATATATCACTTATATATTGAATGAAAGAGCAGAAATCTGCTTTACAACTTGGCCAAACACTAGGCCGATCTGATGCAATGAAGATAGCACCTCTACTAGATGCGAATATACAACCAATTGTATTTTCTCCTTAATGTCGATCACCTTGAAACAATATGTCGATCTGCTGTATGAATGCGAACTCCTTGAAGAATGCAAACTTATCTTTTAATGAAATTGAATTGCCAATTGAGAGGGAATCGCCTTGTATATATACACATTAAGGCGTCTTTTCATGAAGGATCGGCCTCTTCCACAAAAAGAGACAACTTTACAAAATGAGGCAACTTTTATTGAGTCGGCTTTGAGAAAAGAAAATAAATTAATATTTAAATATTATTAATGAGGCGACTCTTCACTTGGGTCGGCCTCTTGCATTATTTATTTGTGTCGGATTTGAGGGAGAAAGAGATCTCCCGCCGCCATCAGATCAACAAGGATGTGTCCCCTACCCTTTTGCCCCCCGTACTCGTACTCAGGACGTTTCGGGGACGAGGGACACCTTTGAGACGTTTTTCAGGCGTCCCCAAAAAGTTTCCCTTTTTTTGGAATGTCCCCAATTGGCGGGGACGTCCCAGGGACGGCAAGGGGATGGCTGGCTGTCCCCGAGATGGTTAGGGGATGCCTAGGTGTCCCCTAACCGTCCCAAGGACAGCCAGTTGTCCCCTTTTTTCCAGCAAGTTTTTACAAAAAGATAAAAATTAAAAATTAAAAATGCTTATTTTTTTATTGTTTCTAAGTGGACCCCACACCCTCCCAAGCCTAAAATGAAACTAAGAGAAAAGTGAGTTAATTTTTACATTCCAAAAAAAAATTGCAGCTAAGAGGAAAGTGAGCAAGAGAAAAATTGGCAGTGACTCAGACTCTGAGTCGGTTTTTGATGCAATGTTGGCAGATGTCAAGTAGAGGCAGCCATCATACTTTCTATTACTATGGTTTGGACATTTGTGACTTTGTCATTTTGACATTTGTAGTGCAAACTTGTAGCCTTTGGGCATTTTATTTTTAAAATTTTATATCATATGCACATTGATTGTTTGACATGAATTATGGAAGCAATTAAGTAGTTGTAGTATTAATTTGTTCGACTCTATAATGTATATGTCAATACGATTGGTGATTACATTTGCAACTTTATCAATGTTCATTGTTATGATTATCATTACTCATGAATATCTAAAATTTCCCTATATTTAATATATATATATATATATAGTCGTCCCCCATCCCCAAAAATCCCCAAAAAAAATGTCGTCCCCGAAACACGTCCCGACATCCCCCCGTACCGGAAACTTGGTGGAACATAGTATATTTCCTATTGAAGAAATAGAAATTGACACACTAGAGGTGGGAAATGACAGCCACAAGCAAGCTAACAAAGATAAAACAACTTACACAAAATTGTAAGACTTGAAAGAATAGAGCTCCAAGTTGCCAAAGTCAAATATCGGCCACAAGAAGTTTGCAGCGAAAGACAAGTGAAGAGGACTCAAGATGATTATAATGATGCTCATTTGGAGGCTCCAAATTCTTTACTTCATATCAATATGAGTAGCAGAGAGAAAAACATGGTGGTGTCCTCATTTTTTACATAAGACAGCCCTTGACTTTGTAAGAGATTGAGGATGTCCTCAAGCATTTGAGAGAATGCATCATTTGTCAAATAAACAAAGTTGAGAATATTGCAGATTTTTAATAGCCCTTGTCTATTCCAAATCAAAAGTGGGAAGGCATAACCATGGATCTCATCACAAGCCTTCCCAAAGTACATGAAGAAAATAGCATTTATGTTGTTGTGCATAGGCTAACTAAGTATGCACACTTTTCTACTATTTCTTCGGAATCCAAGGCTCCTCAAGTGGCTAATTTATTTATTTTTAAAACGCTTAGATGTAATAACCCCCCTAGGGCATTAGCTCAAATCCACATTAATTTTTTGTGATCATTCAAATCCTAGTTCTTTCCAATAAAGACTAGAATGAGGACAATGGAATTACACTAAAAGATATTGGCAGTTAGCCCCCCAAAGTACAATATAAGCAAGTCATAGAATCAATCAAGCCAAAATGGTTGATAGTGAAATGCAAATTTTGATCAAGCCAAACTATTTTAATCCAAGTGAATTGCATGAATGCCTAAATGGAAGACTAAATCACTTGATTCCAATACAGCCAAGATGGCAGAAAGTACTGAAAATAAAGAAGGATCCTATGGATAAACCAACCAACATCTATTACAAATTACAATGAATTACAGGGATCTAGTGGTGACCCGTCTAGGATCTTCAACAATGTCGATCAGAATTACTGGTAGTATGCTGTCTAATATTACAATATTTGACATAAAATTATTGAACTTCAAATGATTGTACAATAAACCCAAGAACATAAATAAATGCTTGGAAAAATAGAAACAAGCTGGTCCCTTTGCATGATATAATGAATCCCAAATATATAGGAGAAGGCAATGTAAACATTTAGAAACTGTTGTCACTAAAATCCAGAATGAAAAATCAGTTAACTGCCAATTGGCTAGTCTAACAATTCATTGAAGAAAGGGAAAAGAAACCTCTTGATGAGACCTCCAAATGACCCATTATTGATTTAAAATCGATGCAGCTGATTTTAGTAGCTAGTATAGGAAATGGGAAATTTAAAATTGTCATAAATCTTTAATATCCAGCTCGTGAAAAAAATAAACTGTTGTATACAAACAGCTAATAAAGCATGATTACAAGTGAAAAAAAATAAAGCCATAATTCCGAGTGCTCAGCTCCAAAAGTATCATGCCTAGAATAAGTTGTACAGGCTATCAATGATAGGTACGGCCTGAAATTCATACAATAAAATATGCACTCAAACGGATCAGAACAAGGCATTAAAGGAGTTCCAATATTAATAATAAAAATAGACATTAAACTTGCAACGCCTACATAATCATTAAACCTCCTACAATATGTATGGCCAGGTATTGGTTATAAAGGGGCTGTCAAAATAATAGATGGTACAGACTGATTTAACTCTATATGCTGCAACAAAACCTCACCAAAAAGTTGCTAATATCAAGAAAAATATTTATATATTATTCTCCACCAATCTCAAAAAACAACACACCAAAACAAACAACTGCAAACACTGAATCTCTCACCAAAATTAGGAAATTACCAAACTAAAAACAATAACTAGCTACTAGATCTTTATTGGATGAGGCACAACTGTATTCCCTATGTAGAAATGCACTATAAACTAGGTGAATTTTTTATCTCAGGCTTACAAATCCAAAGGGTTTCTATTCTTGATAAGAAAAGGACGCGTCTTCATTCTTGATAAATGAAATTGTTTAAAAAAATAAATAAGACCCTTTTCAAAAACATTCCTCCTATTTATAACTTTTTTTAAAGAAATAAAATAATTCTTATTTTTGACAATTATTCCTTAAAGTTATAAAATGCAAATAACTGTCCTTTCTAATCACATATTTGCACCATAGATCTAGCAACACTTTAATTAATCACTTATAACAACCTTTTTAAATAATTAATATAAGTTGTCTTTTAATATAAATCTACTTTCTTTGACAATTTAAATTAATTATTTAATTATTTAAATAATTAAGAAAAAAGGGGCATTACATTAGACTACATGGATTGCCTAAGAGCGTTGTGAGTGATGGAGATAGTAGATTCCTTTTTTTTTGGTAGGTGTCATTTCATTTGACAGGCACAAAATCTAGATATTATAGACCTTATAGGATCATGAGGAGAGTTGGTGAGATTGCTTCCGAGATGCATTTGCCAAAAGATAGCAGTATTCACAATGTTTGCATAGAGATACTTGAGCATTTGGATTTGCAATTGCTTGAGGACAAGCAATTTTAGGAAGGGTGGACTATAATGTAACCCTTTTAGAATTAAAAGAATAAGCCTATTCTTTATTTCCTGTAGGCTAAGGGATTAGGGAATAATTCAATAATATAATTCTAAGTTGGGCCAAGTCACTTTATTTTAAAAGAACAACTTCAATTTTATTATTAATTTAATAAAGTGGGCATCTAAATGAAACAATGCAAGGCCTATGTAGTAATTTATTTTAAAAAGTGATTGTAAGAACTTTGGAGGGAAAAAATACGAAAATTCAAATTGAGGTCTCAAAAGGACTTTATAACAAGGAGGTGAACTGGTCATATGGAGGAACCATTATTGTTATTCATGCAATCCTATTCCAAGGTTTCAGCATTGTGATCATCTTCTCATTTAAGGACAAAAACCCTTAGTGTACAGAGATTAGGAGGAAACCCCTCTTGGTTTTCATTGTTGGATTGGAGGATGAAAACCCTCTTATCCATGTGAGGTGTGTAATAACCCAGACCCCCTTGGATCAAGATTGTTGTGATTTTTCTAGTTTGACAATGCTATGGTGTCGAATTATTTTGCATGGTTGATCTGAAATGGTTTATCTCTGTATATGCAGAGTAAAATTATCAAACGTTTGTAACTTAGTAACCACAATAAATTCAAACCAATATTATCATTTCAAATGCATTGCAACACTTGCTCAGATTTAATACAATTATATATTCAGGCATTACATGACAGATATATATGTGAATCCTTTCACTCAGGAGTTTATCTCTATTCAGATACACGGACCTCTATATGACAGATGATTACTCAATCAGAACTTAAGATTGAACTTACTGACCTGAGTCCAAGTGACATATTGAATATCAGAGACTTCTTCTAACATATGTGATGCAGCTCTTACCTCCTTGGAATGGTATAATTTTTATAGTTGGTTGTAGCTTCGAACATGAGAACTAAACGTTTATAACACTCCTTTCACAATTGGCTAATAAATGTGATGCATATTATAGGCGGCTCCTCCAGAATTCTTTATGATTGAATTGCCATCGAAATATATAATCAGCTCCCTCAATTAAAGTAAGAATCCTTCCAAAGACTCCTGATATATATAATTGTGCTGACCCAAACAAATGAAAATATAACTCAGCGGCTAGAATAATAGTATCGGTCCCTTAGTAATAAACCTGCCACAATTTATGCCAGGCAATAGCTTCATTCAAAACTACTGGGTTCCTTATATAATATTTAACTCCTTAAGCTGTAGCCGCATATGTATCAATTTTGTATTTTCTGTCAACTTTGACTGTGTGGGGAAAGAATGCTCAAAGGAGTCTATTAATTTGAGATTCCCATATAAGGCTCACCATTAATTATCCTTCCATTATTTATTTGTGGCTTTTTGCCTATTCCTGAAGCTTCAATTTTATCTTATTTACAAACTTTCTCCTATCTGGGGAGAGTGTTGCAATTCCTTTAGGAAAAGACACGGCTAACTCATGCGATGGCCATTATAATAATCCAAACTGGCGGCCAACTGTATACTGCTTTATATTTGTCCACTTGTTATTTCTTTGTATCAGCCAACTCAAACTATTGAGACAATAACTGGAGTATGGAGCGACAGAAGGCTGAATTGAGGAAGGAGCATCAATTCTTTAACAATAAAATATCTCCAACCTTTAATAACCTGTTTGATAAAAATAATTGAAGCTGGTATACAATTCTGAATATTACGGTTCTGGCAATCTTCTTGTGATCGTTATTTAGTGCCAACAATTAAATAATAAATATTGTAACAACCAATCATACTTAAATTTGTAAAGCATAATCATTCAACGGAAACCCTCCATGATTACATAAAATTATTTATTTATTTTTTCCTATCAGATCAGTCAAACAACTCAGCAAATATAAATACCTCAAACTCCTGAATATTCTGAAATTTTCAAACCCTGAATATTTGTCTTCAACTATGAAATTTTGTCTTCAAAGAAGCCTCACAAAATTTCCAAATAAATCCAACTGTGAATCCTGAGATGAATTTACCCAGTAGATGAATCAGGTTTCCGTCCAATCCACCTGCTCAAAGGTTTTCGTCCTCAAGTCTTTGAAAGCTGAGCTCTCCAGAATTATAACTGATGATAAAATTTCCAAAAGATAGCTCAATAAACTTCTCCACCACCTTTTTATATTTCACCACCTTAAATATTTTATTATTAAATATTTCACCTCATTAAAATAACCTATTTAATATTTTCTCCCTTTCTTTTAATAAAGTTACTTTAATAAATAATTAATTAATTAAATATAAATGTCCAAAATATTGTTTCAGGAAAATTTAATATTTAATTAATTAAATTTTGCTCCATGGTGGCTACTCAAAAATCGGGGACATTACAGTCCTCCCTTCCCAAAGATTGCTTGTCCCCAAGCAATCTATACCTGTATTACTTGTATACCCTGACCAAATACCAGGATCCTAGACCAACCTTATGAATGCACCACCATGAATTCGCTGCTCCACTCTGATACAACCCAAATCCGCAAGTCTATCTACTTGCAATACACTGTGAAGCAAACTAATAATCATGCAAATCCCTAGACCCAAAACCTCAAAATCAATGTCACTCAAACTCCACATGCTGAAATGACCATTCTGTGCACACAACCCCAAGTGACCAGCTGCAATCATCAATGCCAAATCTGAAAATTTTGTGCTCATCTTTATTAGACAACCACCATACAACCATGTGTGAGATGAATAGCCTTGAACCACATCCGAAAATTTTCACCTGCTTGAATCTTTCCAATGTGATGAGAAGTGTTGACCCCAATAGGCAAGGAATAGTAATCCCCTCGTGAAATGTCATGCCATGTGTGAGCCTCAGATTCCCTAATCTTACCCCATGCCTACCTGATATCTCTAAATTATCAATAAGATACCAACTGTCACATGGGTAATCCACTTGGTATTTCCTATCATCCCTGGAAGAAAATTCGGAAGACATAAAGTATTGAATTGTCCCTACAACCTCGTCGCACCCAAGCAAAGCCTCCAATCTCATTGTAGTCACTACCTTCGACGCACTATCTGCCAAGGCTCTCAACACAATCCTTTTCCCCTCCAACATAAACTCCAACTCCATTGTCTGAAAATCTTGACTATACCTACCAAGTGAATGCAACCATTGAATCCCCAGGACATCGATCTCACCAATCCTAATCATGTAGAAGTCATCGGTGACTGTATATTCACTCAACCGAATGCTCAATTGTGGTACCTTTTTAGTGTAGCTCATTTTTGAAACCATCAGCCATCATGACACTAAATCCTTGGAAGTCACTTATAATCCTCTCTTCATCAATAAACTCTCATCATTGTACACTCAGAACTCCCCTCACTCTAAAAGGGTGGTATTTAGGAACTCCAAATATTGAGGCAAGAACTCCATGCGCCACACCTCCTGCATTAACATCATTGTCTTCTTGTGGTCACTCCTCATGGTCACTTTTCGAACTTGTGTCTACAACCTCCTCATCATTATCTGAGATGACCTCTATGTAGTGCACTTTGCCTTTCCCAAGGCACCTGTGACTAGGTTCCCATAGTTCCTTGCACGTGAAGCATAACTTCTTCCTACGCAATTCGCTCCTTGTTTCAAATTCCAATTTAGGTTGCGTAGGCTTAGGCTGATTGGGTGTTCTCTCGTTTCGCTTGTGTTCTAATTTATTATCCTTGAAATTCTTCTTTTGAGGCTGACCTGTGGTCGGAGATGTATCAAGATCAAGTGCCAATTGGATAGCATCACGAAGAGTCCTAGGCCTTAGCGCCTTGACTAGACCTCTTGTCCTATTATTCAATCCTTCAATAAACAACATTACCACCCTATTTTCAGTCATATTAGAATCCATAACAACAATCTTTTGAAACTCATTAATGTATGAATCCACATGCCCACACAGTCTCAATTGTGCTAGTTATCTATAATACACCTCCACATCCTTCCAGTCAAACCAAGCAATCAATTTGTTGCTAAACTCCTCATAAGAGTGAATCAATCCATGGTTTTGTGTGACCAAGCCATGGTGCCACCAATCATATGCAATGCCCTCAAGGTGCATGGTTGCAAATTTAATTGCTTCATCCTCTTGCATTGGTCTAAGTGTCAAGAAGGTGTCTAACTTGTGAATCCAAGCTCTAGCACTGATCCTTCCACTACCATCAAATGTAGGTAGGGTGAGTTTGCTTGTGGCTTGTTTGAGTTCCTTGTTTTGTTGCCTTGGTCTTCGTTCTTCCCTGGTTCTTCTACTATCTCTTTGTTGTCCCATATACTAAAAGAAGGGTAAAACATCCTTGACATGTTGGGGAAGTGTATTCCACTCATCGTGCATAGTCATGACACTATCTGCAAATGTATCCTCATCATCCACATCAACAACCTCCTCTTCTGCTTCATTTCTAGGCAAGAAAGTATGCTGCAATGGTCTATTTGTAGTGCGTGTAGGAGTCCTCTCCACACGTGGTGTACCAACTACACTACCATCATCTACTTGTTCACGATTGTTCCTCCCGGGGCCTATGTTCATTTGTTGAATGGTTGTTGTAAGTAGTTGTAAAACATTTGTTACCCGTTGCTATCCTACTGCAAGACTTCTCAGAATTTCTCTTGCTTCTCTATCATCATGTGGTGGATTGTTGTCTCTCCTGTCATCATGTGGCAAACTATTGTCTCTCCTATCACCCATCCTGCTAGTTCACCACATGATGAATGTACTCGCATTAACAGAAGCAATCACAATGGTGAATGTACTCGCATTAACAGTAGCAATGCTCAAATGCAGTCAACCCAACCAAGCAACACGGTGATTGCGAATCACGAAAGAGGTGAAAATCACGTAAAATCATCAAGTATAGAGCCAAAAGCGCCCTTGTTGGCCAAGGGCACCCTTGAATTTGAGAGGCCAAATGCAATTGTTAATACTTGCAAAACCAGTCATTTTCTCCAAAATTCTGCCAGCTTTTTGATGAATCATCAAGGGAATCCAGCAGATTTGTAAAACACCGGAAAACGACGGTAGAGGCGAAAGATGCAAAAGGTCAACAAACATCCACAATGGCAATCTGTTATGAAAATTGCACCCCTCTAGCCCAGGAGCGCCCAAGAATAAAACCTATCTCCAGATGATCTTCCCGACTTCAATCTAGCTTCGGAACGAATCTGTTCGCCAGTCCATAAGATGTATCGAACAACAGTAGCTGTTGATCCAGCGAGCACGTAAAACAGAGGATGAAATGAAAGTTAAAAGGTCAAACGTACCCCTGCAGGCCAAGGGCGCCTAGACTTTTGGTCAATCAGATGAGGTTTGCAGTAGCTGTCTTCTTCAAGAGATCTACTCAAAATCCTTCTAGCTACGCAGTAAATCTAACAGCCAGTTGTCGGGACTTGTTGAACACTTGTGAATGAAGATTAAGTGTAAAACGCTGGAGGCGAAGGCAAATTGAAAAATGTGAAAATTTGACTGTGTTCAAAAGATGCACCCTTTTTGATAAAGGCACCCAACTTTTTGAGGCCTTAGATGCAGCTTTCATGTGTTGCAGCTCCCAACAACATCTCTTCAGAGTTGATCCAACTCAACGATGACATCGTCAACATGAACATTGAAGCAGTCAAACTCTAGGCAACAAGGGTCAAACTAGAGCATTTCATCAAAGGTTACAAAGTGCAAAATGTATCTCAGACACAAAAGCTGCAGGGGCGCCTAGGAATTTGAGCCTCATAAATCAACTTTCAAATGTTGCAATACCAGTCATTCTTTCCAGAATTGAACTAGTTTTCCATTCCATATCTGGGCATGTTCGCAAGATTCATCAATCAACAACGATTGCAAATTGAAGCACAGAGGGTCAAATTGAAGAAATTGAAAAGCATCTAAAGAATGCTTATTTGGTGAAAAAAGCACCCTTTTGACAAAAGGCACCCAAAATTTCAAGCCATCGGAACTAGTTTTTGAATTTTTCAGCTCCCAACAACATCTCTTCAGAGTTGATCCAGCTCCGCAATGAATCAATCAGCCAAACTTCAGGATCAACCGAGCGACTGGAATTCAGGGCCAAACAGAGGCAATTCGTTACAGCAGAAGTTGAAAATCATAAAAAAAATTCTAACTCCCTAAAGCTTGGACGCCAAAAGTCAAAGTGGGCCCAATTGACTCTTAGTTACAATTTTTCCATGCTTCCTCTTGCATATGGCGTCCAAAAATCAATGGAGAACTTGCAATTAACAATGCAATCACGTGCATTGACTCTTCAAATTAGGGTTGGCACCATAACTTATACTCCCACCTCCAAAATGGATATTTATTCATGCATAGGCATCATTTCTCCATTATTTCTTGCAGGTTGAAGCTAAGAACAAATATTTTTCTCCCCAACGCATTTTCAAGGATCTAATGGAGACCATTTTCAGTATTCTTCGCAGTTCCAAGTTCAGGTTACACAAAGGAATATTTTTCCATACTTCATCTTTCCAGTACGTTCTTGCTAGGAATTCATCAGATTGGATTTATACAGAGGCGTTTTTCTTGAGGATTGAAAGAAGCAATTTATAACTTCTATCTTCTCCCCCTCACATTTCTTATGTCCTTGCCTTAGATTTTCTCTTGCATCTCCAAGTAAACGACAGTTTTTCACAGATCTGCCCTCCTAGGTATGTTCAACACAATGTTGGCATTTCAATTTGCACCTTTGGAATGCATATTTGAAACGGACAGCTATGCACAGTAAAACTACTCTTCAAATTAGGAGGGGAAGCTCCCTCTTGCTGATGGTGTTGAAAGAAAGTAAACTAAGAACTAAGTTGCCTATCTTTTTGATCAGCTTGGAGCACAAGGTTTATTAAACACAAACGCCGCAGCTGAGATTTTCTGTTTTAAGAACTTCAACTACGACTAACTTAAACTAAAGACGTTTCTAACTTCTCGAGTAATACGCAGAGCAAGAGAAACTAGAAATGAACAAGGTTGAATCTCTGACAAAGTGCTTCAATAAACTCTTTCTCAACAAACATCTACACACTTCAATGTAAGCTGAAATCAAGATCATAAAAGCAGAACACAAATAACGGAAATCTGAGATGTTATATCAAGGCACAGGAGGCTCATGATTTTATTACTCAAACTTCTAGAACAAAACTTACTTCTAACATGCCTGGAACAAGAAATTGCAGCTAAAGAGGCTTGCAATCTTGTTCTTACACAAAAGGAACAGCAATTACAACAACTCCTTGTTGGCTAAAAGAGACTCAACAATTCGCTATCATAAAACAATTGAACACTTGAATAACAAATAGAAGGCACAATAGGCTCAGCGTTTTGTTATCACTAGCATGGTTATAACACAAAGTGAACTGACACTGAATAACAACTTGCTGGCTAAAAGAGACTCAGCAATTTGCTATCACAATAACCGTTAAAGAAAACTAATGAGCAAAGGCTCTTATTTATAGGCAAACAGAGGAGTAGGGAACCCTAAAATCTCCTTGCTTTCACAATCTAGGGCTTGCTCAGCAAGCAAGCTTTATTTCTAAATCTAGAAAAAAGATAACATCTAACACCTAAGAAAGCAGAAAAAGAGGGAAACGCCAACTATTACATTTATCTTCTTTCTCTTCTCAAAGAATGGATAAGAATTTGTTCCAAGAATAGAAAGAAAGCGGGAAGAAAGCTTCTAGAAGAAAGTTGTTTTAAAACTCGATCACATCCGCTAGAAAGTTAGAAATTATGTCCCGGTTTGGTGCATCTATGCCATCAATAGCAAAACACTGCTTTTCTAAGATACCTTCACCATCTGCAACTGACCTAAGGAAATCTTCGACCTCATTGGCCGCCTTTTCAAACCTTGCTGACATCATGGAAGTGTGACTTAGTAGAGTCTTATGTTTTTCTTTCATTCACTTCAGTACAATCTTCTTGTTGTATTTTTCTTTGTGCATTTCCCGTATCCTCTCACATTCACCCTTTGAGATAGTAACACTTTCAGGCCAAGGGGGAATGGAAAAACACTTCTCGATCATATCAGACTTCAAACTGCAAATCAATCTGCCATCAACTGATTGAATCTCCCTTGTAGCCGGGTTGTAATGCTTGATGCAAGCGATTACGAACTCGAGACTCTGAACTGATATAGGAATAGACGCTACTGCGAGGAGTCCAGAGTGTCCCAGGTTTCTGATTGAGGTGTTGCCTTCGCTCTCCAAAGCATGTAGATCAAACACCAGCTTAATGTGATGCAAGTCTGTTTCAGCTGTTTTCATGTAATCATGATAGAGAGCTGATTCAGTCCTGAAAACATTGGGAGTGTACTCCATTTCGGAAACCTTGAAGAATGACTGTAAACTTGCCTAGGTTCAGCCAAGTTTTGAGCAACTTACTATTTTTAGAATGTTGATTTTCTTCATCCAATGGACAAATTTTTGAAAAAATTTCTGAGATATGGGTTTTGCTCAAAATTTCGTTGCAAGACAACCCAGATCGTCCGTTTTTGAAAATTTTGAATTTCGCCTGAAAAAGTAGCAAACCCTAATTTCTTCAATTTTTCATGAAAAAAGTTGGCACCTGGGTTTTGTTCAGAATATGATTAGAAATGGACACAGTTGATTAGATTCGCAAAACCCTGATGACTGATCGAAAAAGAAGCCAACCCTATGATTTGAAATTTTCTTGAAAAAAGTTGTGATATGGGTTTTCTTTAGAAGACTGATTTGAGAGGACCCAGATGATTGAAAATTGAATGCATTGAGGATTTCGCTGACATGCAAATAAAAAGCAGCTGCTGCAACTTGATGAAGTTCTTGAAAATTTCTTCAGAAGAATGAGGTAAAAAGACCCAGATGACTGAAAATTTGAAAATCTTGGCCTTCTTCTTGAAAAATTTGATCTTCTAGACAAAAAAACTTGAAAAAGCAAGGCCTTATGCTTGCTGGTCTGAAATATTTGATGAATAATCAGCAAACTTGAGTTCTTGAATCATAAAAATTCTTCAAACTTGCTGCTCCACCAAATTTCTCCTTTGAATGCTACCTGCAAAAATAATGAAAATTACATGAAAGAGAGGTGTTAAATAGACTTAAGGTTTTGAAATAGGTTTGCTTTCTTTTGCTTTCATCCTCAAAACCCTAAAAATATCTGTTCATTGAACTTGGACGTCCTCATCTCCTTGCAATTTTGAAATTTCTTGAAAACTTTTGCAAATTTCTCTAAGGCATGAGAAGTTGGGCGCCCTTCTTAGCTAGGGGCGCCCACTTCAAGCAATGTTTGTCATTTTTTTTATATTTTCAACTTTTCACCATTTTGACCCCCTACTTTGCCCTCAATTTCTGGCTTGCAAACCAATCTGATGAGCGAGCTGAAGGATTCATCACGTAGCCTGACTGATTCTGAGAAGATTGTTCTGGAGGCGTCTCTAGCTAAAAACTTCATTTTGACCTTCGAATTCATGGGAGCCTTTCTCCTCCAGGGGCGCCCATTTTGTCCAGAGTTAGCCATTTTTCATGATCTTCAATTTCTTCATTAACTCCTCTTCTACAGATGATCATGTCAAATCTGGTGATCCGGGCATCAGATTGACTGACGGTTATGCTCGTTGCGAAGCTGAGGAGATATTAAGAGGGGTCTCCTGGGAGTTACTTTGTCAAACTGTGAGTTTTGAAGCTTCAAAAGCTTGGGTGCCCTTCTTGGCTGAGGGCGCCCAAGTTCACTATACTTAGTCATTTTTCATAGAATTTTACCTTGCTTCTGAATTCTGAAATTTCACTATTGTTTCACCCTATGTTCAGCCTCTCGTATCTGGCGACTGCAACCTCCGATTGACGTGCTGGATATCTTGTTGGAGAGCCTGATAAACTATAAAGAAATCATGTTAGAGCCACATATGCAAATTCATCTGTTTAGGCCCTTGAAAACTTGGGCGCTTTTTCTCTCCTGGGGCGCCCAAACTTTCCAAACTTAGTCATTTTCATCTGATTTTCATCTTCAAGTTCAAACCTTCATTTTGTATGTTCCACTTCGATCTGAATCTACTGGAGATTGGGCAGTCAGATGATCTGACGGAGACAGGCGTGTCGAAGTTGGCTGAATACTGAAAAGATCGAGCATATTCACAAACCCTAACTGCTGAGTTAGGTGCTCCAAAAAGCTAGGCGCCCTTCTTCACCAGGGGCGCCCAAAGTTCTCACACTTAGTCAATTTTTGATAATTTTCATGTTCTTCATTCTGACTTCTGTGTGAATCCTCTCTGTTCGGCCTCAAATCCCGGATGATTGGATAATCTGATGACTGCACCGTTGGATTCGTTGCGGAGCTGGAAAAGAACTAAGCAACTTTGGTTGGAGGCTCAAACCCTAATTTCAACTTTTAGTGCCCTAAAAAGATGGGTGCCTATTCTCTCTTGGGGCACCCATGGCTGGCAGTGTTAGAAAATTTTCACAATTTTTCACTTTCTTCTCCGTTCTTCATGCTTACTCACCAACTCGCCTTCTGTTGAATGCCTTAAGTTTTCAAAATCTGACGCCTAGCAACTGACTGACCTCCATTAATGACCTCGGAGCTCCTGATATGCTTCTGAAAAAGCAGAATAGACCCAGTAGGGCAAAACTGATTATTTTGAGATTCTGATTGCACCAGCCTGATATGGACGTATTTTGAGCCAATCAAAATCAGTTTGAACCCTATCGGACCAACTTTCTATTTTTAGAAAATTTTGTCGGTATCCATTTCCAAAGAAACCCAGAAAAACCCAGAAAAAGTTACTATTTTTAGAAAATTTCTAAAAATAGCAGTTTTCCTAAAAAGTAGGGATGAAAAACTGAGATCTGGGTTTTGTAGATTAGGTCATCTTAGCAAACCGGATCGTCATATTTAAGAATTTTGCGTTTTAACCCCTCATGCAAGACATGCACACCCAAATTTTGACCTTTTTGACTGATTTAACAAGACTTTTACTCATTTCTTCAAAATGTCTAAGTGTAACAAAAATTTTAATTTTGGGGTACAACACACAACATTGGCAACAAAACCCACGTGCCAGAATTTTCCAAGAAAATTGCCCCATTGTCCCCTATTTTTAGGGTTTTCGAAAAATATCATTATTTCAAAAAATGGAGAAACTAGGTTTGTTTAGCTTTCAGGCCTCAACAAAACCGATGTGCCAGAATTTTTTAGGGGAAAAAAAGCTTCTACAATCCTCGCTACCCCTTGCAACTTTTGCTTCGAGAAGTCATTGCATGTCAAGGAAAAAATCACTTTTTTGAATTTCTGACGTTGTGGGTTTGTTTAAAAAGATATTCTCTACAAAACCCACATCTCAGAATTTTTCGAGAAAATTGCCTCTCGACAAGCTATTTTTAGCTCACTCGAAAAAGTTGCCTAAACATATCCGTGTTTACAATCAACAGTCTAGCTTTTCAATATGTAATTCACTCAAACTAAATTCAAGACCAAATCGGTCTTGCTTCATGATTTCTTGAAGATGGCTGACACCAATCTATATCAAGCACATCCGAAGGTTGATTTAGATAAATTGACAATAGTAGACACTCAAAGTCCACGGATTCCATATGTGTTTGTACCTTATGTGTCTGATAGCCTTCTAAGGCCAATTTAGACGGTTGAATACCGTTGGAACTTTGCATGCGTAGCGAGTTCGTGTGCATTTCTCACAGCTAAAGTGTTTGTAGTCAAACTTCACAATTTCGTCATGCAACACTCTTTCATTGAGAAGAATCAAGGAAAAGCATCAGAGGCATCAAGCTGCAGAAGAAACAGAGGCCATCACTCCAGTTATGGAGCCACCAGAGTTACCAGTCAGTGAACTGCCAGTTTAAGTGTGTAGATATTTTCAGGATTGCTCAAGTTGTTGACAAGCAATGAATTGACAGTTAAGACATGTGATGATCTCCCGACGATGAGACAGTTAACAACTTCTTGGAGGAGTTGATTGCTCGTGATCACAGCCAGTGAACTACTAAGTCAGGACGTCCCACCTTTTTCCAAATAGACATTAGACACAACAATTAACTTGATGCCTCTTTCCAAGTTAACTCGCTGTCCCACCAATCGTGCATGTCTATTTTGGAGATACCTATGCACATATGGAGTTCTAGTTTAGTTTAGAATCAACTAACTAAAGATATTTTTCCAGTTAACTGTTAAGTTACCTACATTTAGACATAGGATTAAATCTTGCATGTTGACAAGAACTAAATGTTAACTCAAGGAGATTTTAGGGTTCCCTACTCCTTTGAGATTCTATAAATAAGAGCAACCTTGCTCATTATTGTTGATAACAAATTGATGTGCCACTTTCGCCTACAATATTGCTATTCAATGTTGGTTCACATTGTGTAAGAACCAGGTTGTATGCTTACTTGTGGTTGCAAATCATTGTTCAGATTATTGTTTAATGTCATGTTATAAAGTTGGTTTGATCGTCTATTGTGTGTTTGTTTTATCATACAATTTGTTGTCCCAGATGTACTATTGTTGTTCAAGAAAGCTTTGAGGAAATAAATCTCATGCCTTTGTGCTTTGATCCAATGTCTCATTTCTTTCAATAATTGGCTTCCGTAATCTTTATTTCAGCTTACAACCAAAACTACAATGAGTCTTCAGGTGAATGTTGAATGCAAGTTTATTTGAGCTTTTGTGTCCGAAAATCATACTTGTTTACTTTTAGTTTCTCTTGCTCCAAATTTACTTGAGAAATTAAAAGCATTTTAGCATAGGCTTAGTTGTAGTTGGATTTGTGAAACTAAAGAATATCTCAGCTACGACACAAAGAGTT
This sequence comes from Sequoia sempervirens, assembly GCA_007258455.2. Taxonomy (NCBI): domain Eukaryota; kingdom Viridiplantae; phylum Streptophyta; class Pinopsida; order Cupressales; family Cupressaceae; genus Sequoia; species Sequoia sempervirens. The sequence continues at coordinate 201,779,071 of VDFB02256132.1, forward strand.
TTATAAACCTTGTGCTCTTAAGCTGTGTTGGGTGAAAATTATGTAATCAGCTTTTCGATAGATTACACAACTAGGACTTCAACCACAGCTATGTGAGATGTGAATCTCTCCTCTCAAAAAGGGGAGGCGCCCTTCTTACTGCTGACAGAAGCGATAGTAAAACAAACAAAGTAATTACAAAATGTACACAATACTTACGAAGTGGGGGGGGTGTGTCACATTCATCCTTCTCTCTTTTTTCAGAGAAGATGTTTACAATGCTTCACTGTTGGAAGTTATTAATTCACAATAACTCTAAACTAACAACAAGTAGTAATGCCAATACCTCTATCTTGTCAAAGCAAAGCTGTAACAGCCCGACCCTTCGGTAAAATTAAAATTTTCATAATTTATATCCTACAAGTATGTAAACGTGTTAATCATGTCATTGCAATAGAATTTTTCTTTTTCTTTATTGACAAAACATGAACAAATTGCCATATTAATATACAACAAAGATTCCCTTTCAATATAATAACTTCACATGTACATGAAACAAGAATACGTACCTTAACTAACATAGCTCCAATGAGCTTTAGAACAAATAGTTGTAAGAAGGTCCAGGAATCTGTCCTTTCAAATCTTGGTACATCGGCCGCTTGCTGAGGAGGAGAAACATCACTCAGGCGCTTTTCCGCCAACCACGGACTTATAATGCGGTCCCCCGCACGATCATTTTGCAATGAACGGCCCTCCCTTCGAAGAAGAGATTGGTTGGGTAACCTTTAACAACTACCAACTGGACATAGTGCTGTGATCCTACAAAACTAGCTTTCGTGCAATCAGCAATACTCAAACTAGGATGTAATTTGGGATCACGGTGAACTGACAGTGTAGTACAACAACTAAATGGTTCCTTACACTACTTTGGCCAAAGTGTTTACGTTCAATGAAGAACATAGGTCATTTGTCACATACACTAGCCAGGTTCAACTTGACTTGAGGCTATCTTACCCTACACGTAGGTTAGTCTATCGAGGTAGCCGTACCCTAGACTTCCTACAACAAGTTAACTACTAGAAAGGAGATCAATTTAACAAGTACTCACAACTATCTCCCTTATTCGGGACTTTCTCATCCTAGGAGCTTTTAATAACTTGACTAAGTTAATCTTCAACTAGTTGTGATCGGTAACTTATTAAATACCCTCAATTCATCCCCTAGTATTAAATAATTATGTACAAGCATATACTCCATATATGGAGCCAATACAAATAATGCAATTTTACTCTTCAATGGATCAGTAAATCCGTCTACTAATTAATATAATTTACTCTTCAATGGAACAATATATCCGTTTACTAATTAATGCAAGAGTTAATAGTATAGGACCTGCCTTAGCCTTCCTATTTCTCAAATTATCCACTTGTTTAATGGTTCAACAACACTTCTATATTTAAAGCATTTTTTTAGAAATTCTTTCCAAGTATACCATAAGGAACGACCTTCAATTCCTATTATGTTTCAATGAAAGTGGACTTTTATTTGTAAACTCTCCTAGACCAAAGAAATATAGCAACTTCATGAATAAGTAAAAGAATTAACGTGCCTGACAAGAGCTTTCCACAAGTGTTGATCTAGTGAGAACTTGCTACACCTACAGCCTCCAGCCAAAGGACTTCTTAGCAGATTAAAAGCTCACTCTAGGAAGGATGAACACTCTGAATTTGCTCACAAAATTGCTAAATGCTCTCAAAAGCTCTCTTAGCAGAATATTTCTCACTCTCAGCAAATTAACACTCAGAAATACTTGTCATGAGACTAAACCCGAATTCCAGAATTGTGTGTTATAGAATGAACAGGGACGGCTCAAATACTAAACTCAGAATTGCTCAAGTGATGTTTTTAATGAATGGAAGGCGTGTATATTTATATACCCGAATTGCAACCGTTTTCCCTTTAAGAAGGCATGCAGATTGACAACAAGTGCCCAGATTTAGTCAAAAAGACACTTGGCGAGTTTATAAACCCTAAGTCATTATAATACAGATGAATCGACTTCCCATTAAGCCAGCAATTGAAGAACTTTTCAACTCTCAAGGCAATTTTTTGACAGCTCAAGGCGTTTTCGGTTTTTAAGGGTTTTATTGAAGCAAAGATCCCACGTTGCCATTTTAGTTGCCAAAAGGACTGCGTATGCATTAAGCTCAACGACCAAATCACGGCCCGTGTGTCACAGGCGCGAGCTTCTCCAGGCACGTGATTTTTCCAGTGTCGTTTTCTTTTTCACGGGAATGAAATCCCTAAAACGCATTTCGTTTTCCTCATTAATTTATATTTCGACTTTTCTCTTTGAAGTATTTTGTATTTTACAAATATTTAACTCTCTTAAAATATTTCGATTCAAAGAAGTATTTACATCTTAGAGAAAATTGTCATTTTTAAGAAAACGTTATATGATATAGTCTCATTTCACTATTTTAAATTTCATTTAAATCTTTTATTTAAATTCATCTATATATATATTTTATTTTATTAAAATATTTATATAATATAGTTTTATTTTACAATATATATTTTTATGTATAATTATTTAAATTAATAATTTAAATAATATCGTATACATATTTATACTTGTAAAAACTATATTATATTTATATTTTAATATAATATTAAATATATAAATATATTTATCTTTATACCTACACATGTATATACATCTACATTATACGTACGTATGCTGTGAACTAGTCAATACTATACCTAATCATGTATATGTATATATATGTGTATGTATAAATTATGAGGTTATATACCGTCACAATATACTTATAACAACAGGTTAGCTGTGGATACGTATTCATGTGTATACACCTGTGTATTTACTTTACGTACAAGTATTTATAAATACACTCATATCGACACACACGTATGGCATATCCATCTGCTCTAATACGTTGTATCGACATGAATGCACTTATGGATACTTGTACATATCGTATTCATATGTATATATATACACGTACCCACCTCTAACAAGAAATATTATTCCACCTAAGATTATACTGACAAGCATCACTTATTTACACATTCAGAAGAAGTTACGACTCCTAATGATACTTAAACAAGCCTACAGATGACTTACCCTTAACCACAACAATGACTTTGCTTACTCAGTCTATAGTTTGTGTGTGTATGTCCAATTGGTAGTCGTTACTGTTTACCCGACCAAGTTCCTCCCCGAGTGATATCTCTCCTCTGCCTGGAGGTATGAACCTGTTTCCTGCATATCATGACACGACAACGGGAGTCATATGCTCAAAACAAAGCAGAATACATGAACATTTCAAAAGTCAGATTATTCACAAAACAATAACCTTCTATTCTCTTTTATGCATTATTTCACCAAGAATAACATCAAATGAAACAACATTCATATTGAAAACAAGGTACATGCATCATTAATTCACCTCCAATATTTATATTTACTCTATCTAGTAATGGTAAATTGTAACGTCACAATTTGGGATGTAACAAAAGCGTAGAGGTACCAGAAGTGATTAACAATAAACTAGTAAAATAAAAGGGAAAGCTCACGAAGGCACAAAGTCGTTCCATAGCTTTTTCAATGGTGGGTCTGTGAAAAGTGTGTCGTTTGTCACGTTAGAAGCACAAAGTCTTCTTAGATGCAGCAATTCCTCGAACAGTATGAACAATTACAAGCGCAAAGTCTTGTAGATTATCCAACCAAAGTATCCAAAGAGCATGAATAATTACAAGCACAAAGTCTTGTAGATTATCCAACCAAAGATAAACAAAACACGAATTAAATAAAGGATGTAACACAAAGTTTACATGAATTACTTAAGTCCTTCAGATTCCATAAGCTAATAACCACCAAATGAGATCAATTCATAAGATTATCGATTCCAACACAAAGTCTGGTTTGCAATCTTCTTCTTTATTGATCAGATTTCATTCACAAAGTATGAACACAAAGTTTCACAATTCTGCTTCAAAAAGGGCAACACTTCGTTGCAAAATACTAAAGGATAAACTTTACAATAGAAATCCCTCATATTTATAAAAGAGAGGGAAGAGTAAATCTAGGAAAGTTAGGTGAGTTAATTTAGGAAAATCTCACCTAACTTTGACTAAAGTCAAAATGTAATTTATTTTCATGAAACTACATCTCAGATATTAGTGTAATTACATTTCGAAAAATGACATTTAAGATGTCAAACACTATTTACAAGATGCATAGAGGAAAGCATCAAAATGTTCAACATCAGAGATCAAGAATCTTCATGGTTCCTTGCTTTGGGCGCGGAGTCATCATACTTCTTCTTGGTCTCCTGTATGAACGCATAATCTGGGCCAACTGTGTAATCTACAAGGGTGTGAGCTCTTGTGATCGGCCTTCTGGAAAATGAATGGATTTTCTTGCACCTGCAAAGATGCATCTTGAGATTATCAAGTGTCAGCCGTATATCGCAAATGATATGTATTGAGGCTTTGGGAAAAACTGTCATCCTCAACTTGCTGCATAACGGCTTCTTTGTAGATCTAGGATAGTTCACTGGATCAAAAGATGTCACCTTTAGGATCACTTGATGAAATCTAGAGAGAAACTCGAAGGATGGTGAATCAATAGACGTTAGCAAAAAAAGTAGCATTGGGAAGCGTGAAGTGAGAAACGATGTTGAGCAAGCGCGAAATGAGCAACTAGGCACGGAAAACGATGCGAGAGCGAAGAAACGGGATCTGGAATGGAAATAGAGCAAGTTTGAAGAGACTAAGATAAAAACTGCCAAAAGTGTAAAGGTGCTAAAATTCAGCACCATTGCACAAAAAATGACTAAGTCTGGAAAAAGTGCAAAGGTGCTAAAATTCAGCACCATTGCACAAAATGACTAAGTCTGAAAAAAGTGCAAAGGTCACTAAAATTGCACCATTGCACAAAAATATTAGAGATCCTAGAAAAGTCGCGAAGGTGCTAAAATAATGCCATAGTCAAAATTGGCTAAGTCGGCAACAATGTGTAAGAGCGACTTTTTAAGCCTACATTTTTGGAAAATCACTTTTTATGCAGGGTCGCTGATTTTGGCACCCCTGCACTTACACTTAGCCAAAAATTTGGATGAGCTAGGCAACAATGTGTAAGAGCGCACTTTTTTAGCGCTTCTACACATTTTTGGAAAATCACTTTTTATGTAGGGTCGCTGATTTTTGGCGCCCCTGCACTTTCAACACTTAGCCAAAAATTTGGATGAGTTAGAGCGCACTTTTTTGGCACAACTGCATCTTTCACAATTTAACTAAGTATGATCAGTGAGACTTCGTGAAGGAGTTTCGAAGGTCTTCGCGAGGCGAACATAGGGGGATGCTCAAGCTGACTGTTTGAAGCTTTGGAATGCACTTCGAGGTGGATTGAAAATCACCTCGTTTTGCGTGCTTGAACTTCACGAACCTAGGAAACAAACAAGTTTCGTAGGGGGGTTATCCGTGAATCGAGCGCTGCTAGATTCCATGATAACAAGCTGAGAACAAAAAAGATCGGCCATTAGTTTAGTTGTTTCTTTTAAAAGCATAATCAGCAAAGAGGGAGCTTGCCCTCCATATTTGAAGAGCAGTTTATCTGTGCATAGCTGTTTGTTTCCAATACGCACTCCAGAGGTGCGAATTGAAATGCCAACACACCTGTAATTTCTTTATATCGGCCAACTCAAATTGTTGAGGCCATAACTGGAGTATGCAGCGGCGGAAGACTGAATTGAGGAAAGAGCATCAATTCTTTAACAATAAAATATCTCCAACCTTTAATAACCCGTTTGATATAAATAATTGAAGTTGGTATACAAATCTGAATATTACAGTTTTGGCAATCTTCTTGTGATGATTATCTAGTGCCAGCAATTAAATAATAAATATTGTAACAACCAATCATACTTAAATCTGTAAAGCATAATCATTCAACGGAAACCCTCTAGTATTGCATAAAATAATTTATTTATTTTTTTCCGTCAGATTGGTCAAACAACTCAGCAAAATATAAATACCTCAAACTCTTGAATATCTTGAAATCTTCAAACCCTAAATATTTGTCTTCAACTTTGAAGAAGACTCACAAAATTTCCAAATAAATCCAACTACGAACCCTAAGATGAATCACCCAGTAGATGAATCAGGTTTTTGTCCAATCCACCTACTCAATGGTTTTCTGGTGTAGAGCACCTTGTTGCTCCATTTTGTGAATTTGGTCTAGATAGGTTGTTTGAGTCAAGTTATTGCCAAATAAGGCCATATTAGGCCATCATGTAATGTTTGTTTTAGTTTTGAGTCAGTATGGGGTCATTTGAGTCAATTATGTAAAAAATTGCAAAATTGTCAAGCAAAAATGTAAAATTGCTCTCATGTGGAAGCCCAACGGTCATGGGCAGTTGAAAGGTAGTTTTAGGTGTTGTAAGGAGTTGGTTGAGGTTTATATATGTTGAGAACTCGAAGTTAAGGGTTGTTGAAGAGTTTGAAGAAGAGAACCAATAAAATATCTCTGTTTTGTTACTATTTTCTGTGTAATTTCATCAGTTCCAGCCACTGTGCGGCCCGGACAGTTGAAGTTTGATGCAACCCTGTGTGGAATTCATTGAAGGCATGAACTAGTTGTATTTTACACTTGGTCTGAAGGTTTTATATTGAATTTGAAGGGAGTTAAGCCTCATTTTCTGAAGTTGCTTGTTTAAGTTGAGTTTAAGGGTTTTGAGGGCTAGGATGTTTTAAAAGGCCATTCCACCTACTATACATGTTGTAGTTCGGTGGAATGGGCCTGGTTAGACTAGGAATAGGTGTAGGAGTCAGTATTTAAGTGTGGTAAAGACATTTGAAGAGGTTACTAATGCTGCCCCTGTTGAAAGTTCAGAGTTCAGGCCTTAGAATCAAGGCTAGAAGAGGAATGGTGAAGAAATTGCTTGAGAACAAGGTAGAACTGGTTGGGAAAAGTGTAAGTATGTGGAGTCTGATATGTTAGAAGGTTTGCATAGGCAGGGAAGGTCAATTGCAGGTTTGGGCATGAAGCCCTAGTTGAGAGAAGAGCATTTGTGAAAGGAAAAGTGAGGTTTTAGTGTGTTAGAGTGGGTAAAGTTAGGGGGCAGCATAATTTGGTGGTCAAGTAAGCTTGTGCAAGCAGAATAAGGAATGTTGGAAGTGGTTTCAAGGTTGTGAGAGGTCTGGAGATGGGTTTTTCAATAAACCCTTGTCAATTTGGAGAAAAGTGAGGGTTTCATGAAAGTGAGTCATAGGAAGCAAGTACTGACTCAAAGATTGGAGAATCTGTGGTTTTGGAGGCAGTTTAAGGTCTGTCTGATGATATTTTGTGTTGGCAACAAGATTTGAGGTGTGTTCCTTTGGAAAAGTGACCTAATTGGTCAAGCTGAACAGCGTTGGAAGCCTGTTTTGTGATGATGGTCCAAAGAGACCTAATAGGATTTCGAGATATGTTTTGTGTAGGGTTAATGGGTCCCTGAAAATATGAGTGATTGGTGGATTTGTTAGAGTGATTGTCAGATAAGGCCTAAAAACAAGGTCTGGTTACCTACTAGGCAAGTAGGTTGGTTACAAAGAAGTTAACCCAAGAGAGGGTTTTGAAATTTGTAAAACTGATTGAAGGATCTCAAATTGTGTTGGTTAAGCCAATGACCTCCCTGTCATTGCATCATTTTCGTCCTCAAGTCTTTGAAAGCTGAGCTCTCCAAAATTATTCCCGATGATAGAATTTCCAAAAATTAGCTCAATAAACTTCTCCGCCACCTTAAATATTTTATTATTAAATATTTCACCTCATTAAAGTAACCTATTTAATATTTTCTCCCTTTCTTTTAATAAAGTTACTTTAATAAATAATTAAATACAAATGTCCAAAATATTATTTCAGGACAATTTAATATTTAATTAATTAAATTTCACTCCATGGTGGCTACTCGGAAATCAAGAACATTACAAGGTGATTCCATCCAAGGATCATGTTTGGCTGAAAGATTGAAGTATTTTCAATTTTTGATCGAGCATTAGAAGATTTGTTGGTGGAAGTGTAATTTATTTACACCTTGATCATTGCTAAACTTATCAACTATTGCTACAGTGTAACCACAATGCCACTATAGTGCATTTGTGCTGATTATTGAGATTTACTGAAGATTTCAATTTGAATTGCTTCATATATACAACCATATCAAACTGATATTTTGTTAGTGGCTATTGTGAAGCAATTTCAAACCATTTTACTTCCGCATAGATCAAATTTGCTATTTTTAAGGGGTTTATAATGCATTGTACTGCTGCACCTAGGTTACACATTACCATAAAACATTCTCCAGCCACCAATCATCATTATTGTTGTTGTCCAAGGTTAGATCTGTTGATATATGAGGATTTCAATCAATGTTGTTGCTGTTCGTGGATGAGTTCAAGGGTTATTTGAGGTTGTAGATGGAAAAATGCTATTGTTGTACATGGTAGAAATCGCCACCATCCACCTACATTCATGACTGCCACCCCTTGTTGGAGGATCACTGCACCTATTAAGAGGGTCACTAGTCCTTCTTAATGTTGTTGTACCATCATACATCCTAGGAATCAACACCATTTACTACACTTGGTCATATTCTTTACTGTTGCCATTGTTGTACGCCTTTGTCTGTTGTACCTTGCTAACAATTGCAGCATTTGAGTCAACAAACAATATAAGTAGTTGTTGATCATTTTGAGAATTCACTGAATAATATTCACAAGGTTTTGTGGCTACTATCACAAAGTGTATTTGTTGTTCGCACTAGTATTTGTAAGTGTCAGATTGCTGTCATATGAATTATAACATTTAGAAACATAAAGGTTTCGCCATTGGCTTTTCTTAAACAAGTTAATTCACTATTTGCAATCCTATCATAACTGTTTTAGTAGTTATTGTTGCATTTGCCATTTCAATTATGACATTTTGATAAATGAGGCTTTCCTAAATTATTGCTGCTAATTGGATTGCTAATCAACATCTTACTCATTCGAGTTTGGCATCTACATTTGTATTTTACATCTATTTCTGCTTGTACTCATTAGGAAAATTGCATAATTCATTAGATTTCTAGCTAGCAACATTACAGCAGACTGTTGCTCAAGTGTCCAGATCAAGAACAATCTACCAAGGTTATAGATGAGTGTCACCAAGGGATTTGGGGTGGACACTTCATGACTAAAACTATCACACATAAAATTATAAGAGTTGGATATTAGTGGCTTTAACTGTTTAGGGATGTGGCCAATGTGATAAAGAAATGTGATGCCTGCTAAATACTTTCACGCAAGATGAAATTGGAGCTGCTCCACTCACGTTTATACCAGTTGAGGCTCCTTTTCAGAAATGGTGCATTGATTTTATAGGAGAAATCAAGCAATAGGTATAGTGGCTTCTTGTGGCCACCAATTATTTTACCAAATGTGTTGAGGCAATGCTCACCCAAAATGCAACATCAAAAGTGGTGACTAATTTCTTGCTGACTAATGTGATAACACAATGTGTTTTAGATCCCATGAAATTTCATATCTATGTTTGAAGTACAAGATCAATTTGACCTTTTGTTCCCCTACCATCCCCAAGACAATTGTCAAGCCAAATCTAGAAAGAAGAGTATCATGAGAATCATCAAAAAAATATTAGATGTGAACAAGACAAGATGGGATGATAAATTGAAGTATAAATTATGGGAAAATAGAGTGACATATAAGAAGGCTATCAGGAGGTGCTCCTTTGAATTGGTTTAAGGATTAGAATGTAATGTCCCCTTCTAATTAGTCTTCCGAGAATCAAAGGGATTAGCCTATCACGTTGACCCTCATAGGCTAATGGTTTTGAATAGAGGGTCACTTGGACGGGCACTTGGTCGTTAAATTGCAATGTTGATAACCGGAGTATGGTAACGGGGTAAATTGTTGCGTTTGGCATGATACTTGTGCTTAAATTTATGATACTCACCTTTTATTTCACCACCTTTGGCCTAGGGACCATGTGTCTTTAAAATGAAGGGGTCACTTTATATTTTTCAGTTACTATTCATTCATAAAGTGAAAAAGGTCATAACTTAAGTGAATAGTGCTCACTTTATGAATAGTGATTTCAATGTAAAACTATAAAAGGCAAGAGGAGAAGTTCGACCCCCTTATGCTTGAAGTTATTTTCTTGCTTGGCTTGTGAGTTTGGAGTTTGAGGAAGAGGGAGACTAAGGTTTCCTGATTTCTGCAGTGAGTGAGCCTGGAGGGGGCTTGTTTTTCGTTTATGAGCTACTTGAGGGAGTGAAATACCACCTTAAGGTTGCTGGTCTGAGATTGAATGCAAGTTTTTGGTGACATTAGGAGTTGTTGGCAAAGTTAAGAGCTGATTTTCTGAGTAGAGATTGCTGACATAGACTCCATCTTTCATTTCACAAAAGCTGTTCGCATTTTGGAGGGTTTTGGGGCTGATTTGTCCAGCTATAGCCAGCCGTCCCATTCATGAGGGTTTCATCATCAACAGTGAAAGGAACGCCTCTTCTAAGAGGCTGCAATCTTACCTAAAGGGGGCGCCCCAGCCCTAGGAAGCTTCCCATTTTGGTTTTTGGTGGGAGAAGCGTGGCTTTCGAAAGTAGTGAGCACTTATTTGGGGTTTGGTACTGTAGCAAGTTACTATTCACAAAGCTATAAGGCTGTAAGTTAAAGTTTAGTATAAGATATATTTAGCTTTCAATCTGATGTAAGTTGTATGTTGTATGCATCTTATTATGCAATGAAGAAATCATATTTAGCTTTTAAATGAGCATTTTACTTGGTGTATCTCAGTAGATTAGTTTATTAAAAGTTTCTACTTCATGTACATGCTCTTTAGTACTTATTTAGCATTATTAGCAAGCAAACTCAAAACAAAAAAGAGACGAAACCCGAAACCAAAACAAAAATCAGACCTACAAATCCAGTGAAAACAAATCAGCAGAGTGGTGGAACACTACAGTGGTATCAGAGCATTGATCCTGCCATCCTGGAGGGTCAAAGTTTCACATGAGAGGTCAATATAGATACTACACTCGCAAAAGGCCGGAGCAAGTAGACAATTGGCAAGAGGATAAACCGTTTGAAGATTTACCAGTAGCAGAAATGGGTGACTGGGAAGAATAAGGTCCACCAAGAAACGAAAGAAGAAATGAGGAAAACAATGAAGATAGAGATGGAAGAGAGCTTTTTGAGCAGATGACTCGAGCTTTCGAAGGGTTCACAGCAACAATGCAGCAGTTGGTCCCGCAGATACAACAAAACAGGGTTGCAGAGGATAACAGGACTGTGGCTGAGACACCAAGGGCATGTCATGCTCCTTCATGAACTACAGATAGACCTACACGTCCTACCTTTTTGAGGGATGAATCAGAAGAGGGTAATGTGGAAGAAGAGAGAGAGGAAATATTTGTGGATACTCTCATGGCCGCTAATGACGAATGGCAATTGTTGACACCTCAGGTGAAAGAACGCCTAAGCTTTGACAGGTTTCTAAGTCAAAGGAGAGACCATTACAAAGACAGACCGACCTAGAGATCAAGAGGACAAAACAGAGATCAACATAGTGACCTCAAGCATGCCACCAACAAACTCACGTTACCTACATTTGATGGCAGCCGGACGGTTACAACTCAGTCTTGGGTTCATAAGTTGGATACTTTCTTAAACCTCCGACCTATGGCAGAGGCAAATGCAATTAAGTATGCTACATTGCATTTAGAGGGAGCAGCCCACGATTGGTGGTACCATGGGTTGGTGACCCTGCAGCATGATCGTATCACTTCTTATCAAGAGTTTGTTGACAGGTTGGTTGAACGCTTTGATAAGAAAGATTCGGAAACATATTTCAGAGACCTAGCTCAACTCAGGCAAGTTGAGAGTCTGTAGGGATATATAGGTGATTTCCAACGGTTATCAGTTATGGTTCCCAACATATCCAAAAGAAGATTGGTGGTGTTATTTATCGAAGGACTTTTGGAACCATTGAGAGGTTGGATCAAAGCCTTTGATCACCCGACCCTATAGGAGGCCATGAAAAAAGCGAGAAGCATGGAACTTGCAGCTCCCCAAAGCAGGTTCTCATTTGAGGCATCCTCTTCATACAGAGACGGAAAATCGTTCTTGAAGAAGGAGGCATCAGATTCCAAAAGGAAATCAGCAGCCTCGTTAGACAAAGAAACCATAGATGAATTGCATAAGAAGAAATTGTGTTTTTATTGCAAAGGACCCTATGATGCGAAACACGACTGGCCTCTAAGGCCTAAGGGCAAGGCCAACTAAGTAATGTGGGCATTCTATGAGGATTCTGAATCGGAAAGGTCAAACCCGCCAACTGAGCATGAGGAATCTGAGGTAGAAAAATTTGGAAATGATGTTAAAAATGAAGCTGTAATGGACAAGGAAGTAAAGCTTCAGGAAGCATGTCTTATCTTACTAGCATACAGCGAGAGGGCTCTTTCAGTATCCGAGGGGTCTTGGCTGGAAAAAAGATCATTACTTTATTGGATACAGGTGCCATGCATAAATTTATTGATGCAAGGTTGGTCGAGAGGCGTGTAATTTAGACAGAGGAATTTGAGGGTATAAGAGTGAAAGTAGCAGACGGTTATACCCTTAAGTATGACAGAATGATTTTCGATCTTCCTATGCGTCTAAATAATTTTGACTTTAAACCAGATTTCTATGTAGTAAACTTGGGGGAGACGGATATGGTTCTAGGGATGAGGTGGCTTCATGACATTAGAGAGTTTACCCTTAACCTTCGTGATATGGAGATGAGATTTAAAGTGGACGAAAGGACGCATGTGTTGAAAGCCATTTGAAACAGCAATTTCAGAATGCTATCCTTCAATAGAATGGAGAAACTCATGCAACATGACATGGTCGAGTGAGCAGTTGAGTGTATGTTGATGCCAACACAAGAGGAGCAGCAAACTCCAGTTTATCATCCAGACATTCAAGAATTGAGGATTAAAAATGCTAAGGTGTTCAGTGAGATTCCACCTAGTAGACCTCCAGACCGTGGGATTGAGCACATCATTGAATTGGAGGAGGGCGCTAAACCTGTGATTGTCACACCTTACAGGCATCCTAAGAGACTTAAGGAAGAAATAGAGAAAACTATTAAGGAACTACTCGCTATGGGTCATATCAGGCCTAGTAAATCATCTTTTGCCTCATCCGTTGAGTTAGTGAAGAAAAAGGATGGTACCTTGCGGATGCGCATCGATTACAAATTGTTGAATAAAAGGACAATCAAAAACAGGTATCCCATTCCCCGGATTGATGAGTTGATAGATGAGCTACATGGTGCTCGTTACTTTTCAAAAATAGACTTGAGATCGAGGTACCATTAGATTCGCGTGAGGGAGCAGGACATTGAGAAAACAGCCTTCCGTTGTCATTGTGGACATTTTGAGTTTGTGGTTATGCCATTCGGGCTCACCAATGCGCCTACGACGTTTCAGTCCACTATGAACAGGGTATTTCAATCACAACTGAGGAGGTTTGTACTGGTTTTCTTTGACGACATCTTGGTGTATAGTAGGGCTCGGGAGGAGCATATTGGTCATTTCGATACCGTGTCGGGTATTCTTGATAGGGAGTCCTTGTATGCCAAAGAATCAAAATGTGAACTGGGTATGACAGAGTTGCTGTACTTGGGTCAAATTATCAGTGCAGAGGCTGCGCGTATGGATCCCGACAAGGTCAGAGCTATTACTGAGTGGCCGACTCCCAAAAATCTCACTCAGCTTCGAGGATTTTTGGGCTTGTGTGGTTTCTACTGCCGGTTTGTCAGTTGGTATTCACGTCATGCAGTGCCACTTACGGACTTGACGAAGAAAGGGGCATTCGTTTGGACTCCTGAGGCACAGGAGTGTTTTGAGAAATTTAAGCAGTTGATGACTTCTTGTCCTATCCTTGCATTTCCAGATTTCACTAGACCCTTCGAGCTTCAATGTGATACCTCAGGTGAAGGGATTGGCGCAGTCCTCATGCAGGACAAGCATCCGATAGCTTTCGAGATTCAGAAGTTAAGAGGACCAGAGAGGAGCTACAGCATTTATGAGAAGGAAATGTTGGCCATCATGCATGCATTGGCCAAATACAGGCAGTACCTTGTAGGTAGCAAATTTTGTGTTAAGACCGATCATAACAGCTTGACGCATTTCCTAGGGCAGCGAGATCTCAATGATCGTTAGTAGAAGTGGGTTAGTAAGTTGCAATCATACGACTTTGACATTGCCTATGTCAAAGGGACACAGAACGTTGTCGCTGATGCCTTATCATGCCAACCACATTTGAGCTCCATGGTCGAGATTTCAGAGAATTGGAGACATTTGATTATAGCAGAATATGCCAAAGACTCTTGGGCTTCTAGCATCGTTGAGGGTTCAATGCAGGACAACAGATATTCAGTTGTAAATGATCTTATCATTTACAAAGGTAGGATCTTTTTGACCCCAGGATCAGAGATGAAGAACGCAATATTAAGGACCTTTCATGATGTACCTATGGCCGGACATCCCGGGTATTTCAAAACATATAGGCAGGTTCGAGAGCATTTCACTTGGAAATGACTCAAGTCAGACGTCCTTCAGTATGTCAGAGAGTGTCTGGTTTGTCAGCAGAATAAACAGGAACACAACTATCCCGCTGGGCTACTTCAGCCACTTCCAATTCCTGATAGGAAGTGGGAATGCTTGTCGATGGATTTCATTACGGGCTTGCCGAAAGCCTAGGGTAGAGACTGTATCTATGTAGTTCTTGATCGCCTCACAAAATATGCTCACTTCTTTCCGATAGCAACTACATAAACAGCTACATAGGTAGCAGAGTTGTTTTTTCGTGAGGTATTCAGGTTGCATGGACTACCCCGGAGCATTGTCAGTGATAGGGACAGTCGGTTCTTGAGTCACTTCTGGCAGGAGCTATTCAGGCTTTGTGGGACCAAGCTTACTCCGAACACTAGCTACCACCCGCAGACAGATGGTCAAACGGAGATTGTAAATAAATGGGTGGAAGGATACCTACGAAATTATATAGCAGGGCAGCAAAAGGGTTGGGTGAAGTGGATTCATCTTTGTGAGTACTGTTATAATACCACTCACCACATGTCGCTTCAGATGTCCCCATTCATGGCATTATATGGGTACGAGGGGCCAAACTTTCTTGATTTATTGTTGAGTGACAATAGAGTGCCCAGTGTTGGGGATCTTTTACAGAAGAACCAGGATATTATGAGAGCTTAGTTTTTTTGTTTCTGGATCCGATTGTGTTCTAATTTTTTCATCAACGTTTCGGATCACACTCCGTGATCCATCATCAGGATGGAGAGCTCAAAAAGGATGAGAAAATGTTAGTTGCAGACTAGCTAGAGACAAAGATAAATAGACAAAAAAACATTTTCAGTTCTCTCCCCCCCCTATTTTTTTGTCTATTTATCTTCATCTCTAGCTAGTCTGCAACTAACATTTTCTCATCCTTTTTCAGCTCTCCATCCTAATGATGGATCACGGAGTGTGATCCGAAACGTTGATGAAAAAATTAGAACACAATCGAATCCGGAAACAAAAAAACTAATTTCATATGGATTGTGGAAATCTTATTGCATTATTATGAGAGCTCTCTGTGAGAACATTCAAAAGGCACAAAATCAACAAAAATAGTATGCAGACCAAAGGAGAGTGGAGCGTTTTTTTGAGGTTGGGGACATGGTGTATCTGATGCTATAGCCCTATCATTAGTCCACTCTCAAAAAGAGTCGTGCAGAGAAACTGAAGCCTCGGTACTATGGACCCTTTAGGATCATCAGGCGGATAGGCGAGGTAGCCTATGAGTTGGATCTACCGGCAGATAGCGAGGTGGCCTATGAGTTGGATCTACCTGTTTGATTTCTTGCCTCCATGAGGCCATTTGTAAATAGTTGCTCTATTTTGTGTATCGGGTCTTATAATAAGGTTTATCAAACCATTTTAGAGGTGTTAGAGTCTTAGGAAGTCATATTTTAAGTCATTTGTCAAATAATGTTTAAAGTTGTTCCATATTGTAAAACTTGTAAAAGTTGCTCAAAAAAGTTGTCAAGCAACTTGTCAAAAAGTGTCATTAAGGTGTTTTGTCAACAAACTAATCAAAAGGAAGTTGAAAATAGTTGGTTTTGGTTGGAAATGTATAAAGACACCCACCAAAACTCGAATTGGGTGTTGGAAACATTATTTTTGAAGTTTGATGACTGGAAACCTCAAATTTTGTGTGCATTTTTTTATTCTTACATTGATTTTAGGCTGAAGTTGTGCATTGTACGGCCTATTATGGACTCATATGATGGAATATAATATATGGATGGAAACATATTTGTTTATAGTTTACAATGTTTTTTGTCTCATTGAATTTTATTGAGTTTTGTGGGAGATATGACTATTTTGGTGAGACTGCCCTATTCTAACAATATTGTGCAGAATTTGCAGTCTGAAAAATGTGATGGTACGGATTGTACAGTCTATATTTTGGATCTAAAATCAATTGGATTTTGTTGCCATGTGAATCTATTTTCATTTGCTTCAAGTCTCATCAAATTTCATTAAGATTTGAATAAGTTTTGACCATTTTTGTGAGGGAAGGTCTGATCCCTACCTAGGGTTTGCAGTTTTGGGAAAAATGCAATAACTTTCTTTTCCACCGTTGGATATTTATAAAAATTAGAGAAAAAGTCTATAATTATGTTGTCTTCAATCTCACTAGCGCGATTGGCTTCATTATTTGTTTTGTAGAAGTTATCAATGACAGTTTGTTGCATTAAATTGTGGGTTGTCATGGCAATGTTTCCAATGTGAACTAGAATGCACTTAATCCTTGTTTGAGATGAAACAGTTTATGAAAGTTATCAAGTGAATCAAGTTTGTTGCATTTTTGTCATTTTTTATGATTTCTCAGTTGTGTTATTGCAAAGTAAGCTAAGAATGCTTAAGAGCAAGAATTTTGTGTCATTACTTTGAATGATTGGTTGAGTTGAATTGTGATCCTCCTAGCACTACATCAAATTGGCATTAGAGCCCAGTAAGGTCTAGGTAGAGGAAGTGTTTGTGTTTGTGTTTGTGCTTGTGGTTGTGTTGTGGAGGTTAAAGAAGCAACCTGATTGCCCAGGTGCGGCAAAGTGAAGTGGAAGCAAGGAGGGACTTGCTTGTGAAGATGGATTTGTTGAGAAGATTGGAAAGATGTTTACAGGCTAAGGATTCACAAAGGAAGAAGAAAAGAAGAGTTCAGCAAATTCGGTCAAAGATGAAGAAGAAGACTTATGGGCACAATATGCAGCCATTGAAGAAGAATGGGATAGTTAGGTTGGTAATGGACAAGTCAAACAAGAGGAAGAGGAACTCATCAAGGTAGAAGAAGACAAGGACATTGAGGTTGCAAGTGAATTGCTTTTGAAGGGAAATGATACTGATAAGTTGGTCATGGGTGAAGAGGAGTTTGAAGTAGAAGAAGAAAAGGAGGAGACCTCAAGGTCTCAATATTTTGTTTCTAATTTTTCCTTGAACTATGTATGTGTAGGTCATGAAGGACAAGGAAAAGTGTATGATGATATGATGGAGTTTTGGAACCTCCAAGTTGCAAGGATGATTCATAGGAGAAGGCATAAGAAGAAGAAAGGGAAGAAAGGACCAAAGAAGGTTGAAAAGACAAAGGACAAAGTGCAAAGGAACTGGAAGATCAGGAAGAAAACAATTCAAAGGGGCTTGAATTCTTTTTCCCCCAGGAGTTTGGTGCAGGAGCACCTATTTGATTTCTTGCCTTCATGAGGCCATTTGTAAATAGCTGCTCTATTTTGTGTATTGGGTCTTATAATAAGGTTTATCAAACCATTTTAGAGGTGTTAGAGTCTTAGGAAGTCATATTTTAAGTCATTTGTCAAATAATGTTTAAAGTTGTTCTATACTATAAAAATAGTAAAAGTTGCTCAAGAAAGTTGTCAAGCAACTTGTCAAAAAGTGTCATTAAGGTGTTTTTTCAACAAACTAATCAAAAGGTAGTTGAAAATAGTTGATTTTCATTGGAAATGTATAAAGACACCCTCCAAAAGTCAAATTGGGCGTTGGAGACATTATTTTTGAAGTTTGATGAATGGAAACCTCAAATTTTGTGTGCATTTTTCGATTCTTACATTGTTTTCAGGCTGAAGTTGTGCATTGTACGGCCTGTTATAGACTCATATGATGGAGTATAATATATGAATCAAAATATATTCCTTTCTAGTTTACAATGCCTTTTGTCTCATTGAATTTTATTGAGTTTTGTGGGAGATATGACTATTTTGGTGAAACTGCCCTATTCTAACAATATTGTGCAGAATTTGCAATCTAAAAAATGTGATGGTACAGATTGTAAAGTCTATATTTTGTTGATGTTATAGAAGCTTCGGGCTCATTCTTCCACCCTCGTGTGAACACATAAATTCATATAGCCTAACAGCTATTCATTTATTTGTGATAATTAATGTGAAGGGACGCTTCACATGGCAACAATGTAATTTCCATCTTGGCCGACCTTCCTTGTAATTAGCAATTACTATTTGTAATTATATTTTCTTATGATGGCTGACCTTCCTCTTGAAGAGGTGCAACCTCTCTATCAAAATGTATATATACAAGGTCTTTCCCACTTCATTTGACATCAAGCAAGTTCAATTATCACCTTCTCTCAAGTGTGAATTTCTTCAAGAAGCTGATTGCGAATTTGCAATGTCCCCTTCCTAGGCAGTACAGTTATTTCAGGGGTTAGCCTATCATTCAAATCCTCGTAGGCTGGCAGATGTGTTTAGAGGATCACTTGAGGCAGTTATCTAGCGTTTGGGAACATTACTCCAGCAGTTGATTCAGGTTTGGGCCTTGGCAGGCACTTATAGAGTGATTTTTAGATACTATTTATAGTAAGTCAGGCAGACAAGGGTTACTATTTCTGGCCGAGCACCTGATTCAGTTGGTCAGCTCAGTGTCGACCCAGTTTGATGAATTGATGAGCAAACAGTGATTATTGGGGCAGTTAATAATTATTAAAGGTTTATTAATTTGATACTTTATAATAAAGAGGCGAATAATATTTAATGAGTATTTTATTACCCATCAAAAAGGGGACGCCATTATTTAATTATTTTGCCTAAGTCAATACAAGGCGATTTAATTAATATTTTAAATGCTCATTAACTGCTTTTTGAGGAGAGGTCGACTTATTGAGAAGAGTTATATATTTCACAAGGCAAATCGAACTCATTCATTCATGATTATTCTAATTTGTCTTTATTTCTCTCTGAGAGCATTGGGGTTTGTGAAACAAGGGTTTCTGCAGATCATTGGGTTTTGGAGAACGTTCCCTCTTCAAAATCAGACATACTGAGACTGTGAGATATCAGTTGAAGCTTGTTAGTTGGATGACTTTATTCAGAAGTCATATTTGTGCTTACAAAGTTTATTGAGAAGTATTTCATCAGGGGTTTGAATCGATCTTCTCTAGAAGGGATTCCTATCCAGTGGCGATCATTAAATTATCATCTGGCACACTCTTCAAGATTGTACGGCTTCATTATTTGATGGTTATCAGCCGTACCTTTCAGCTGCAAAGGGCGTATTTCTTCTACAGGCAAAAATGCCTAGTTTCCTGGTCTTCTGCTTTCACCATTTCTGGCGCCTAGAACTTTGGAGCATTTTGCACTATTTTCGAGGCTAGAGACTTAGGGATCTGAAGCTGGCCGTATTGTACTTCCTCATTCTAGCAGTTGCAAATAAGCCAGGTTTTTCAATTAAAATTGTTGTTTTTTCTATCTTGCATGACAATATTCAGTCTTTGTATTCCTTCAAATAGTTAATAAAAGCATTCGCCATCAATCTAGGAGCACTTTGGTTTCAGAATCTATAGTCTGGAATTTTATATAAATTTTATATGATTTTATGCAAAAATCGCACCTTTTATATTATTACAAAAATACCACCAAAAAAAAAAAAAAACAAGGAAAACCAACAAAACTTAGCATTATCAGCCAGTGGTCGGGTTGAGAGACACCTGGTCTCTTACAGTGGTATCAAAGCACAGTTTTCCTACCATCCTGTACTTTTTCAATTGCTTTTTCAGTCAGATGTGTGCTTTTTCGATGTTTTTTCATGAGTAGAGATATTATTTTCTACAGTAAGGGTAGAGGAACAGGCAGAATTGAGGATTGGATAGGTCCACCTATTCCTCAAGGTGAGACAATATCAGGGGTTCTAGGTATTCACAGATCCAGTTCCAATAGCAGTGAGATCAGTGTCACTACACTAATGGCAGATCGTGAGATTCCTTCAGAGGTACACAAGGATCCAAGGAAAGAGCATGCCGGAGGTGAGATTTTTGATGATGAGTTCAGGTGCAGGCATGATAATATGATGGGCATGATGTCTCAATTGATGGGGGACGATGAGGCAGTATACTCCGCCTCAACAGCACTACTTTCAAATAGGGCAGACAAGCGGGACTGCAGGCATAGACCAGCCACTGGTGTCAGTACAGCGGCAGTCATCACCTATCTTGCATGAGCGTAGCCCGGGAACACCTACTTTTATATCTAGAGAGGCACCTTCGACGCCGGAGGCAAAGCAGTAGGGTCACCAGCCTGAGTTTCATCCATATCATGGCATGTCCGTGGCAAACGTGACCAGATTCTTTGGAGAGTACTCGACATTGGCACCTAAGATCAGGCAATCTTTGTCTTTTCATGAGTTTATGGATGTGCATAAACCCAGAGGGGGAGGTAGATTTGAACGCAGAGCTCCTCAGCACCAACAGCCACAGCCACAGGTGAATAGGGATCTTCAGCATGCAGTCAGCAAGATTATCTTGCCTTACTTTGATGGTTTAGATAAGAGTTCAGCGAGGTCTTGGGTACAGAAGTTAGACAATTACCTATCATTCAGACCTATGCAGGACGACGAGGCCATTAAGTTTGCTACACTGCATCTAGATGGGTTGGCACATGACTGGTGGCATCACGGCATGTACACACTCGGTCATCATACAGTTACCACTTATTAGGAGTTCACGAGCAAGCTCATAGAGCGTTTTGACAAAACGGATCCAAAACTTTACTTTAGAGAGCTAATTCAGCTCAGACAGACAGGTAGTTTGGATTCCTACATCGGTGAATTTCAGTGGGTTGTAGTCATGGTGACAGATATTTCAGAGAGGGGACTTGTCATTCTCTTCATCGAGGGGTTATGTGAGTCGATGAGAGGTTGGGTCAAGGCATTTGATCCTCCTACTCTTACGGAGGCCATGAGGAAGGCACGCAGTATGGCGCTTGTAGCACCTCGCAGCAAGTTCTCTTCAAGATCAACACCTTATACCAGGCCTAATAGATCATTTGACAGGAATAGATCATTTGACAGGAAGAAGAATCCACCGGATCCTAAGAAAAAAAATGCACCGCCTTTTGATAGGGAAACATTGAATGATCTACGCAAGAAAAAGTTGTGTTTTTGGTGCAAGGCACCTTATTATGAAAAACATGTATGCCCTCTTCGTCCTAAAGCAAAAAATAACCAGATGGAATGGTTTTATAAGGGTGAAGAGAAATCTCATATGTCAAACCAGTAAGCTGATTCAGAGCATTCAAATGATGAAAGGTCTGAAAATGACAGTGAAAATGAGGGAGGAAGGAAGTTACAGGAGGCACACTTGACTAGTCTTTAGAGAGATGGATCTTTTAGACTACGTGGGCTCCTAGCAGGTCAGAAAGTGATCACTCTACTTGACACTGGTGCTACTCATAATTTTTTAGATGCACGGTCGGTAGAGAAACGAGGCATACAGACAGAGGAGTTTGAGGGTATTCGAGTTAAGGTGGCTAATGGGTACACCCTCAAATGTGATAGAAAGATAACAGATCTTCCGATGCGGCTAAACAACTATGAATTCAAGGCTGAATTCTACGTTGTTAATATGGGAGATACTGATGTGGTACTTGGGATGGCATGGCTTCACGACTTGGGTGAGTTCACACTCAATCTTCGAGACATGGAAATGAAGTTCAAGGTAAACAGGAAACCACATGTCATAAAAGCCATCAGATAGAGTAATCTGAGAGTGGTATCTTTCAGACGGATGGAGAGACTCATTCGTCATGATATGGTAGATTGGGCTGCAGAGTGTATGTTGTTACCAGCACAGCAGGAGCAGCAGAAGGTTGAGTACCATCCTGACATTCAGATACTGAGGACTAAACACTCTAAAGTGTTTAGTGATATTCCACCTAGCAGACCTCCAGACAGAGGCACCGAGCATATTATCGACTTGGAGTAGGGCGCAAAGCCCATTATGATTACATCCTACAAACATCCGAAACGGGTCAAGGATGAGATAGAGAAAACAATCAGTGAGTTGTTGGCTATGGGGCATATTAGACCTAGCAAGTCACCTTTTGCTTCATCGGTGGTATTGGTGAAGAAAAATGATGGATCACTTCGGATGTGTATAGATTACCGCCAGCTCAATAAGAAAACAATTAAGAACAGGTACCCGATACCCCGCATCGATGAGTTGATTGATGAGTTGCACGGTGCTATCTTCTTCACGAAGATTGACTTGAGATCCGGGAACCATCAGATTCGGATGAGGGAGCAGGACATAGAGAAAACCGCTTTCAGATGCCATTGTGTTGATTGAAAATTTTGTATACCTTGAGGATATGCAAAATTGTGGTTTCAGCCACAGTGTGTGAGATAAACTCTCCTATTTTCAAAGGGAAGGCTCCCCTTTTTCTGTCTAGTTTAACAATTCAGAAATACACTCTAACTATAAATCTATTCTAAATCTGGGTGAAACTCTGTCTTTTTCTCTTTTTCCAGAAAAGACACTTATTCTTTTCTCTTGTTTCAGAAAAGAATCATAGCTGAAAATATAAATGATTTATGAAGTAAACAAATAAAGAAGCAAAGTTTCCATAAAGGCACAAAGTCCTCCGTTGCTCCTCCGGGACGGGAAATCAAATTGAATGCACAAAGTCTTAGACAATTTACTTTCCTATCAACCTTTTTAGATGATTTTCTAGTAATTAAGTACAGTATGTAGCAGCTCAAAATCTAACTACATGATGTACTTTTAATGCACAAACATAGAAAATAAAAGCAACACAAATTCTGCAAGTTATCTCCTTTGCTTGAGCGTTCTACAATAGCTTCAAATGTGACAAACAGCTCAAAGTCTGCAGTATCAAATCTAAAAACCAATTTAAAACTTTAAATACAATTTGCAGCTCAAAGTCTGCAAGATTGAGTTTAAATCTCTCTTGTATAACACCACAAAACCCACAATCAATTCTAGATAATGTCGTCACATCACAATTTGTACCAACACAAAGTTTGGAAGCAATTTGTTTTCTTTATTGATTGCAATCTGATTTACATCTAAACTCAAAGTCTTAGAATGCATCCACAAATTGGCAGAATTTTGTTGCATTGCCAAAAGATTAAAAAATTACAATAGACCCCCTCAAGTATTTATAGGAGAGAGGTCTAGAGAAAAAGGTGGGAGGATCTCAACAAACTTGAGAAAATCTCTCAACCGGTAACTAATTGCAATTGACTTATTCAAAATTACAATCCAAATTGTGATTTGTTTTGTAAGATCTTACATGTAATTACATTTTCCAAAACTACAAGGAAAGAACACTTGCAATTGTAAAACTTGTTTTTACATATACTTTGTCGAAAGTGAAAATACATAAAACAACCTAATATTTTAATTTGTCTCATTCCTATCTTTGAAAGACAAGAACTTGCTGATGATTTCTTGCAACTCAGCTGGATCAGGGCCTAGTGTGTTCTTGGCAACAGCAACGGTCTTAATGATAACATCATGATCTCCGACTGTGACCTCTCTGTGTTCTTCGAAAGCAGCTTGCATCTTATCAAGGATTGTTCGATGATTGACGAACTTGTGGATTGAATCCATGAAGAACCGATCTGAATCGAACTCCTGGTGAAGATTTGCAGTAATCTGAGAAACAACATCATCGGTTGCAAACAATTCTCTTTCATAACTTAACACTGTGCAAGGGATTTTCTTTAAGTTTGAAAGAATATCTTGTTGTACTTCATCTTTTTGTTTGTTAAAGAAGAAGGTTCCTCCGTCATCGAACAGGAATCTGCAAGGCTAATGAAAAATGGTGGAGAATGAACAGTGAAGACGAATTTGGATCTTGATGGAGTGATTACAACCAAAAGCAACGCTTTGTCTTCTTGAAACAGCAAGACAGAAAGATTTTTAGCTTGGATTTGGAGTCATGTCTAAAAAAAATTCAACTTTTGAGCCTTTTTTAAGTATTTCGGGTTTTTCAATGACTTCAGCAATTTTACAAAAGGCAGTCGGAATTTCTGGGGCATTTAGCAATTTTTTATTTTTTGCAATTTTTATAATTGCAATTCTAGCTACAAACCTCGACTTGCAATGGGTGAATAAAAACCCGATTTGCTTTACTTCAAAAACATCATCATTTTTTTTTGTTTCTTTTCTATTATCAGAAAATGGTAAATGGGATAAAGTGAACAATACGAATGACATGAGAACGGAATGCAATGAAATGATATGAAGGGCGAATATCAATGGAATGAAAGAAAAATGAAGGGCGCATGGTATAAGGAGAAACACGTTTTTGGCATAAGAGCCACATTCATGAGTGAGGATATATCAAAGATGGAAGGCGTATAGGACGAATAATGCATTTTTCAAAAAGGCATAATGAATAAATGTATGACGTTTCAGTATGGAGGTGAAAATAGGGTAAATGAAAACGTATTTTCAATGAAGGCGAGTTGAATAAATGTCATTTTAAATGAAAACGCGTTTTCAGAAAAGCGAATAATGAATATGTCATGTCCCCCAAAATTGTAACACTAAACTATCAAGCGTCTAAAGACAAATAAATAAATAACATACAAATAATTGTTAGATTCCAAACATGAGTAATTACGATTTAAATATAATTATAATTACCGTTGGTAATATTATAATTATAAATATAATATTAATGATAAATATGAGAATTATCAAATACACAAAATATAATATTCAAAATAAAAATGTAAGTAATTGCAACTAATCTTATTAATGTAATTATAATCATCATGGATAATATTGATATTATTAATAGTAAAAACACTAAATCTAAAAAGCAACTATGCTTCAGATTAAATATAAACAAATAATAAACACAAAGCAAAAGCATTAATATCAATTCCTAGGAAGCATCGAATAATAAACACAAGCATTGGTATCTTCTCCTAAAGGCATCATTTCCTAAAGGATACTCATAATGCATTGTATTATCCCAGCAATTACTAACAACTAAAAGCTATGTCTTTTCCTTTGATGCAATAGTTACCAAAAGTCATATACTTTGGTCATTGAAGGGTTATGACTCTTATTAAATTAAGGCTTAAAAGGGAGAAAGAAGGATAGAGTGAGGGACGTGTAATGTATTCACACCATTGTAAATAGCCACCGCATGTTGCTTGTAGGAAGTCGTGGTATTTAGGGGAGGGTAAGAGAAGTCAGATCTAAAGGCAGCGATAGGTATAGAGGGAAAGGAAACACACGTAGGCTGGAAATACTCGGACCCTCCATGAAGCCGATCACAAGCATAGGGCAGCGACTGGGTAAGTCTAAGTCTGTCAGGTTGGGTATGATATTTATCTCTTATTTACTACTGTCATCTGCTTTTTATATATTTCAGGAATGTGTTAGCATACTGTAAATTATATATATGCACATTTAATTCCTGTAGCATACTTTATACGAAACCTATGAATGTCCGATTATAAACAAAGGAGTTGACAATAGTTATAGCTGGCATATATACTTAATATATACATGATAAATATATATATATTTTTCTGAGTGGATTAATATAATAATGGTAAACAGTCAGAATAGTGAAATTGGGTATATTATTAATTTAGATCTCAATTGATGCTTATAAGTATACTTAAGTATATTATGATTTATGGAGACATTTGAATAATAGTAGGATGGATAAGAATATTGAGGAATTGGAAGAATATGGTTAAAGATTGATAAGTGTATATGCAGTTGCATTTATAAACATATGTCAAACTCATAAATACATCATAGATAGTGGGATACATACAATACATATAAGATAATATATATAGTTATATAGAATATATTATTTACGACAATCCAATAATGATGCTTGCAGCAATTATTGAGCCTTATAAATAATAATTACTCTATTCATTCGTTATGATATAATAGAACTCCATTTATGAGATCTTGAAAGATGTTTAATGTCTAATGAACTTTCATTCATAGAAGTGATAAGAAGAAATGAATAATTCTTTGATGAGAATGGAATATTTATATCATCTCTAGTCTTATTAAATTTTATCACTAAACTTATTGATATCTAACGTTCTAATGTCTCCTTGAGGAACCACTTTGAATACAAGTTTAGGTTTAAGTGCTTCCACCGAAAAGGGGTCATTACAGAATAGAAAATGGACGAGTAAAAGAAATGCGTTCAATACAAGACATAAACAAAAAACGTTGGAAGAAAACCCTAGGCGTAGGAATGGCATCGGACTTTCTGGAATTCTTTGCAACTTAAAATGTCATTCAAAACTGAAATCGGGGTTTTAAGATGTAAACGCAAGTTCTTTAAAGAGAAATCGGGGTTTTTAAGATGCTATTGCAAGTATTTCAAGAGAAAATCGGGCCTTTTTGATCTAATTGCAAGTGCTTTTGCAAAATCGGGTTTTAAAAATGACTTTGCAAGCTTTTAAAACAAATTCGGAGCTTTTCAATCACTTTGCAATATAACTTAAAGTAAATCGGGTTTTTATAACCATTTAACAATTTTATTTTTTGACAAAAATGAGTATTCTTAACAAATTCGGACTTTTTGACTCACTTAAGCAATTTCGGAATTTTTTGAATCTTTAGCAATTTTGCTTTTAAGCCAAAATTTTCCTACTTGCTGAGTTGCCCCAAAAATCCGATTTTGCTCAAAAAGACAAGGAAAAAGACTCAGAAATCTACGAAAACGGACGAGAATGTGCAAAAAGTGGTAACCCAAAGGACTACAGACTTAAAATTGAGATTCACTAATCTTTTCACCTCATAATACGTGCCATAGAGAAGAAAACCTTCAATTTTAATCAAAATTTCGATTGGTTATCCCAATTTTTAACAAGTCAAAAATTAGGGACAACACATTGCGGTCACTTCGAGTTCTTGGTTATGCCATTCAGTCTAACCAATGCACCTGCTACCTTTCAGGCTACAATGAACAGGGTCTTCACTTCTCAGCTACGGAGATTTGTGTTGGTCTTCTTTGATGACATTCTGGTGTACAGTAGGTCATGGGAGGAGCATTTAGCTCACTTGGACACAGTTCTCAGTATTTTGGCTGAGGAGTCCTTGTATGCCAAGGAGTCCAAGTGTGAGCTAGGCATGGCTGAGTTGTTGTATCTTGGGCACATCATCAGTGCCAAGGGAGTCAGTATGGACCCTGAGAAGGTCTGAGCTATAGTAGAGTGGCTAGTACCAGAGAACCTTACCCAGCTAAGAGGATTCATTGGGTTATGTGCTTTTTACAGACGATTTTTTAGCAGGTTCTCACGTCACACCACACCCCTTACTGATTTGACAAAAAAAGGGGCATTTCCTTGGTCACCACAGGCTCAGGAGTGCTTTGACAGGTTTAAGGTGATTATGACTTCATGTCCAGTGTTAGCATTACGAGACTTTACGAAGTCATTTGATCTGTATTGTGATGCCTCAAGGGAGGGCATTGGTGTCGTTTTGATGCAGGAGAGACATCCTATTGCTTTTGAGAGTAGGAAGCTTAGGGGTCCCGAGAGATTTTATAGCATCTATGACAAGGAGATGTTATCCATTATGCATGCTTTGGCTAAGTTCAGGCAATACTTGGTGGGCAGCAAATTCAGTGTGCGTACAGATGAAATATGCTAACCAATTTTTCGAAGAAGTAACACAAAATAACCAGCAATAGATGATTGGATTAGCGTTAGCCTCAAATTAAAAATCTGAACTTGAACGGAAGATACTGAACTTGAATTGAAGAAACTGAACTTGAATGGAAGAACGACTCAACGTTAAGAATGTGCACTCAAGATCCCACTGAGGGCGAGGTGCTAACATATGACGGAGTCTAAGAAATTGAAATTATGAACTGTTAGGCGGATAACCAGCCATGAGAAACAATTCCACACTACCACCAAACAGTGGGGGGAAAAGATTACAAATAAAAGCAATTCATCCGCTGCGGCGGGCATCCACAATGCTGTGGGGATTCACCACTATGAGTGGGTATAAGATATTACAATCAATTTAACCTCACTGGCGGTAAACCATCCAGGGGACTTATGTGAGAAGAAACAGAAAGAAATTGCAGCAAATTAAACTGGAACAGTACTACTGTTTACAGTTTGTACAATGTGGAATAAGCTGCAAATTACATAGGAAATATAGTAATCTTCATACACAAGATTAATAGATGTTTTTCAATGATATTTTAACTTTCTAACAGCTGCTAATGAATCAGAAATCAGAACTTCAACAATCTGATATAAAAACAGTAAACTGGAAATTTCAATCTGCAACTGTGAGAATCAATGAAATTATCATAACTCACTCAATTCTTCTCCGAATGACGTGAAATAAGTTGCAAATGCTCCTTACAAGTCTGGCGCCCAAGTTAGAATCCAGAAACAGCCACCAAAGTCTCTAATTTATTTGGCACGAATCCCAATGCAGCTCTAAATGGTACGGCCCCTTGAGAAAATCGATTTTTCAAGATAAAATCAGCAACTTCAAATTAAATTCTGATTTTTGGTGGAAGATGGCGCCTCAAGTCAACAATTTGATTGCTCAAATACCCAGAACTAAATAAAAATCACTCCACAAGATATGAACAGAAAACAGCTTCAGCTGTAGCAAAACCAGGAAATTCAAAACTGTAGAATTCACCAAAATTCTCAACCTTTGTTGCTCAATCTGCTAGTCTGATGTGAGAAGCAGCAATGTTCCAACTAGGTGTTGTA
This sequence comes from Sequoia sempervirens, assembly GCA_007258455.2. Lineage (NCBI taxonomy): Eukaryota > Viridiplantae > Streptophyta > Pinopsida > Cupressales > Cupressaceae > Sequoia > Sequoia sempervirens. The sequence goes on from VDFB02256132.1 coordinate 201,808,221, forward strand.
TTTCAAACACGAAATTGGGAAGGGGCTAGGAGGTAGCATCCTCGAAGCAATAGCAAAATGTCCATAGTCATTTTGACAGCATAACAGTAAGGTAATTGATGGATACCAAAAGCTGGAGCAATGTCTTCATTTTATAAAAATTGAGAAACTCCTCAACTTCCCAAACAGTACGCCAAGAGACACCTTTTTGAATTCACCTTACTTTTGAAATTTCATAAAATATAATTCATCATAAAGTGGCATCCACTTTCCTCCAAGCATAAATTCAAAATATAAAAATATTAATATCTCCTTATGACAAGGTGTACCCTTCATGACCCCTTTTTTAAAACAACTTACAAGTTATATCCTTAGGCCAAGGGGTGGTCAACTGAAAAATATAACACTTATACCTTTAATCAATAAATTTCATCAATTAAAGCTTGAGAGGAAAATATTGAAACAACAAATAACATGCTCAACTGAAGTGATGACTGAAGACAACCAACTGCATACTGCCACAACTAGCATTTACTAAAAATAGTAAATAATAAGAAATGCCACAAAATTCCAAGCCCAAGAAACCCTAATTTTCACCTCATTCCAGTCTACGGGTTCCGAAATAGACTAATGAATGGCTATACTGATCACTGATGAGAAGGGGACATTACAGTCCGCCCTCCTCGAAATTGCTTGTCCTCAAGCAACTGCAAAGATGGATGCAACAAAATTTGTTCACCTTCCCACGTAGCATCTTCAATAGGTAAATTCCTCCATCTAACCAAATATTCTTTGATTGTCCTTCTTCTCAAAGAACGTTCTCTAGTATCAAGAATTTCTTCTGGAATCAACACTAACTGACCTTCCTCATCCAATGGAGGTAATTCTGATGTAGCCACCACATTGTGTCCAATTGCCTTCTTGAGGCGAGATACATGAAAAACATTATGTATTTTGCTTTCAGCTGAAAGTTCCAACTCATAAGCAAATTCACCAATCCTTTTGGTGATTTTGAAAGGACCATAAAAGCGTGGCTTCAACTTTTCTGCACCACTCTTCTTGAGAGAAGATTGTCTATATGGCTGAAGCCTCAAATAGACCATGTCCCCAACTTCAAAAGACCTTTCCACACGCTGCTGATCAGCGTATAACTTCTACTGATTTTGAGCTTGTTGTAGATTTTCCTTAAGAGTTTTCAAGATGTCTTGGCTTTGTTGTAACATATCCAGTGCTTGTGGGGCTCTACTATCACCAAACACTAAATCAACAAAATTAGTAGCCTCATAACCATAAAGTGCCTTAAAAGGAGACATCTTAATTGACATGTGATAAGAAGAGTTGTAACAATACTCTCCTAAATGAAGCCATTTAATCCAAGCTCGCTGCTGTCCTGAAACATAGTTCCTTAGGTAGCCCTCTAACCACTTGTTAACAATTTCTGACTGCCCATCTGTTTGTGGGTGATAACTTGTGCTTGGAGTAAGCACTGTCCCACTCAATCTGAAGATCTCCTGCCAAAAAACACTTAGGAACTTGCTGTCCCTATCACTGACAATTGTTCTAGGCAACCCATGCAAACGGAACACTTCTCTAAAAAACAACTCAGCCACTTGAGCTGCTGTAAATGATGTGGTAACAGCAAAGAAATGAGCAAATTTCGTTAGTCTATCAACCACAACAAATATACAATCACGTCCTTGCACCTTGGGCAACCCCGTGATAAAGTCCATGGCAATACTTTCCCACTTCTGATTTGGAATAGGTAAGGGCTGAAGTAGACCAGCAGGAAAAGAGTGTTCATTTTTGTTCCTTTGACAAATAGGACACTCTCTAATGTAATTCAAGACTTCATCTTTCAAACCTTTCCAAGTGAATCTTTCACGAATCTGCTTATAAGTCTTGAAAATCCCTTGATGACCAGCAAGGGGAACATCATGAAAAGATTGTAGAATCTTTTTCTTAAGCTTAGATTCTTGCACTAAAAAGATTCTATCTTTGTAATAAATTAATCCATCAACCAACTTATACCTTTCATCAACCAAATGACCTTCTAACAAGCTGGTTGCAAACTGATTTTTAACATAATCAGCAGCAATTAATTCTTTCCAATCAGCTGATAACTCACAAATTGATTGCAAATGAGGCCTTCTAGAGAGAGCATCAGCAACTATATTATTTTTTCCTTTGACATATTCAATGTCAAAGTCATATGCTTGGAGTTTACTTACCCATTTTTGCTGCCTTTCATTCAATTCCTTTTGGCGCATAAAATGTTTAAGACTGTTGTGATCAGTCTTAACAACAAATTTACTTCCCACCTGTTGTACCCAAAACCAAAATTTTTGCTTCACTAAGGCATTTTGCTTAATTGAGTCTAAATCTTGTTAAAGTGATGTTAGAAGGTCGTTTTTGGGGCTTTTAAATATGGAGTTGGTGTCAGTGTCATGTCAGTCCGTTACTGAAGAGATATAAGGAAAAATGAAAATCTGAAGAAAAACACCAAAATTTTCTATCTTTGGAGAAGGGAGCACATTTTCAAATAGGCGCCCTATCTTTTAGGGGTCTAGATCCTGTTTTTATGGTTTGTCACCTCCAGCAGACATTTATCCGGCATCACGTCAGCTTCGCAGTAAGCTATCAAGCTTGTCAAACAGACTTGTTTTGTTCGAGTTACGGAAGATACAGAGCAAAATGAGGCGAAAGCGAGAATTGGCTAACACTGGAGAAAAGCGCAGCTTTTCAGAATGGTCGCCCTATCTTTTTGAGGTGCCAAATGTAGGTTTTTGGCTAAATGCCACCCAAGATGTCTCACTTTTGTTCGAGCTTCGCGACGCATCCGTCAGAGGGTGAATCTGAGTTGCTGAAGCGCCTGAACCTGAGGTCAAACGTTGGGTCAAATCTCAGTCAAACTATCAGAAGAAAAAGCAAAAGAGCACATTTTGAGAAAGGCGCCCAAGCTTTTCAGGCCTTTAATGCTTTCTTTCTGATGATTTCAGATGTTCAATGTGTCCGTGTTACGTTCAGCTTTCCGTTGCCTGTCTCCGTCAGATCAGAAGATGTCTCGTCAGCTTGCAGTCAAGGTTTTTATATTATTTTTGTCGTTTCCAGAAATGGCCAAGTCTGGAGTGAAAAGAGCATCTTTTCAAAAAGGCGTCTTTGTTTTTCACTCCTCAGACGTTGTTTTCTTGGAAAATGTACCTTTACAGTTGTTATGCAGAATGATGTTAGCTACGCAGTGAACCTAAGTTCCAGTCCTGAAAGTTGATAAAATGAAAGTTATGAAAGATTTGTTTTTCCCTTCGTACGAAATGCAGAAGTCAAAATTTGACTAAGTCAGGGAAAAAGCGCAGCTTTTGAAAAAGGCGCTTGGATTTTTGAGCCTTCAGATGTCAGTTTTATGACGTGCAGTGTCAAGATATCATTTGATCAGTTTTTACTCAGCTCCGCAATGCACCTGTCAGCCAGTCAATCGGAGAAGTCAGTCGACCAGTGTCAGAGGATGAACAGAGGTCCCGGCAGAGGTTTTAGCTTAAATTTTCATAAGATTTGGCTAAGTCTGGAATTCGCCTGAGAGTTCAAAGTTGAGTTTTCGAAAGTGAGTTGAATGGACGCCTTAACTGGAGTTCTGACTGCAGTTAGACTGAACGATTTCTGGGTTGTTATCTTCAGTTCGTATATTGGCATGTGGAGTGATCTTTCAGTTCGCATGTCAAGTTAACCAGTTTGCATGTTCAGTTAACTATCTTGCATGTTGAGTTAACTTGATTGCATGTTCACTTAACTGAAGATTTTCAGTGAATGTCAACTGAAGTCTACATGCATGGCGAATTTGGTTGCAATTGTGAAGGTTTTAGTCAAGTATGGCGCTTCATTAAGTGTCAACTAAAGTTCAAAAGGGACGACTTAAATGATGAAGCATAAGTTTGGTGAAGTATGGCGCATGAAGTTGTTAACTTCAGTCATGAAAAGGGTCGCCATATTTAGTGAAGCATAGTTTTGTGAAGCTACGCACTTTTCAAGGAATAATAACTTTAGTTCCGAAAGGGTTGTTATTTTTAGAATTATATTGAAGCATAAGTGTGAAGTTGGCGCATTTTTGAAGGCCAACTGAAGATTGAAAAGGGTCGCTATTTTTAGAATTGTTTAAAGCATGAAATTGGCGAATTCTTTTCAACAAAGATTGTCAACTGAAGTTCTCAAAAGGGACGCTTTAGTTCTAAATTGTGAATTTAAAGCAAGTGTGAAGATGGCGAATTCAACAAGAATTGTCAACTAAAGTCAAATTCACATGAATTTGTTAACTGAAGATTGAAAAGGGAAAACCCTAAAGCATGGTGCTTTATTTAGCTTATCTTTGTTTTAGTTAACTAAGTTGGGGTCCAATCACAAGCCAAGCGCACTTTTCATGGATTTGATGCTTTATGCGAATTTCAAAGATGAAAGCTTATTTATTTCAGCCTTGGCGTCCATTATTTCTTCTTTTCAAACTTCAAAGTTTATATTCTTCTTGAGCGACCAGCAAGCTAAAAGTGCTACAGGTGTCCGAATTCAGCGTTCTTCGTAGCAACGAATTCAGATTGTGCAAAGGAAGAAGATTCCAGACTTTATTTTCACTTTGCATGCAGGTTTTACCAAGTTCTAGAGAAGAGGTTGGCTGATTTTTCAGAAGCAGACAAGCAAAACTTTCTATCTTCTGTCTTATTTCTTCTATTTCTCATCTTAGGTACTTTCTTCGCATGTCAAAGAAATTCAAGCATATTTTCAGAGTTTGATCATCTGGGTTTGCATATTTCAGCATTAGCAGCAAAACCCATGTCTTAGATTTTTTCGAGAAAATTGCCCCATAGCCTTCATTCTGAAGCTCTGTGCTTTTTTCCGAGAATTTCTTTGCATGTGGGCCAAAATCACATCTTTTTGAAAATCTCATCATCCGGGTTTGTTCAGAATTCCGTTGTGCATAAAACCCATGTTCCAGATTTTCTCAAGAAAAATTTCCCCGAGAAGCTCTAAAACCCCTGCAATTCTCGACTGAAGAATCTTTGCATGTCAAGCTAAACGACGTGTTTTCACAACTCTGACGTTGTGGGTTGTCTTGGAATCATTTTCTAGACAAAACCCATGTCTCAGAATTTTTGGTGAAAATTATCCTCCGACAGGCTATTTTTAGCCTCACCAGGAGCCATTGTTAGCCTCTTCAGAAAGTTGTCAGAACATAGCCGTGTTCACAGTCAACGGGCAAGTTTTTCATAAGGCGGTTCAACTAGACTGAATTCAAGACCAAAGCGGTCTTAATTTAGGTTTTCATCAGAGCAGCTGACAATGAAGCGTTAAGTTGCAAAAGAAACAGAGATCACTTCATTTACGGAGCCGCCAAAGTCACTCAGATCTTGTGCCATTATCTTCGTGAAAATGGTACCTACGCTGATCTCGAGGTTGTACAAACTGAGTTTCAGAAGCATGTTTATGATATCTTGATGGAGGTTTTGATCACATTTTCAGTAATTTCAGCAAGTTTCAAGAAGGCGAATGAAAAAGTTAAAGAATGTATGCACACAATTACAGAAAGTGGTAGAGAACTAAAGAGACAGACTGTTGTTTTGAGCAGCATCAAAGTGCCAGAAGACAGAGTAATTGATGAGTTCTTGGTCGAAGTGTTAGACCGAGATGACATGGAGTGATCTACCAGTTAGAACCTGCAGTTGATTTCTAGGGTTGAGTCATGAGCAGCAGTTAACTTGACTTCCAGTCTTCAGTTCACTTGCTAACTTAACACATGCTTATCTCATTCTTGGAATTATCAACACAGGAGTTAGGGTTAGGGTTTCCAGTTAACTGAAGGTAGTGGCCAGTTAACTTTGCTTTAAATAAGGACGTGCATGCTTGCACATTGTCCAATTAGGTTATTTGTACCGGTTAAACTGAGGGTAGTTGCCCAGTTAACTGTATAGTTTACTTTATTAGGGTTAGGCGCATAACTTGCATGCATTGCAAGAACTGTAGTGAACTCAAGGTGATTTTAGGGTTACCTACACCTTTGATGTATATAAATAAGAGCTTTTGCTCATTTGTAAATAACTTTTGCTTGAGAGAGAAATATATGTTGCCCACCTTGCCCTCAATATTGCTCTTTTGGTATTTGTTCATGTGTCTTCGCTATTATGATTAAGTGTTATGCCACATAGGGTTTCATGCAATTGTAATGGTGGATTCTTTATGTCTTGTGAATCTTTTATCATTTCAATCAAGTGTTATGCCACATAGGGTTTCGTGAGATTGTGATGATAAAATCGTTTTGTGAAGTCTTTACTACTTTCAATCAAGTGTTATGCCACATAGGGTTCCATAAGATTGGCGTGGTAAATTCCTCCCATAGTTAGATCTGTTTGAACATATTTACCATTGAGGTCAATTGTTATGCCACATAGGGTTTCAAGAGATTGAGATGATAAATCTGTTTTGTGTATCTTTACCATTGTGATCAATCGTTATGCCACATAGGGTTTCGAGAAATTACGGTGATAAATCTGTTTCGTGAATCTTTATCATTATAATCAAGGGTTATGCCACATAGGGTTTCGTGGGATTGTAATGATAAAGGCTGTTTTGTGAAGTTTTTACTATTTTGATCAAGTGTTATGCCACACAGGGTTTCATAAGATCATCTTGGTGAATTCTTAAATCTGTTTTGTGCCCAATAAGCTTGTTTAGATTGAGATGATAGTTGCGCCACCTTGCCTTCAAGTAGAGAGTCTAAACTCGTTTATCGTCCAATAGTCAATCCTCTGCTCCATTTCCTCATGCTCTATTTTCTTGAGGAAACTGGATAGATTTAAAGTAGTTAGCTTAGTTGTAGTTAATGATCTGCAAAACCAGAAAATCCTTAGCTGCAACGTTCTTGGTTTTCTTAACCTTGTGCCTCTTCCAGCTGAGAACAAAAAGATAGGACTTAGATTACTTCTCTTTTCATGCATTCCAGCACAACGAGGGAGCTTCCCCTCCTAATTTGAAGAGCACTCATTGCGTAGTGTACATAGTTGTCCGTACAAACCTGCACTCCAGAGGTGTTAGATTTTACGCCAACACCACCAAGTATTGACGGAATTTAGACAAAGCATGCATGATGGCAAGCATCTCTTTGTCATAAATAGAGTAAGTTTTTTCTGCCCCTCTCAACTTTCTACTCTCGAAGACAATAGGGTGTTTGTCTTGCATTAGGACAGCTCCAACTCCTTCTCCTGAAGCATCACATTGTAATTCAAAAGGTTTTGAAAAATCCGGAAGTGCCAACACAGGACACGAACTCATGATTTGTTTAAACTTATCAAAAACCTCTTGTGCTTGCTTAGTCCAAAGAAAAGCTCCTTTCTTTGTAAGATCCGTCAAAGGTGCTGCTTGATGAGAATAACCTTTTACAAATCTTCTATAGAATCCACATAACCCTAAAAACCCTCTCAAATGAGAAATATTCTTTGGAGTTGGCCAATCAAGAATAGCCCTTATCTTTTCTGGATCCACTTTCACCCCCTTTGAACTGATAATGTGGCCAAGGTATAAAAGTTCCATCCCAAACTCACACTTTGATTCTTTGGCGAATAAACATTCCGCCTCTAGAATGTTAAGCACTTCTTCCAAATGCTTAAGGTGCTCTTCCCATGACTTACTGAATATGAGAATATCGTCGAAGAAGATGAGCACAAACTTCCTCAATTGCTGTCTAAAAATCTTGTTCATACAAGATTGGAATGTGGCTGGCGCATTTGTCAAACCAAAAGGCATGACAAGAAATTCAAAATGCCCAAAGTGGCATCTAAACGCTGTCTTTTCTATATCCTCCTCCCTCATTCTGATTTGGTGATACCCGAACGAAGATCAATCTTTGAGAAGAACATTGCCCCATGGAGCTCATCAATAAGCTCATCAATCCTAGGGATAGGATATCTATTCTTGATGGTTTTCTGATTTAATGCGCGATAGTCAACACACATACGCATTGTACCATCTTTCTTTTTGACCAGCACTACTGCTGAAGCAAATGGACTCTTGCTTGGTCTAATAAAACCACTTTCCAACAGCTCCTTGATGGCTTTTTCAATTTCATCTTTCTGCCTCTTTGGATAGCGGTAAGGTGTAGTAATGACTGGTTTTGCTCCTTCTTCTAACTCAATCACATGCTCAGAACCTCTTTCAGGAGGTCTTCCAGGAGGTAAGCTTCCAAAGACTTTACTTTTCTTTGAAAGTAAGGCTTGAATATCAGGATGATATTGCCTTTTTTCCTCAACCGGATCAGCTGGTAAAACCATACATTCAGCAGCCCATTCAACTTGATCATGGCGGATCAGCCTTTCCATCCTTTTCAAAGACACAATTCGAGGGCCTCCATTTGACATCCCTCTTAAAACAACCTTCCTTCCATTAGACTGAAATTTCAGCTCCATGGTTTGCAAATTCAATGTGATCTCACCAAGAGATCGCAGCCATTGTATGCCCAACACAACATCAGTGTCTCCTATACCCACCACATAAAAATCATCCTTAATTTCATGATTCCCTAATTGCAAAGATAGATTAGGAATTCTCCTTGTGCAAGACATAGTGAAACCATCAGCAACCATTACTTTGAAACCATCAAAATTCTTCAGTCTTCAAACCTTTTCTAGCAACTAGCCCTTCATCAATAAAATTGTGAGTTGCTCCGGTATCAATTAGAGCAACTATCCTTTGTGAATTTACAACTCCATGAACCCTAAAAGATTCATTCTTTTGAAAACTAGATAGTTGTGCAAAAGCACTACCATCTCCAACCTCTTCGGACTTGTCTTCTTGAACTTCTTCACCTTCACTACTTGCTGATTCGTATTGCTGATCAGACGAATCAGATTCTGATCCATAATCAGAATAGCCCTCCATTTGAACTACTTTGCCTCTTCCATAGCAACGGTGGCCTTTCACCCAAGGCTCACGACAAGTGAAGCAAACTCCATCCTTTCTAAGTTGTTCTTTGAGCTCTTCGGACAGCCTTGGTGGAAACTTCTTGGGCAGATTTGAAGAAGGCTTTTTATCTTTCTTATGGCTGAATGGTTTTGAGTGAAATTTAGGCCTTGGGGCTGCCAACTCCATGCTCCTAGCTTTCTTGATAGCTTCATCTAGTGTTGGAGGATCAAATGCTTTGACCCAACCCTTCAAAGGCTCCATTAAACCTTCAGCAAAAAGTACTACAAATCTTCTTTCAGTAATGTTTGGCACCATTACTGACAACCTCTGAAAATCAGCCACATAACTTTCTAAAGATCCTTGCTGTTTCAACTGTGCCAATTCTCTAAATTTCAATTCCGGATCTTTGGTGTCAAATCTCTCAATCAGCTTATTGGTAAACTCTCCATATGTGCGAATAAGGTTATGGCCAAGAGTGACCAAACCGTGAGTCCACCATTCATGAGCTATGCCATCTAAATGCAAGGTAGCAAATTTGATAGCATCTTCTTCCGGCATAGGTCTAAGAGAGAGGTAGTTATCCAACTTTTGCACCCATGACCTGGCTGTACACTTGTTACCACCATCAAAATGTTCCATAGTGATCTTTCCCAATGCTTGGTAAAAATCATTTCTAGGGGCTACAGGAGGACGTTAATCATTCCTACCACCATTTCTCCGACTCCTTTGATTCATGAATTGATCAAAGGTCCATGCTCCTCTCAAGTCAAAAGGTAAAGAAACATACTCCATATAAGCTTGACGAGCATCATCAGCAAAGTTTGGAGTAGCCTCAACTGGTTGTTGCTCTTCCCTTGGTGTGAAAACGGGAAAGAGGGGTCTAGAGGATGACCCACTATGAATTGTAGTATGCTGACCTACAATTCTGTCTCTAGTATTCACCTCAGGACTGCCACTATTATTATTTCCATTTACTCCACTACTTTCTCCAGCTGAGTTATTTTGGGGCTGAATAATACTCTGAGCTGCTTGCTCATCCAACTTGGATAATAAACGGGACATCATGTCTATCATCCCGTCAAACTTCTTCTCCACTCTATCCCTCTCTTCATTATCTCTTCTTACTGAATCTGACATTATTACAGTTGTGTGATCAACCACTTCCACTGAATTATCTGAACCTTCCACTGTTTTACCAAGCTCTCTTAGAACTTCTGAGAAGGTATCTGCCTCTGGAACGGGCGGAAACTAATGCTGATTTCTGGCCTGACTTCTGGTGTATGGCCTAGTGTCTTTTTCACTCATCAGTTAACTACTGCAATTTGCCACAGGATGGCAGGGTCTTCTGCTCTGATACCACTGAAATATGCTAACCAATTTTTTCGAAGAAGTAACACAAAATAACCAGCAATAGATGATTGGATTAGCGTTAGCCTCAAATTAAAAATCTGAACTTGAATGGAAGATACTGAACTTGAATTGAAGAAACTGAACTTGAATGGAAGAACTACTCAACGTCAAGAATGTGCACTCAAGATCCCACTGAGGGCGAGGTGCTAACATATGACGGAGTCTAAGAAATTGAAATTATGAACTGTTAGGCGGATAACCAGCCATGAGAAACAATTCCACACTACCACCAAACAGTGGGGGGGAAAAGATTACAAATAAAAGCAATTCATCCGCTGCGGCGGGCATCCACAATGCTGTGGGGATTCACCACTATGAGTGGGTATAAGATATTACAATCAATTTAACCTCACTGGCGGTAAACCATCCAGGGGACTTATGTGAGAAGAAACAGAAAGAAATTGCAGCAAATTAAACTGGAACAGTACTACTGTTTACAGTTTGTACAATGTGGAATAAGCTGCAAATTACATAGGAAATATAGTAATCTTCATACACAAGATTAATAGATGTTTTTCAATGATATTTTAACTTTCTAACAGCTGCTAATGAATCAGAAATCAGAACTTCAACAATCTGATATAAAAACAGTAAACTGGAAATTTCAATCTGCAACTGTGAGAATCAATGAAATTATCATAACTCACTCAATTCTTCTCCGAATGACGTGAAATAAGTTGCAAATGCTCCTTACAAGTCTGGCGCCCAAGTTAGAATCCAGAAACAGCCACCAAAGTCTCTAATTTATTTGGCACGAATCCCAATGCAGCTCTAAATGGTACGGCCCCTTGAGAAAATCGATTTTTCAAGATAAAATCAGCAACTTCAAATTAAATTCTGATTTTTGGTGGAAGATGGCGCCTCAAGTCAACAATTTGATTGCTCAAATACCCAGAACTAAATAAAAATCACTCCACAAGATATGAACAGAAAACAGCTTCAGCTGTAGCAAAACCAGGAAATTCAAAACTGTAGAATTCACCAAAATTCTCAACCTTTGTTGCTCAATCTGCTAGTCTGATGTGAGAAGCAGCAATGTTCCAACTAGGTGTTGTATTTCAAACACGAAATTGGGAAGGGGCTAGGAGGTAGCATCCTCGAAGCAATAGCAAAATGTCCATAGTCATTTTGACAGCATAACAGTAAGGTAATTGATGGATACCAAAAGCTGGAGCAATGTCTTCATTTTATAAAAATTGAGAAACTCCTCAACTTCCCAAACAGTACGCCAAGAGACACCTTTTTGAATTCACCTTACTTTTGAAATTTCATAAAATATAATTCCTCATAAAGTGGCGTCCACTTTCCTCCAAGCATAAATTCAAAATATAAAAATATTAATATCTCCTTATGACAAGGCGTACCCTTCATGACCCCTTTTTTAAAACAACTTACAAGTTATATCCTTAGGCCAAGGGGTGGTCAACTGAAAAATATAACACTTATACCTTTAATCAATAAATTTCATCAATTAAAGCTTGAGAGGAAAATATTGAAACAACAAATAACATGCTCAACTGAAGTGATGACTGAAGACAACCAATTGCATACTGCCACAACTAGCATTTACTAAAAATAGTAAATAATAAGAAATGCCACAGAATTCCAAGCCCAAGAAACCCTAATTTTCACCTCATTCCAGTCTACGGGTTCCGAAATAGACTAATGAATGGCTATACTGATCACTGATGAGAAGGGAACATTACAACAGACCATAACAGCCTGAAACACTTCCTTGGACAGCGAGACCTAAATGAAAGACAACAAAAGTGGGTCAGCAAACTGCAATCATATGATTTTGACATCACCTTTATTAAGGGGAAGCAGAATGTTGTAGCTGACGCTTTGTCTCGCAGACCTCAGTTGAATGCTATGGCACAGATCTCCGAGGATTGGAGGCACCGGATCATTATAGAGTATGCTAAGAACCCATGGGCTTCTAGCATTGTTGACGGGACAGAGCAGGATAGTAGGTACATAGTTGTGAATGACTTCATCATTTACAAGGGGCGGTTTTTTCTGGTTCCTGATTCAGAGTTGAAGGATACAGTTCTGAGAGCCTTGCATGATCTTCCTATGGCAGGCCATCCCGGTTATTTCAAAACATATAAGCTCGTGCGGGAACGGTTCACTTGGAAAGGGCTAAAGACTGATGTTCTTCAGTATGTTCGAGAGTGTTCTGTTTGCCAGCAGAACAAACAAGAACACACATATCCTGCTGGATTGCTTCAGCCACTTTCGATACCTGACAGGAAGTGGGAATGCTTATCAATGGACTTTATCACGGGTTTGTCGGAAGCCCAACGTAAAGATTGAATTTATGTAGTTGTTGATCGGCAGAAAAAATATGCACACTTCCTTCCGATCACCACTACATTCACAGCATCGCAGACTGCAAAGCTCTTCTTTAGAGAGGTATTCAGGTTACACGGTTTGCCTCGGACTATAGTCAGCAATAGGGAAAGTCGGTTCATGAGCAACTTTTGGCAAGAGTTGTTCAGACTTTGTGGGACCGAACTGACACCTAGTACCAGCTACCATCCACAGACAGATGGACAGACAGAAATTGTCAATAAGTGGGTGGAAGGATATCTGCGCAATTATATAGCTAGACAGCAGAGAGCTTGGGTGAGGTGGATATACCTCTGTGAGTATTGTTATAACTCTACTCACCACATGACTATACAAATGACGCCCTTTATGGCATTGTACGGGTATGAGCCGCCCAACGTTTTGGATTTGGTGTTGAGTGATAGCAGAGTGCCTAGCGCAGGTGATATGATACAGGATCAGCAGGATATTTTGAGGTCTCTCAGAGACAATATTCAAGAGGCACAGAATCAGCAGAAACAGTATGCTGATCAGAAAAGGGTTGAGCGTTCCTTTCCAGTGGGTGACATGGTGTATCTCATCTTACAGCCTTACCGTCAGTCCACTCTACGGAAGAGTGGTGCAGAGAAGTTTAAACCTCGTTACTATGGTCCTTTTTGAGTCATCAGACGAGTGGGCGAGGTTGCATATGAGTTGGATTTACCAACGGATAGCAGGGTTCACAACGTGTTTCACGTTTCTCACCTGAAGAAGGTGTTGGGTCAGCATGTGATTCCCTCTCCAGTACTGCCACCCCTTGATGACGAGGGGAAATTGATATTAGTGACTGAGGCCATCCTCGATGTTAGATAGAGACATCTGCGGAGGTGGGTCATCAGAGAGTATTTGATTAATGTTGTACCCAAAACCAAAATTTTTGCTTCACTAAGGCATTTTGCTTAATTGAGTCTTAATCTTGTTAAAGTGATGTCAGAAGGTCGTTTTTGGGGTTTTTAAATATGCAGTTGGTGTCAGTGTCATGTCAGTCTGTTACTGAAGAAACTTAAGAAAAGTGAAAATTTGAAGGAAAATCATTAAAATTTTCTCTCTAAAGAGGGGAGCATATTCTCAAAAGGGCGCCCTATCTTTTAGGGGCTCAGATCCTATTTTTAGGGTTTGTCACCTCCAACAGATATTTGTCCGGCATCACGTTAGGTTCGCAATGGGTTATCAAGCTTGTCAAACGGACCTGTTTTGCTCGAGTTACGGAAGATACAGCGCAAAACGAGAGGAAAACGAGAATTGGCTAACACTGGTAAAAAGCGTAGCTTTTGAAAAAGACGCCCATCTTTTTGAGGTGCCAAATGTAGGTTTTTGGCTAAACGCCACCCAAGATGTTTATCTCACATTTGTTCGAGCTTCGCGACGCATCCGTCAGTGGGTGAATCTAAGTTGTTGAAGTCCCTGAACCGGAGGTCAAACATGGGGTCAAATCTTAGTCAAAATATCAGAAAGGCCCCTGAGCTTTTCAAGCCTTTAATGCTTTCTTTTTGATGATATCAGATATTCAATTTGTCCGTGTTACGTTCGGCTTTCCGTTGCCTATCTCCGTCAAATCAGAAGATGTCTCAGTAGCTTGCAGTCGGAGTTTTTATGTTATTTTGATCATTTCCAGAAATGGCCAAGTCTGGAGGAGAAAGAGCAACTTTTGAAAAAGGCGCCCTTGATTTTCACCCCTCAGATGATGTTTTCTTGGGATATGTGCCTTTGCAGCTGTCGTGCAGAATGAAGTCAATTCCGCAGTGAACCTGTGATCCAGTCCTGAAAGTTGGTAAATCAGAAGTTATGAAGGATTTATTTTTCCCTTTCTTCGAGATGCAGATATCAAAATTTCACCAAGTCTAGTAAAAAGCGCAGCTTTTGAAAAAGGCGCTTGGATTTTTGAGCCTTCAGATGTCAGTTTTATGGTTTTCAGTCTCAAGATACCTTTTGATCTGTTTTTACTCAGCTCTGCGATGCACCTGTCAGCCAGCTAATCGGTGGAGTCATTCAGCCAGTGTCAGAGGATGAACAGAGGTCCTGAAGAGGTTTAAAGTCAATTTTCATGAAATTTGGCTAAGTCTGGAATTCGCCTTAAGAGGTCAAAGTTGGATTTTCGAAAGAGAGTTGAATGGACGCCTTACCTTGAGTTCTGACTGCAGTTAGACTAAACGTTTTCTGGGTTGTCATCTTCAGTTCATATATTGGCATGTTGAGTGATCTTTCAATTCGCATGTCAAGTTAACTAGTTTGCATGTCCAGTTAACAACCTTGCATGTTGAGTTAACTTGATTGCATGTTCATTTAACTGAAGATTATTCTTGAAAGTCAACTTGAGTTCACATGCATGGCGAATTTGGTTGCAATTGTGAAGTTTTTGTCAAGATGGCGCTTCATTGAATGTCAACTGGAGTTCTGAAAAGGGACGGCATAATTGATGAAGCATGATTTAGTGAAGCATGGCGCATTTACCTTTGATTGTCAACAAGAGTTTTCAAAAGGGTCGCCATATTTAGATTAAAGCATGAATTTATGAACTTTGTGAAGTTGACGCATTTACCTTTCAATGTTAACTTTAGTTCTCAAAAGGGTCGCCATATTTAGAATTTTTAAGATTTAAACCATAAGAATGAAATATGGCGAATTCTCATTGTCAACTGGAGTTTTGAAAGGGAAGCTTTAATTCTTAAGTTTGTGAATTGCATGAAGTGAGGTAATGGCGTACTCAATAAGGATTGTCAACTGAAGTAAAATCGCATGTTTTAAATTAATTTGCAACTGAAGTCTTGAAAGGGAAACCCTAAAGCATGGCGCTTTATTTAGCATATTTTAGTTTCAGTTAACTAAAATGAGGTCCAATCACAAGCAAAGCGCACTTTTCATGGATTTGATGCTTTATGCGAATTTCAAAGATGAAAGTCTATTTATTCAAGCATTAGCGTCCATTATTTCATCATCTTTAGCTTCGAACTTTATATTCTTCTTGAGCGACCAGCAAGCTAAAGGTGCTACAGGTGTCAGAATTCAGCATTCTTCATAACAACGAGTTCAGATTGTTCAGAGGAAGAAGATTCCAAACTTTATTTTCACTTTGCATGCAAGTTTTATCAAATTCCTAAAGAAGATTGGCAAAATTTTCAGAAGCAAACAAGCAAAACTTTCTATCTTCTGTCTTATTTCTTCTATTTCTCATCTTAGGTACTTTCTTCGCATGTCAAATAAATTCAACATATTTTCAGAGTTTGATCATCTGGGTTCGCATACTTCAGTATCTGCAGCAAAACCCACGTCTTAGATTTTTTCGAGAAAATCACCCCGTAGCCTTCATTCTGAAACTCTGTGCTTTTTTCCGAGAATCTCTTTGCATGTGGGCCTGAAACACATTTTTTCGAGAATCCAGCTATCTGGGTTTGTTCAGAATTCCGTTCTACACAAAACCCATGTTCCAGAAAAACTTCGAAAAATTCTTTTGTCTTAAGCTATTTTTAGCCTTGTCCAGAAGTTTTCAGAAAGTTCTTCAAGTATATTCGACTTTACAATCAAAAGTTCTCATTTTCAAAATGCAATTCAATCTCATTGATTACAAGGCCAAATCGGCTCTTACACATAATTTTGTTAAAACTTCAGATACAGATCTAAATCATGTTTATCCAGTGGTTAATCTGAGCAGTCTGGAAGGTGTTAACAGCAATTCGTTGAAGAATCTTGAACGTTCCGGATTGCTGGCAGCGGCATCTATTCCTGTTACGACTTTTGATCTTGAGTTCGTTCTTGCTTGCATCAAGCATTATGACTCATCTTCACGACAAATCGTGATCGTTGACGGAGGGTTGTTTGCGCCTCAAACCGAAGGACATAGAAAAATGTTTTGGTATTTCTCCGCGCTCAGATAACCCATGGGTTATTGAAGCCCGTGGAGAAGATATGGATGAGATCATGTCATGTCCCCTTCTCAGACATCTCTGGAGTACAGATTAGCCTATCATACGACCCTCGTAGGCTGATAGACTGGATAGAGGGTCACGTTGGAGCTTGGCTCAGCTTAGTTGGCAGTTCTTGATCAGTTGGCTTTCATTTGGGCTCATTCGGAGACTTCTTGCAGAAGTTGCTATTTTTAGCAGTTCTTGGCAGTCAACGTGGGACCCCTGCTATTTTTAGCAGTATGGATTTGGCAGTGTTCAGAATCACTTCAGTGTTCGTCAGTTTCAGACGGATCAGGCATCGGGTGATTAACGAGAGAGATATTAATATTTAATTGAATTAATTAAATATTAATTACATGGAGATTATAATATAAAGTTATAATAATTAATTATAACTAAAGTGATTTTGACTTGAGGGGGTCGCCATCATCAGAAGGGGCCAAATTGACAATTTAATTTATTATAAAATATTTGAGCTGAGACTATTGAAGAATTAAATGCAAAAAGTTCGAATTATTTAATATTCCCTATTTTTGAGGAAATCGCACTTTTGAGGGATATAGTGCATTTGCATTGGGTTTTGAGCCATTATGTGATTATTGATTTTCGAAATTGGTCAAGTTTCAAGAAGCTTTAGGGTTTCAGACTCGAATTCCTTGGGGAACGAGCCATCTCCATTGGAAGCAGTTCAGAGGGTGTGAAATAACACCTGATTTATTGCCAGTTAGAGATTTCTTCATTCAGGAGACATCACAGAGCTTCAGAGAATTAATTATCTTCAGAGTTTCTATCAGTGTTGCATCCAGAGAATATATATCAATCAAGGCGCACCATTATCAAAGTCTGGATATTGATTACAGAGGAGGCCGTACTTTTTAATCATTGCTGCAGCTGTCATCAGGCTGTACTTTCCTGTACCTGGCCGTACTGTTCAAGGAGAGCCGTACTTGGGTTTTCAGAGCAAAACGCCTTCTTCATTTGCAGTTAGATTTCATTATCAAGGGCGCATCATTTACTAGCCTTGGATTCTTCTTCCTGGGGCCAGACAAAGACCATTCAACTCAGCCGTACTATCTCAAGCTGATCATTTATTGCAGCAAAGGAAATCAGGTTCTCTCATAAAAATTCATCGCCTTTTAATTTGCATGCAATAGGTTATTCATTGTAATCGTCTCAGAAGAATAATAAAGAGTCTGGCATCTATATTCTCAATAGATTTCATAGTTTCCAGAGTTATATAATTTTTAGTGAATTTATTTTCAAATTATTGCAAAATCGCAATTTCTTCATTTCATGCAAAAACACAAAAAACAATCAAAAAAACCGAAAACCTTCAAAAATATCAGCAAAACAGTCAGATCCGGAAGATAGGGGAAACTAGGGTTTCTACAGATCAACAACGTTCACAGAGAAAAGTGGCTCAGAAATGGCTGAAAGTTCAGAAGACTAACATGCCTAAGAAGGTTGGTCGTGGTGAATTCAAGGACGAGGTTGTTGTTTTGATAACTTTGCTCAATCAAGTTACGGGTCAACAAGATGCTAGCACTTTCCATTCATGGATGTTCTATCTTATTTCCAGGATTCTTGATGGCACAGAACGTTTTGACTGGGCTATGTTGATTAGTGATTGCTTACATCAGCAGATTACTAATTTTCTCAAGTTTCATGAGTTTCATATGATATCATACTTAGTCTACTTGGTTGCATTCCAAGGTAGCTACAGGCTTCTAAAAACTAATGGCACTCTCGGTGTTCAGCGTGTTCACGAGTATTATCCTCAGTTAGAATTCTCTACATCTGAACAAGACTTCCAAGCAGTGACTGATCACTTTTCTATGAAGACAGTTCGAGATCTTGACAACGAGATGCACATTCGTATTTCTGCCGAGGCGAAATCAGCAATGGAGACTTGGGCGGATTGGTTTATTCAATTCCCTACTTTCACATACATCCGAGTTTATGGATATGTTGGAGAACCCTTGATGTTGCCGAGGTATCCTTCAGACAAGATTATCTTCATGGAGTTTCTCAGGCAGATGCAACATGTTCATTTCTTTCTTCGTAGTCGTCATAAGACTGCGGCTAATTTTCCATTTACATTGGGAATTTTCACATGCAATGCGGCGACAGATGCCAGGCTTACGTCTACCGAGATAGAAAGGTTCAAGTTCAAAACTCATACTGAGAGGCGTTCTTATGATCCTCTGGGTCATTATGCAGACAGGTTAGAGCGAGGGATTGCACATAAGTCAGCACTTGAAGATTTCTGGGCTAATTGTGAAGATGAATTCGAGGTTCGTCGTCGTCACTATTGTAGACTTACTATCGGTCAGCTCTCTGATTACTTGTCAGAAGATGTTGATGGTCTATCGGATGATGATGGAGAAGTTCTTCTCAATTCATATGTCAGAGATCAGATTGCTCGGCAGCCACTTCGTTCACCAGATTGGTACGCCAAAGAGAATACTTCTATTGAAGAGGTTTCTAAGTCAGTTGTCAAAACCAGCAAGTTGTTCTTGGAGAGTAAACGGAAGCGAAAGTCAGTTCCTGTAGCAGAGCCGTCAAAGGATTTTTCTTCATTGCCTTCTACTTCTAAGTCAAGACCTAGAGTCAAGGCTATTGTGATACCTCCTAAAGGGGTTAGACTCAGTGGAAACACAGGAAAGAGAGCTACTGGTAAGAGGAAGCATAAACAAGTTGAGAATGTTCCTGAGATTCCAGTAGAGACAGTTATTCAGGCTGAGCCTCACGTTTCACCTCCTAGTTCACCTCACGTGCAACCTATTGACATAGATTCAGAGCCTAAGATACCAATTCGAGTTGGGTCAGAGACCACTGAACCGCCACAGGTGGATACATCTGGGACAGTCTCTCCTCGGATTGATGATATTGTTATGTCTTGTTGGCTCGAGAGATCTTTGGGAAGGCAGAGGCGAGAACCTTCGTATAACCTTGATTTATCTGAGTTCGGAGAGCCTATAGAAACCCTAGGTTTCCTCCTGTTCTGCTCTAACTGATATTTTTAGGTTTTCTGACGTTTTTTGAAGTTTTGTGATTTTTTGTGTTTTCAATGCAATAATGAATAGTACGGCTTTACCAGAAAATTGAAATAAATTCAATAGTAAATACTAGATCTTCAATGTATATGGAAAATACAAGCTAGATAGAAGGCGCCCCTTTTATTTGCTCAACTGTAAATAATACAATAAGATTCTGAAGCATGCAAATAAAGAACAACAAATTTTTATTGAGAAAACCTGGTATTTCTGCCACAGCTGAAAGTACAGATTTGTACGGCTGCAATGAATAGTCTTCTTCTCCTTCTATCTGATGACTGCAGATGCCTCCAGCAACCCCAGCGCCCACACAGGTGAAGTCTGGCAACCAAAGAGTTAGGCGTTTTTCTTCAAGGAATTAACTCGCCCTTTTGAAAAGTACGGCCCAGGTACAGTTGTACGGCTGAGACAGCAAACAGCAATAAATGTATTTTGTACGGCCTTCACTAAACTCTCCAGATCTCTGAATATATGCGCCTTAATGAATGAAAGGTATCCTGAATGAAAAGCTCTGGTAAAAACTCTGATAATAGACAATCTCTGATGCTCAATGGTTTCCTCTGAATAAGAAAACCTCTGCTGGCAATAGATCAAGTGATATTGCACACTCTCTGAATTGCTTTCCGTTGGAGATGGCTCGTTCCCCAAGGCAAACGAACATGAAACCCTAAGTCTCAGGCTCAGACCAAAATTGATCAGTTTCAAACTCAATAATCTCATAATGGGCTCCATTCCCAAGGCAAACCCTCAAATACACTGAAAAGTGCGATTCCCTTGAAAATAGGGTTTTAATGAAATATTCACGTTTTAATATTTTAATATTTCAATAGTCCATCACTGAATATTTTAATTACTTTTAATAATGATTTTTGGCCCCTTCTGATGTTGGGCGCACCCTTCAAGAAAAACCACTTAAGTTATAATATTAAATTATAACTTTATATTATAAACGTTAATTAATTAATATTTAATCAATACAATCAAATATTAATAT
>VDFB02256132.1:201828962-201855986 GCA_007258455.2 Sequoia sempervirens
AATATACATCAAAATGTGATTTTTTTTTCCATGCACAGGATATTGAAATTACCTATTTGGAAAAAAGAAGAAGGGAGAAATGAAGTTTTTTTCATTTTATTTCTTGACGGCCCGTGAAGTCACTCTTTTATGAAATTTTCAGCATTCCAAAATTTGTCCTTAAATTGATAAAAACATAATAAAAACAATTTTTTTTTAAATTTTAAAAATTACAGGAATAAACTACACCAAAATTTCTACATTTTATTAGTTTACACCATTTTGAAATTCAAAACATAAAGACCACTTTTATGTGGTCGAAGTTCAGAATTTTTTTTGCTGTTGGCCGATTCCTTTATAAAGTGTGACACAGGTTTGTGCTTTTACCCCACACACAATTCCAAACAATCCACATGTCTATTGTAACAATAATAGATTAGTAATAAGAAGATCTATGAAGGATCACATAAGTAGATAGATGAAAAATAAGGCTACAAATGAGATATATAGTAGAATGACACCTTAGCAAAGGTTTTGGTTATGACATAACTATTGATATGTAGAAAAGCGAGCAAAAAATGGTGATATCATTTCGAGTGAATGTTGGTTTTGGAGAAGCCATGACATCTCATGCTTGATCAAGAAGAAACACTAATGAAAGAGGGTTTAGCCCATCATGGGAAAATTTATATAACAAGATGAAGGAGAAAAGCCTTGGAGGAACAAAATTATTATTTTGATTTTTAAGGGCATATGAAAGATGCAAATTACATGAAAACGGTTGAAGGAATAGGTAGGAGCAATTGCAACTTATGTTTGATTTCTTCATTACATTCATATTACTTAGTCTATTCTAATTCTATAGGAGTGGACTTCAATTTTGATGAATCTCAGTTTAATCATTCTTCTAAAATAATTCATTGTTATGCACATCTATTCAAGGTGACACTTATTTATACACTAATTTTACAATAGATAGAAAAAAGCCAAAAGAATTCCAAAACTCGAAAACTCAAGATCTAATTAGCACACCAATAGTGATGACTTTAATTGATTGATATGGAGGTTTGCGATCATCATCCACATCAAATTTTGAAGTAAGTTATTTGCTACTCGTTGGTTGCATTGAGTTTTTATTATAATGGGCTCTTATGACTTTGACTTAATTTTCTTACACAAACTCTTATCGTTATAATGTCTAACTTGGAATTCATATATTTGACTCGATGCAATTTTTTAATGTCTTGTTATGTTTTAAATCAGTTATTTTGGTGCAACTCATGGTTAAAAATTGTTGCATTTTAGATTGAGAGTAAAGAAGAGAAATGTTTACATAATTGATATGTTGTAATTAAGAATTAGTTTAATTAAAAGCATTAGATTTCCACAGTCCATGATAATTAAATGTCAACTATTTCTAGATTGAAACTGTGTCAAATTTTTTTATCAAAAAAAAAACTTGACACAATTTCAATCTAGAAATAGTTGACATTTAAGAATTAGTTGTTTATGTGAGATTAGGTATTCTATATAGACAACTAATATGTTATAGGGAAGGGATTAAATAATTGATACATTGTAGTCAATACAACAATTGTTTATGTGAGATTAAGTCTCTTATATAAACAATTAATATGTTATAGTCAATACACCATTTTTTATGTGAAATTAGATCTCATAGGTGAAATTAGATCTCTTATCTAAACAATTAGTATGTTATAGTCAATACACCATTTTTTATTTGAAATTAGATCTCTCATATGAAATTAGATTTCTTATATAAAGATACACCAATACACCAATATTTTTTTTGTAAAATTACAACACATAGGTTGTTTGTATAGGGGACACAATAATGTAATGTATCCAGCATAATACTAGAGTCTGACCGAAGTGTGGTTGTCCAATTACAATGGAAGTCACCCACGAGCCTACAAAATTTCTATATAATGCAAGGCAAATTTCTATATAATGCATGTTAGCTTTGGGAAATTTCTCTACAGTATTAAATCTTTCTCTGCTTTGTTACAGTAGAACTTAAAAGTTCTGTTCATAGAGCTAGTTCTTTTTCTCTAGTTTGATGAGCTCTGTGTTATAAGGCTTCCATGGCTGGTCTCAAGTTCAAGGTGAGGAGGCAGGAAGCCGTACTCGTGGCTCCTTCTTTGCCTACTCCCAGGGATCTTCTCTATCTTTCCAACATCGATGATCAAGCGGGGCTGAGATCTCACGCCCCTATCGTTCAGTTTTATAAGCATAACTTGGTGAAAAAGAACCAAGATCCTGCTAAAGTTATCAGAGAAGCACTGGGAAAGGTTCTGGTGCATTACTATCCTTTTGCTGGAAGGCTCAGAGAGGCGGCCGCTGGGAAACTGGCCGTGGACTGTACAGGCGAAGGAGTTCTGTTTGTGGAAGCAGATGCGGATGTTGTTCTGGCTGAGTTTGGAAATCTTCAACCGCCGATTCCCGGTTTGGATGACCTGCTGCAAGACACTCTCGGCCCGCAGACTGTCATCAACTCTCCCCTTCTTCTCATTCAGGTTTGTAAATCTTGTTTTTTTTATCAGATAATTGTTCTTGGACTCTGTTTCTGTGCGATGGTGAGTAGATCTGTTAATTCACCTGAAATTATTGAGGTATTTCCATTCATTTTAGGTTTATTTATTTTGTGCAGAAATCCAGATATATCTTTTATAATTTTGTTAGCTTGCTTTTAAGTTTCTAGATAAAATTGTGTAGCTTTCAAGGATTACGTGTCTGCAGGTAAGGGGGTTTGACATTTAAAGGCTTTAAATATTCGCCGTGCTGTTGAACCATAAAAAACTATAAAAAATTAAATATTTTTATATTTCTTTTCAAGTGATGTTATTTCTAATTTTAAAACTTCCGTGGACAGTTGCAAATCCAAATGTCTATAATTTTTTTTTGCTTTCAATCACTGGATATGAGATTCAATTTCCTCACGATTTTGTATACTTGTGACGAATTTGCAGGTAACGCGTTTGAAATGCAAAGGCTTTATATTCGCCGTGCTGTTGAACCACTGCATGGCAGACGCGATGGGATTGATCCAGTTCATGAAAGCTCTGGCCGAAATGGCCATGGGAGCAAGCGGCCCGTCAATTCCTCCAGTATGGGAAAGAGAAACCCTAAAACCCCGCTCGAAACCCTCAATAAGCTTCCCTCACTACGAATACGATCAAGTCCCAGGACAGATCATGCCTGTAAACGACATGAGCCACGCTTCCTTCTTCTTCGGGCCCAAGGAAATCGCGTCCCTGAAAAGACAAGTGCCCGGGAAAACCCCGACCTGCGAATTATTATCAGGGTTCCTGTGGCGTCTGAGAACCAGAGCCCTCAACATGGAGGCGGAGCAGGAGGTACGCTTCATACTCCCAAATGTCGTCCGCTCCATATTCAAACCCCCGCTTCCGCGCGGCTACTACGGCAACTTAATCGGCCTCGCCTGCGCGAAGACCACAGCCGGAGTGCTGGTGAACAAACCCTTGTCCTACGCAGTGGAGTTAATTGAGAGGGCCAAAACAGCCCTTAATGATGAATATATGCGGTCGGTGATAGACCTGATGGAGGTCAAGGGCCGGCCACATTACACTAGGGTGGGAAGTTATGTGGTTGCTGATGTGACCAAGATCAGGTTTAGAGATGTGGATTTTGGGTGGGGCAAGGCGGTCTATGGCGGGCCTGCTAATGGCGGGGTGGGAGTTGTGCCGGGTGTCTCTAGCTTTTTCATTTCTCATCGAAACAGTGATGGAATTGAAGGAATACTGGTTCCTATTTGTTTGCCCTCTGAGGCCATGCAAAAGTTTCAGCTAGAAATGGCTCGGGCCATGGAGCGGGAATCTACTCCTTTACTACAATCCTCCCTCTGAAAATCTCTAGCCACTATTTTAGGATAAGTTTTTATATTATACATCATAAATCATCAATTTCTGTTAAAAAAAATAAGTGGCACACAGTTGCATCCAATTTTGTCGATTACAGTGCAAGACGATAGAAAGGCTGGCTGTCGTTGGATCTTTCACTGTTATTATTTTCTGTTTGTCATTCGCCTTTTTTCTCGTGACTGATTGAATGCAAAGATTTTCGAAACCTCAACCGTCCAGATCTGTCTCTGACCTATGCCGATTTTTCTCAGCGGAGATCCCAGATACCATTCGCATACTTTTGTCTGGTTTTATCTGTAGCTCTTTATGGTTTACTTAAACATTTAATATGTTCTCCTGTTCCGTTATCTTTTTCATTAGCTCGCCGCAAGGACCGCTGTACTTTGGCATAGGACTCCTCCCAGACAATTTCTGCCTGATTTCTGACGACCCAGCCAGTCCATTTGTTTTGGACAGTGATAAAGACTGACTTTATAAGGAATAGATATAGCTGCTAAGTAGTGTTATTTTAGTAGTTAGCTTAAAAAAAAACACTAGGTATCTTGTCTGCAGAAAAGGCACTGAAACACATACGAATTAATTATATAAGATTAGCAATTGCACTTGGGTGTGCAATGGGTTCATGGAAGAGGTGGGAAAGGTCAATTAGGGAAAATTGTCTACTAGTTGTAAATCTTTGTGTAGTACATAAGATCAATTGGTGCCTTATCATTTAGCAAATGATGTTGTTTGTGCAACAAAAGTCTTAATGGAGAAGTGATAGCTTCAAATTAACTATGTATCCACTTAAAAAGATCCAAACACAATTGAAACAAAATCTTCAAGGCTTCCATTAACAACAAGCTTTTATGCATTTAATTGGGAATGGTAGACTATCGATATCTCCAATTTAGAATCCATATTTTTTTGGCGAAGTTCTCCAACAAATGTAAAAAAAATTTGGAATCTCTATCAAGAATCATAGAAGATGGAAGACCAAATTTATTAAAATGAAGAGCACACAAACTATAATATTTTAGAGGTAACATTTAATATATTTTAGTTACAAGGTTACAAAAAAAAACTACAATTTGCTTTGGTTGGCTTATAAAACTATTTTCTTGATACAACTACCAAACTTTCTTATAAAACTATTTTCTTGTTACAACTACCAAACTTTCTAACTTTTTTATTTGCATACTAACAGTTAGTATTTCCTAACATGCAAACCTTTGTTACTATTACTAATAACTATACTATGGTGTAATATATCCAATATTTCACCCTTATCACATCACTCCAACAAGTAATGGTGGGAATGCTAGTATTGGACAAGTATAACCACCCAAATAAACACCCAATAAACCTAGACATACACACATCTTTGTATGCATCAACATATTGGGTTTAGAGTGCAAGGACGAGAGATGCAAAGGGCAGAAGGGTGATGAAGCAAGGAGGTGTTAGGTGTTTATATGATGGCAGGGTGGTAGTTTATAATATGCTTCACTTGTTTTTGTAATCATAAATGCTTGATATCTTGTCTTTAGACCTTACACTCTTGTATATGTATGCAAAGCTTCAATTCAAGTGGGAGTCTTGATAGAAGTCTCTAACTCTATAATCTTTAAAAAAATACTATGATGTATCGTATCCAACAAAATTGACCCTTTTGCTATGTTTGCAATAGCATTAGTGAGAGCAACAAGAATATTTATTTTGGACAATTGTTTGTACCACTAGTAAAATTAATCATGAGTTTTCCTTGTTTTAGGAAAATTAGCGAATCTATAAATCCATAGACATAAAATCACAATTGACTACTAGGAATGTAAAAAACCTATCTCCAATTGAAAGGATTAGAAACAACACAAATTACACATGAAATGACATATTGTTGCACATCATGATGAAAGGTAGACCAATAAATATAATTTTTATGTATAATCAATCATTATAAGTGCACACAACATGGACCTCTAAATAGTATGTGCATGCAATTCAATACAAATTGCAACATTTCTGCATAGAAACGTATCCTCTTTCTCCATAGAAGTTTAACCAAGATTTAACATGTTGTCCAATTCAATCCTATGTGAACTATGTATTTGTTTATTGGCCTAATTTGAGGTTTGAAATCCATGGAAATATTTAGTTACATGGTTACGTGCATTTGGAGATAGGAGTTCCACACTAGCAGGGATCACAATAGTTATGGTGATCTACATGTTTACTCTTTTAATAAATTTTTATATCAAGTGTCATGAAAATAAAGATTCTCCCATATAAAAATTATAAAGTATAACCCAAGATGTTAATATAAGTAGGGCTCTTGTTGCTATAATTAGACTATTTTAAGTATCATCTACTTGCAATTATGGATAGACATGCATTTCAAATATGATCTAGGGTAAGTATAGATTGATGAGTAACCATGTGTGAACAATTGCTAGGCACCGATTTGGAATGGAAAAAGGAATCAAGATAATGTTAAATAAATATAGATTCCATGTGTATACTCATATTATGGAGTACTCTCATTCATCACTATACAATCACTTAAATTTTGTTCAATATAAACATTGATTTATTATTATGATATTGGTATCTTCAATTTTGTGGATTCTCATTCTAGATCCTTAATGTGCAATTGCTAGTCATTTTTAATATGTCTAGTATGTCCAAAGGCCAAAATTCTCAAGGTTGGTTTGGGATGCATGAAATAATGTACAAACATTGTATTTTATTGAAAGGATTATAAAGAACACAAACCTCACATAAACTGTTATATTTTTGTACATAGTCATGAGGGGTAGACCAGTAAAAATGCTTTTGAAATTCAATTAGAAATTTATGAATACTAAAATGATTTGCCACTATAAGCACACATGGCAAGGGCCTTTGAATAATATGTGCAAACAATTCACTAACCATAAAAAAAATGTGCATGGACCCAAGGCAACATCTAACTCCTAAAAAATTAGTAGGAAATCTTACAATCTCAACATGTTTCTGATTAGAAAAGACTTAAGGTAAAATCAGCCCCATAACAAACAAGTACATTACAATCCTGACAATTAGATGTAATTGATACACAACTTGAAATCTATGCTGCGCAATTGACCAAAATTTGCTTATTTTAAAATATCTACTACCATAAATTTTTATATAATCAAACACATTTTTAATTTATTTTCAAACTCAAAACAATATATTTATGAACATATTTCTAAGCCAGATACACAAATTTACTAACAATTATATGTAATTGGTACAAAAATTTACTCTCTTTTTATAGATGATTTAATAAATTGTTCGGTTATCTACAATTTATCCTCTTATAATTTCTATTGCCAAAATTCTCTCGCAACAATTTTTAGTGAAATTTTTTTAGTGTTGAACTTTTACAATGACATGGCATATGATTTTTTTCAACATAGTTCCACAATGAAACTAAATCGATCGCTTGATCTAAATCCACTAGAGTTTTCTAGAACTACTATGCAAGGAATATTAAAAGTCTTTCTGCCATTCTCAGTCAAAGCTTTCCAACGGGGAAAAAGAAGTCTACGATAACACTAAAAAGAATTAACACGTTCACAATGTTATTGATTTGACATTTACGGTTCAGATGTATTCAATCGTCTTGCACTTTAGGTAAATGATCTAAACCATTGATTTGCAAATTGGCTTTCAGAGACGAAACACCTTCAAAAATTAATTATATAAATAAATATATAATTGATTATATAATATAAATATACAACTTCAGAATGTTATGTTATATTATCAATATATTTAAAATTTTATGTTATATAAAAATATAATATATAATAATAGATCATTATTATATAATTTTTATTATATATTTATAATCATTCAATTATATACTAGCACTTGCACCTAAAGGAGGTTCAAGGATTATGTCAATAGAAAACTATATGTATGCTAATATGTTAGAGAGTATGTGTTTGTGCATTGGTACGTATGGATGTCATGCGCTGCAAATTCTAGTTGTATGTGGCTAGATTAAACAATTAATAATGTGCTAAATAATGGAATGAAATTAACTTAGACAAATCTAGATGTTTTCCTTAAAGAAATTAAGTATTACCTGATTTTGAAATAATAGCATACAAATTTAAAACATAAAGCAATGAAAATGAAAATAGAATGTTCCCATCTAGTTGGAAAATTAATATTTATCTAGATTTTACATGATAAGTGAGATTTTGAAGGCTTTTACCATTCAATGGCAGCTAGTTTACCATTAAACAATAGCTAAAACATGGATAACATTTTAAAAAAATGTATTTCATATCGTTAGATTAGAACTAACCGAAAACTCTTAATATTTGTAAACATGGATCATAGTTAAATGTGATAAACAATCAATAACCAACAATTTACCTCACATTCTTTAGATTTGTAAACATGGATCATAGTCAAATGTAACTTATAATTGGCACATGACAATTCACTTCACATGTTTAAAATTTGTAATTGTGGATCATAATCAAATGTAATGCATAATAAGCATATTGCAACTCACTTGAGATATTAAAATTTTGTTAACATGGAACATGGTCAAATATAACCCATCATCAATACCATACAACTTTCATCACATTATCCATTTTTTAAACATGGAATACAATTAATTTGGTACCATAAATTATGCTCCATTGTCTTAAAATTTGTAGGTGATAATCATATGATAAAATGTGCTCCACAATTGGTACACTACAACTTATAGTTCTACATTCCTACAATTTTTAAGTATGAATCACAAATCAAATGTAACCTATAATTGGTATCAAAAGTTACCCCGCATTCTCAAGATTTGAAAACCTAGATTGCATGCAAACTGGTACCACACAATACACACCCAAATTCTTTGAACTTACAAACATGGTTTGTAGTCAAATCTAATTGCATAATAGGTTCAATAAGAGAGCCTACTAATTCTCATTAACTATTCCAAACATATTTTTAAATCTCTTTCGGCCATAGGTTACACATACTAAGGACGATAAGGGAAGAAAGAACAAGATGTTTTCTAGTTTCCATAAGCATTGTTTACTTAGTCATTAGATGAAGGATATTTAATAGGAAGGAAATAGTGGTTCATTTTGCATTAACTAATCATTTAGCTCACTATCAACATATAGCCTAATGAGAGATCACTAACACACTTTCATTCATTTCAAAATACATTATTAACATTTAAACTATTTATCATTTCAAGTTCATAATCATAATTACATGTTAGATCTACTACCTACTATATTTTTTTATAAGATGACACTAATATATTAATAATAATTAGTTATACAACATGACAAAAAACCTCTTAGTATCAGTAATGAATTTAAAAGCAACTAAAAAATCTTCACATGTCTTACACGATATGTAGGATATTTCTAACTTCAACTGAAAAACTTTAAAAAAAAATAAAGAATTAACATTGGAAATAATGCCTCTTATCAAAGTTGCAAGAAAATGGACATGTTTCATGATAAAGATATAAAGATAGATTGATAGAGAAAGAAATAAAGAGGGTGAAGAGGAAAATAGATATAGAGCAAGATCTAGAAGAGATATGAGAAATTATATTCCAAAGAATTAGTATATAATACTTACATTTTACTTTAATATATATAACTATTTATAATTTATAAAAGAGAGGAATGGAGAAGGGATGGAGATATATACGTAGATTAAGTGTGAAAGAGAGATAGAGTAAGAGAGATGAATGACATAGAGAGAAAGAGGAAAAGAAAGGGATAGATAGAGAGGTAAAAGGGATATAGAGCAAGGGACGAATAGAGATTTAGAGATCAAGAGCAATGGAATATAAAATAAAATGTGTGTACTATTTCATTTGTGTGTGGTTAGAGGACAACAATATTTACATTTTATTAGTATTATTTTTATTTTCTACATATATAGAATTTTGGGAAAGTATTAGATGTGGATCAAACTTAAATAATTTTTAATCATTTTTTTGAATTTTTTTTGTTATTTTAATTAAAATTATTGAAATGATTATGAGAAAGAGAGGTTGATAGAGAGAGAGAGACGAATAGAGAGAAATAATGATAGAAATGGAAGGATAGAGAGAGGGAGGGAGAGAGACTTACAGAGAGAAACAATAATAGAAATGGAAGGATGGAGAGAGGGAGAGAGAAATACAAAAGAGAGAAGAGAGAGAAACAAAGATTGATATAGAAAGAGGGAGACAAAGAGATATAGAGATAAAAATAGATATAGATATAAAGGTAGAGATAGAGAAATAGAGGAATAAACAGGGAGAGAAAAAGAGATAGAGATAGTAAGAGAGATAAATAGAGAGAGGGGGGAAATAGAGAAGAGGAGAGGCATATATAGAATAAAGGCACATACAAAGAGTGAGATAGATAGATAGAGAGATAGAGAGATAAAGAGAAACATAAGGATAGAAAGATATATATAGAGGTAGAGAGACTGAGCAATAAAGAGGAAGGGGGGAGAGAGAAAGGTGGAGATAAATAGGGATAGTAAAAGAAAGGGAGAGAGATAGGGAGAGGGAAAGAGAGAGAGAGAGGGGAAAGAAAGAAAATAGATAGATGAAGAGAGAAGGGAAGACATATATCTCTCTATGTCTCACTCCCCCTCTCCTCTATTTATTGAGTTATCTCTCCCTTTCTCCCCCCTCTTCTTCTCTCTCTCCCTCTCTCCCATCTCCTCTCTCTCCTCTATGTGTTGTGTACAGAACTTAGAAAAGAGTATTAAAGGTGCCTTGATAGTCAATAGCTACATGTCATAAGCAAATAATGGCTCAAATTTCTACTTCCCATTGGTGCATACTGCACACATACTACTCAATTTTTTTTCAATATGAATTGTCAAATTAGAAAGATTTATTTGGTAATTATG
Source organism: Sequoia sempervirens (assembly GCA_007258455.2). Classification (NCBI taxonomy): domain Eukaryota; kingdom Viridiplantae; phylum Streptophyta; class Pinopsida; order Cupressales; family Cupressaceae; genus Sequoia; species Sequoia sempervirens. The sequence goes on from VDFB02256132.1 coordinate 201,839,741, forward strand.
GACTTAAGTAGGATTTTGTCTCAAATTTGTGTGTGCTTGACGCCGTTCTAATTGTATAAAATCTAAAAATCTTATGTGGCAACTTATTTCCTTTGAATATTGCATTACTATTGTTGGTAAATGTGTGAAATACTATTTGTTGTAATGGTGGTTTGGAAATCTTGCTTAAACGTACATAAATGATGAATGGAATGTTTCTTGTCATTATCCAATTAGTTTAAATTTCCTTAACATTACTTCTTGTTACCCTATCATCTTTTGAATTTTATTTGAAATCAAGTTTGAAATTATTGAAAGAGCATCGAATCATTGTAAATCTGCTATAGGACTGAACATGCAATGCATTTATTGAATTGTTAGATCTATTATTTTAAGTTGTATGTTATTTTGAAGATGTTAAAATCTAGATTGCCTCGTGAAATCATATTTGATCTCTACCATTGTGCTATCCACATGGTCATGACCTGACATGAAGGAACCTTGGAGTAGTCTTGCTACTTTTCAAGAGGGGCAATAAACCCTGATTGCCTAGCACATTGTAAGTGATTAAAACCACCCTCAACCAAAATGCATAAACACCTCAGATGGAAATAATAGAAAACAAATCATGTCAAAACATCTCCAAACCTAATCCATTATGTAGTGCTCTAAACAAGCTTTTTGTTTACTATAAGTCCAAAATATGACTCTGTATGCACAAGTTATGACCTCTCCAACCTTAAAAAGAAAATATAACTTCCAAAAATAAAACCACTGTCAAAATAACAAAATATCGAAAAACCACTGATACCACATTGAAGAGCATGGAACCACCTTTCCAATGAGCATAAGAAGGAAAAATGGACACCTTGGGTGAAAGTTAAGCCATCTAGAAAAATATGTCCAATTTGAGTATATAGGCCAAGCTAAGGTGGTGACAGGGCGGCCAGTCGGTGGCGGAGGCGCCACTTGAGCTGCACTGCCCCCTTTCCTCTAGACCCAACCAAAAATGTAAATCCAGTTAAGTTTTTAATAGTTTGAGATTTTTATTTTGGCATATTGTATTTAAAATTTTTAAAGGGAAAAATTATTTTTTGGGCAACATCATTTAATTAGGGGCTTGTCGGATTAGCGGCTTAAGGCCTTGCTGGCCGGTAGCCAACAACGGTACCTACAAGTACTGCAAGTACCTTGCTATCAATGTACAAGAAGACTATTGATCAGGGGGTATCAGGGGTCTACAGACAACCCCATCCACTATTTTTTTTATTTTTAATAAAAATCAAACAAGTTTTCCAAAACTATTGCAAGAACTATTTTAAGTAATTTTTACCTCTATAGACAAAATTGAAGGTCATTCGACAAGGCAGGGGGCTAAAGAATTTTGCTTAATTTTTTTCCTGTAACCAAAATGGGTCAAATTTTATGTCAATCTTCATCTCTCAAGCCTCCTGGATCCAATGGTGAGGTCATTTTTGTCCCAAGGGGTTATTTGCAAAATTTCCCCTACAAGAACCTCATGACGAACATCCATAAAAAACCCTTTTTCCAACAAATATTCATAACCCCAGATCTGCAAAAATAACACCTGCACAGAAACCTCATATCTTGCAATGTCTTCATTCTTTCCATGCAATCCTTAGATTCAAACTATGCACCAAATGTACTCCAAAAAGGATTATACAAACCACAACCATGGATTTGATACCAAATGAAAGGAAATATGTATTTTCCCAAGATAATTTCCACATAACCCAAATAGAGAAATCTATGCAAACAAGTATTCATAATCTATATGCAAAAGAATAGACAACATACCATCAAAGATGACACAAGATGTACCATGGGAAAACCCTCAAGAGGCAAAAACCCACCCTCCAAAAGCATCCATCACTCATGTATTATTTAGCAATAACCATTACAATACATCTTGAAAGTCCTCCATGAATACCTTTGAAACAACAAGCCCTCTAAAAGCACTCCATGTGAGCAAGAATGTAACCACACATCCCATGCCATGCTTCAACCCTCACAAATGCTAGCAAGAGATGCTTTCAACCCCTTAGCCAAAATAGTCAACAAGCCAACCTTAGACGACTAGCCATGTGTTTTTTTATAGATACAAGCTCACAAAAAACCACCAAGCAGTATTACATAAAACCATGTGACTAATACCATGAGCTTACAAAACCATTAACCCCTCATTTAATATTGGTACTAAGTTTTCTCAATATTAAATATTATTCCCATGTGCAACTCCACATTAAATATTTAAACGAATGTTACATACAACACATAAAGTGGCCCCAAGAATGTTAGACCCATGTGATGCACACATCCCTAGATTCCCTAGGTACACCACATAATAATATAAATAAATATTACATTATAACATTATGCAAGGTGGACAACACACCTTTTTCTAACATGCCAATCTTTCTCTTTTTAGTTTTGTATGTTTTCTCATATAGATTCACATGCACACCAAAATGGGGGGAATAAGTGTGAAAGGTATATCCTTTGTACTTTTCCCTTTATTTTTCACCATTTTATTTGGGTGTCTTTAGTACATTCCCCTAGCACATGATTTTGATTAATTTTTTACTTCTAATGACTAGATATATTTACACTCAAACTACTTAGAACTTCCCCAAATCTCAACAATATTTTCTTCACCCATATTTCTAGATTTTAGGTGTAAAATTGACCTAATTTAAGTCCATATGTGTAGCCTTGGACTAATTTTTATAACTACAAAATTATTGAGTCCACTTCATTTATGACTAATCATTATTTACCAACTCCCATGCCAAAAAGTTAAAATCATATATTGAGGACATGTATAAAGGGACTTAACCCCAAGGTCATTTCATCATTGACCATTAAGATAATCTATTAGGTCTCAAAATACTACTCCGCTTTCTAGAACTAAAAACCACTCACAAGGTCAAGGCTCTCGAAAAGTGAATAAAAATGGTTCATCAATAGAAAACAATGGAGGACTTTGAGCTAACTCTACAAGAGTGGGTTATATCTCCTACACTTCAAGATCATCTTAGATTTGAGAGGATATTCCTAGGGATGTATCTTAATAGATATTGAAATCACATCAAATAAACAATAATAAAATATGGACAACCAAACTAAAATTGTTTTCTTTGTCCCAAAGACTATCACTAAACAAAGAACAACTAGCTACCTCAAAACCCATATATAGCTTATTCAATTGTAAAATCATAACCCACATGAGATACATTCATTTGAGTATCATTGAAGATAGATCTCTAGTTATATCACAAGGTTATGGATGTAAAAAACTAATCCTACTCCTATACTACTAGTTTATTTTTTTATGGTGTGAGATTGTTGAATGGTTTCAGATTGGTGCTTGTCTATTGAGCAATAGAGTCATGAAGCATTGAGAAGAGAAAAAATAGTAAAAGAAGAACATACAACTACACATTTACATACAATAATGAACATGAAACCTTTCAATAGAACATACTTATTAATCTATAACACAATTGCTTATATTCATACATAAAATGAGAAAGATTATCTCAATCCTTGTACTATTTTCAAAATTTTATGACATTCATCTAACTTAGCATTACATTCATGCCAATAAATGTGGAAAAGGAGAACCCCTAACTGAGACTAATAAATCTTTATGAATACATACATAATGCCATGAAAACACTCTACAATAAATCATGTCATTAAAATACTAGTCTTCTTCTATTTTGTAGGTATGTAATATCTTGAGGCAAACTGGACTTGGCGCTAATGTATTCCCTACAATTTCCTTGGTATCTAGAGACCACACTGATGGAACCATAAATTGTCTCATATTTTATCAAAGAATATCATCTATTTCTTTTTAAATGCATTAGTGTTAAAGTGGATTTGAGTAATAATTGAAAGTTCTTTAGTTGTTTAAGGTAGAATGTAAAGCGAATATTTGATTTATTTTTAGTAACTAAATGTGATCCAAATTGCCTCTAATATGTCTCCATGAAGTGTTTAAGATTATATAATGTAGATAAATGAGTTATTAAACAACTCATGGTAAGAAGAAGTTTCATAGACACTTGCAACAAAGAGCTCTAGACACTTGAAGCAGTTAACTCCTAAAAGCTTTAGAAGCATTTGAAGAAATAATGAGAAGATAGAGAAGACTCCCAAAAAAATCCTACATTAATGCAAAATCATGGAGCATCATTCATTCCTAAATTAATGGGATGAGTATTTGTTTCATGTTGATTTTTAAGATCTCTCACAGTTATTAAATTTCATGCTTCCTTCTTCCAACCAAAGATAACTCAAGTTACCACATCACTCAAATGTTTTTGCGTGATTATAGCATGTTATTCATGCTAAGGATCAATGATTTGGTTGACTGAACTAAAGAATAGTTCCTTCATTCACGTTCAACACTTGAAGACTTCCTAAAAATTAGGCACCTAGAAATTATCAAAAAACGTAGTCTTAGTCAAACAACGATATCTCCCTCGTTTCTCAATAAAATTCAAAAATTCAAAATAATTTGGAAATTATATTTGAAGGGATAAAAACCCTTTTGAGCATTTGGCGTGATTTGTATCAAGGAAGGAGCAGTACGTGACAAAAAATGACTGACAAAAGTGGCGTGATGGAGGATAGCAACTTCAATTTTTTTAGAGTTTTATAAATGACCCCTCAAAAATAGGATCTTGGATCCACATTCTTAGTGGATTGGTTGGATAGATATAGAATATGAATTCTATAAATACAATGTAATCATTTGATCAAAAGGAGGGGATTAGAAAGTCTTGTTTTAGCCTGAGGAAATAAGATAGTTTTAGTTTCATTTCCAGCAATGTATTTCCAACTTTCTAAGAGTAAATTTGAATTCAAGAAATATTTTCATTTTTAGCAAGTGTGAAGCAGTTTATCCTTTTCAATTCTTTCAAGTGTTCCTTAGATTATTTCCCTTTCATGCAAATATGATTTATTTCTGCAAGTAGAATAGACTGTCAAGCAAGTTTTCTACTTTCTCTCTTGCAGAAAACCATGGACACTGTCGTGGATTGATAAATTAAATGATGAGGATTAAAATGACCTTGTTCCATAGAAAAATGTCCCCTTGTCATTTTCATGGCCTTTTAGGTCTTGTTTCATGGTGTTTGATCTATTTTGCTATGATTTTATCATGTAACATGGCTTGAACATGCATATTTAGGTACTAAAATTCAAATAATGACATCTTGTGAAGGTGTTGTGAAGTGTTGTAAGACATTTATACATTTTTCTAGACTTTATTTATTACAATTCACCTAAAAATCACCTTCTCATCATTAATCAACTCCTATTTTGAAGTGTTGTAAAGTCTTGTAACAAGATTTCATGCTTTTCTAGGCACAACTTCACTATTTATCCCTTTCTCATGCTTTATTTGGTCCCTTTATGCCCTCATATGCTTTAATTAAGTGTATTTTTTAATGTAAGCCTGACAAACACCATTAAATGCAACATAATTCCTGACACCTATTTTCAGGTTCTAGGTGGGACCCATTCGCCATGGGTGGCAAATGAGTCTCCCTTGGCTCCAAATTCATTTTGTTTAAAATTTCCTTTTGAGTTTTTATTCAAAATCACTTGATGTTGGCCTGTGATGAGGTATGAACAGTTAACTAAGGCACAATATTGTATAAATATGTGATTTTCACCTCATTCTACAATCTCCTCATTCATTCAAGCATTCCACCTCACATCTAAAGAATTCAAGCAATCTTACAACATCAATTCAAGCAATACTCAAGCACTTTGGAGCATCCTTTGATACTACTTCATATTTGCATTATCAAGGGTTTGGTAAGTTGATAGCTATTGCATGTTATTAGTCTATCATTCTCTTTTATTTCATTATTTCATTAAGGGTTTGATTACCAAAAGTGGGGTTTGACCAAGGAAAACCCCTATTTTCCTAACCCTCAACCATTTTCCCCCTATTGCATGTGTGTTTACAGACCTAGGTATGCAAATTTAACAAGATTTTTGGTGTTGAAGATTGGTAAACAAGTCAACTAGGTGATTCAAGTCAACTCATTCTTATTTCAAGCTTGGAGAAGGTTTTATGTCCGTTTCCTACAGAATTGACTTCAACAACCCAACAATCAAAGATTTCCATATCCAGTGTTGCATAGTTGTCTCTTGATTTTTTAGAATTTTGGGAGAGGATTGATTCGCCACAAGTGGTGTTTTCCAGCACAGTTTAAATCTTAGTTTTGCATTCAAATTCATTCATTTAAATCACTCAATTGTATTTAGTTTACTTCACTTAGCTTAGACAACATCATACATAACATTAATTTGAATGAACCCTTAGCATGTTTGGGCCCTCTCTCTCCTGTTAGGTGAAAAACCCTAGAAGAGTTAGAGAAGTCCATAGGAACCAAAAATCTACGGTTCAGACCCCATCATTTTTAGCGTCGTTTCTAGGGATAGGTGTGATTAGGGAAGGGAGCAAATTAGTTTGGCGGCCTTTTAGATTTAGAATTTCTTCAAGAAGGATTTATCTTTCAAAACCCCCCCAAAATACAAAAACAAAACCCCAAAATTCTAGATCTAAGACGAAAACCTACTATTTTTTAAAAAATATCCTTAGTTGGAGGACCATCACTCAAAATCCTAACAAAGGATATATTTTTAAGGAAATAATTGATGGATTATTGCTTGCAAGAGGTGTAGAATACAATGAAGAGATCCTATATTCATTACAAAAGCTTACAAAAAAGAGATTTATTTGGAGACCTTCATAGTCCAAGAATGGCTACCCAATCAGATTTTTGAAGTCAAAGGAGGGTTGTCCAATCAGAGATTTGAAGAACAAGGAGTTTTTTTTAGTCATGCATGCAATAGATCAGAAGGAAGGATTGCAAGATCTCTCCAATCAACCCATGTATTTGCTAGAATCAAAAATCATGGAGAAGGTTTCTACTTCAAAGGAAGGTGATGTTAGAAAACCAAGACCACCTGCATGCAAGATGGATACCTGTCACATGCAAAAGATATGAAGAACCAAAGAAGATGTTCTGTAAAACCTCTCAGTAAAAATGCATTAAGAGAATCAATTATTACAAACTGATCAATCCTTATGAAGGACATCAAGAAACCCTAAAAGGGAAACCCTAAATGAAACCCTAATGTGCACACTTAATAATTAATAATTAATTAATTATTAATGTGCCTAAGTTTAGCTTAAGTAACAAAGAGGAATAAGTGACTTAACTAATTAATCAATATGATTTAATTAATTAAGCATAATAACTTATTACTCTAACACCCCCCTTAAGATGAACTTAGGAAGAAGCTAAAACACTAGAATAAGATGCATGAAAGCAAAGATGGGTCCCGGCAACTAGGCCTGATCAAGTACCCATTTACAAATGCAAGAATGAGTAAGAGAAGGAAAAACCCAGTGGGACAAAACCCCCCTTACAATGAGATGTCATGCTGCAAAGAAGCACTAGAAGAACTCTGTAGAGTAACACTAGAACTAAAATCTGGCAAGCAAGGAAAGATATTTCTGTCTACTACTGAAACCGGATGAGAGTCACTGATTGACTCAAGGAATCATGAAAAAAGTGACAACAGACCCGATGCCTCAGAACACTCGAAAAAATCCAAACGAGAACAACCTTGGAATCTATGAAGCAGCAAGCAATTATTGAAAGATGTATTACTGAAAATGAAGTGCAAAGATGCAAGATGCACTCTCCCAATTTCCAAAACATCCAAGTAATCGCCAAACAACCCATCGGGACAAATTTGGACTAAGTGATAAACCTGGGATAGATACAGAAAAAGTGCATGGACAGAAACCTAGAGCTCCTCAATACCTTTCCAACGCTTCAAACGAGGCGGAAAAGGAAGATCGTGGCAAAAAGTTATGAGCTCGGAAGCATAAAAAGTAATCTGAATTCAAATAGCAATAAATGCAGTAAAACAAAAAAATACTATAAAATAAACTACACCAAATGAAAGTGCTCGGAACCAGCTTTCTGGCGATATCTCGTTTTCCCGATACCGTATGCCCAAGTTATGACCAAAAGAAAAAACTGCTTCTTTAGGGAAAACTGGGGTTAGGAGGGGGCTTATGAGGGCCGTACGGACGCTGATGTCAGCGATTCACGAGCATAAAATTGACGGCCGTCTGGCCGTCGCCTCAAAAAATTGGCCCCCCTATAAAATGAAAAAAAATTGGGCCCCTAGTCCTGTGGGTGACCAGGGGCTGGTGGGCTGGTGTTGGGGGCGGATCCCCTGGTCCTCCATAGGACCGCCGCTGCTGAGGAGGGGGCTGAGCGACCAGGCGGGGGCTGGGCGCATAGTGCCCGGTCCCCCATAGGACCTCGGCCGGTACTGCGGAGGCCCGCGGGGGTTGAGTTTGGGTGTGGCGGTGCACTCAGGGCACTGCTCGATGGCCGCCGGGTGGCGCGGCGGTGGCCGCCTGGCTTCTGTGTGGGCGGCGCACAAAACCAGTGAAAGTTTTCAATTTTTTAATATTTTTTTTTGAAAATTTTCAAAAAAATGTGCCTCGATCTGTGTGTTGGGGAGGCCGTATGGCCTCCCAGACAAAATTTTTTTGCCTCCCGAATCAACTGCACCAAAATGGACGATTTGACAGGCGTTTCTAGGGTTTTGGGACGCTGTGAACATGATGGCGACGTCCGTTTGAGCCCATTGTGTCCTGAAAAGATGGATACCCCCATATCTTGCAGAAAAGATTCCTTTGAAAACCCTTGCACTTGAAACTCACAGAGAGGCTATATCTTCAGATCACGAACAAGCAGCTGCAGGTCTCGAGCTCTGATACCATGTTAGAAAACCAAGATCACCTGCATGCAAGATGGATACCTGTCACATACAAAAGATATGAAGAACCAAAGAAGATGTTATGTAAACCTCTCAGTAAAAATGCATTAAGAGAATCAATTATTACAAAGTGATCAATCCTTATGAAGGAGATCAAGAAACCCTAAAAGGGAAACCCTAAATGAAACCCTAGTGTGCACACTTAATAATTAATAATTAATTAATTATTGATGTGCCTAAGTTTAGCTTAAGTAACAAAGAGGAATAAGTGACTTAACTAATTAATCAATTATAGATATAATTTAATTAATTAAGCATAATAACTTATTACTCTAACAGGTGAAGCATTGAGTTTCAAAATTTTTGTCATCTTCTTTTTATTATCTTCTCTCGAAAAATTGAACACATGGAAACATACTTTGAGAAAGGGAAGATATTTTTCAGAACTAGTTAATGGTTATGTGTAATCTCTCTACATCATTAAGTAAAGTAGGTTAGGGTATGTTTGATTTTTGCAAATAAGTTATTTGCACATGCTATTGCCTCTTCTTTAAGGCTATGAGCATGTACTTTTCTATACAAGTTGCTACTCTAAAAACATGTAGTAGATATTTTGGTATTATGGATGACTGGTTAGTGCAACAAAAATAATGATGAAGCAATTTGAGTTGGTATTCAATGTAAATATCAAGTTGCAGCTCTCAAAATTTGAAGAAATTCTTTGCATGCAACATGGAGAAAGTGAAATTCTAAGATAAAATCAGGTATTTACTTTATTATTTTACTCTTATTCAACTTAAAGTTCTTTCATTTTACTCAATCCACTCAAAAGAAGAAGAAGAAAAAGTACCTAAAAGCATATCTTGAGATTTATGGACTGTTCAGGAGCTATTTGGAGCTAAAAAAACAAAAAAGACACATCTAAAAGAAATTCTAAGATTTAAGGAGCAATTTGAACCCATCTAGAGCTATTTTGGAACTATTCAGGAGCTACTCAGAGCAACTACTAAAAAAATGATTTTTTAAAATTTGAAGGCTCATTATGAGTTGCAGAGGGACCTGCAAAATTTTTGGTGTGGGGGAAATGATGAGACCATAAATTTTCTCTTATTTTATCAAAGAAAATCATCCATTTCTTCCTAAATGCATTAGTGTTAAAGTGGATTTGAGTAATAATTGAAAGTTCTTTAGTTGTTTAAGGTAGAATGTAAAGCAAATATTTGATTTATTTTTAGTAACTAAATGTGATCCAAATTTCCTCTAATATGATTCCATGAAGTGTTTAAGATGATATAATGCAGATAAAAGAGTTATTAAATAACTCATGGTAAGAAGAAGCTTCATAGACACTTGCAACAGAGAGCTCTAAACAATTGAAGCAGTTAACTCCTAAAAGCTTTAGAAGGCTTTGAAGAAATAATGAGAAGATAGAGAAGGCTCCCAAAACATTCCTAAATTCATGCAAAATCATGGAGCATCATTCATTCCTAAATTAATGGGATGAGTATTTGTTTCATGTTGAGTTTTAAGATCTTTCATAGTTATTAAATTTCATGCTTCCTTCTTCCAACCAAAGATAACTCAAGTTACCACATCACTCAAATGTTGTTGCATGATTATAGCATGTTATTCATGCTAAGGATCAATGATTTGGTCGACTGAACTGAAGAATAATTCCTTCGTTCACTTTCAACACTTGAAGACTTCCTAAAAATTAGGCGCCCAAAAATTGTCAAAAATGGAGTCTTAGTAAAACAATGATATCTCCCTCATTTTTCAATGAATTCAAAAATTAAAAATGATCTAAAAATTAGATTTTAAGGGCTAAAAACCCTTTTGAGAATTTGGCATGATTTACATCAAAGAAGGAGCAATACGTGATAGAAAATGACTAAGACAAAAGTGGCGTGATGGAGGACAACAACTTTAGTTTTTTTAGAGTTTTGTAAACGACCCCTCAAAAATAGGATATTGGATCCACATTCTTAACGGATTGGTTGGATAGATATAGAATATGAATTCTATAAATACAATGTAATCATTTGATCAAAAGGAGGGGATTAGAAAGACTTGTTTTAGCCTGAGGAAATAGGATAGTTTTAGTTTCATTTCCAGCAATGAATTTCCAACTTTCTAAAAGTAAATTTGAATTCAGGAAAGATTTTCATTTACAACAAGTGTGAAGTAGTTTAGTTTTTTCAATTCTTGCAAGTGTTCCTTCGATTAGTTCCCTTTCATGCAAATTTCCTTTCATGCAATAGGGTTTATTTTTGCAAGTAGAATAGTGTCAAGCAAGTTTTCTACTTTCTTTCTTGCAAACAGCCATGGACACTACCTTGGATTGATAAATTAAATGATGAGGATTAAAATGACCCCATCACACACAATGACCAACCTTATCTAAAAATGACCAAAATTATCCTATAATAGCAATAGGGCATGACCCTAATTGTTGCATTGTTCATAGTTTCAAATATATGGCATAGGTTCAATCATACCCAAAATGGGCATTCTATATTGAAGTGATGAAAGGGGATACTCTCCCTTCAAATATGAACTCAAACACTTCAACAAGAACAAAAACTAATGTGCAAAATTTTAAACAGTTTGGATAACTGAGAGGGGGGTGAATTAGTTATCATAAAACAATTTCTTTACTTTAATTAATCTAGAGCAGGCTTATATCAATCAGATAATAATCAAATAGACATGAAAATGAAAGCACATAACAACACCATGCACAATGAACACCAGAATTTATGTGGAAACCCAAGAAGGGAAAAAACACAGAGAATGCTAATTCTCAATTATAAGACACCAATTAAGGTGATTTTTACAAGGGCTCACTACCAAAATGCTCATTGCAGGTAAGGCTCATTGCCCAATTAAAACATCTAATTACAAAATAGTATCACTGAAAAATGAACTAATGAAGTTGCATCTATATATGCATGAATTTAGTTCTGGTTAAGAGCAAAATATTTGTCTGCAGCAGATCCGGTCAAGAATCTTTTGCACACCTTCCTCGCACAACCTCTGCAAATTAGATTACTTCTTCTTGACACTTTCCTAAAATTCAACTTTCTTATCGTATAATCCTTCACACTCTTTTATCTTCTTGCACACACCATACACCACTCTTCTTACTTCATTGAACAAAAACAACTTTTACTTATACCATTCCATGCCTTCATAATCTCCTAATTTTTCCAAACACAATGTCGTCATAATCTCCTAAGTCAACTTGAAGAACAACCTTGAAATATTCAATAAGGCTTGGCACACTAGCACTGGACCCAAAATATAGGTTGCACATAAAGATCTTCTTACCACGTTACCAAGGGACCCATAAATAGGTCATACATAAGATAGCATAATTACCAAAAGATAGTAGACTTTGAATTATATAAAATATATTTTGGAGCTAATGGGAATGCCACAACCAAGGCCAAATCTTGATTATCATCAATTTTAGTATCAACTGGAGAAACACAATTAGACATACAAAGACTTATAACATGCTACATGAATGTTCAGATAACAAGGATAACCAGAGTAAGATTTGAGCACAACAGCCAACATCAAAAGATTAGAATTCATTATTTTGCATTAATTGTCTTCCACAAATGTCCCAAAAAAGAATTATTTCCATATATGGATCAAGGACAACATCCACACTACGTACTCAATAGGATAGATCATTTTTGTATATCATCCGGAGCACAACCTTCTGGATCCTAGGTTTTGACATCAATGACAACAATGCTAAGTCATCTCAACAATCTCCCCCTTTGGCTTTGATGGAAAATCAACAAAAACTCAAAAACACAACTCCAAAACTCCAAGCCCTCCCCCTTTGTCAAGTAATTCAATTACTCTTTTTGTTTTTGTTTTTCTCTTCATTTTCTCTCCCTTTTTTCCATCAAAGGAAAAGGGCCAAATAAGAACATTCAGGAGATCAAGTAAAAATAACACTTTTCACAAGAAATTTTTTTATTGTACCTTTGTCTTATAGTTGGAAGAATCCTCTTCCAAGCTTGCGCCACAAAAACTATTTTTTCACACATACTATCCAGTAGAGTCAACAACATAAATGAAGATGACTAGTCTAGGGACATGCACTGTCTTTCACAATCCTCACCATCAGAAAGTATCTCAGAGAGATTATCCAACCAAACCTCAACAATTTCTTTGACCAACCAAAAAGTTATAACCAAATCTTCCCTCTGTCTCTAAGTAGACAATAACTCAGCTTGCAACTCACCGGCTCTTATTCTTTGTTTTCCATCTTTATCTTTGAAGAAGTCAAAACACTTTCCAATATAATTTAATTCAATAGCTTCAATTCTACTTCTAAAGTTGTCAATAGTAGCAGGCCATCAGAGACAATACATGTAGATATTAGACATCTCCTTAATTCATTCTCTTGTCTCAACAATGTGCTTGGATAATTTTTGTTTCGCTTTGACACACCTTCTCTGAATCATAGCTTGGATCTTATGCCTTTAAATCCTTCCCATAATATTCTTTCTTCAATAACTTCTAACAGATCATCCGGTAACGAGTCAAAAACAATTGAAACAGTAATACCCTTTTTGAGAAAATAATCAACTAAGGCATCTTCAATTCTAAGCCTATTGACTGGAGATGAATCAAACCACATTTCACCAATATTTTTCATATCACCTTCATCCAACACCAAATGAACTTCATCTAGATCAAAAGAGTCAGATCTAGGAAAAGACTTTTCTTCCTTCTCCTTCTCTTTTGAGATAGTGATGACATCCTTTGTGATAATTTTCCTCCTTTTAGGTTTTGGAGGAGAACCACCAATGAAAACCTCTAACTCCTTACTGGAGGAGGAACCCTTCTCAAACTGATTGATAGGCATAGCACTAGACATTATCACACCAAAGTCAAATTCATCTGCAAGGATGAGAAATAAACTTTGCATGCACTTGCTTTATCTTCCATACATTCCAAATATTTGTATACTTGCTTTCTGATAGGGATTCTAGACTTCCACTTAACATTCTCCTTTGACAGTAGCAAACTCAGATAGTAGAATATTAAACATATGAGTAGAGACCCAAACCAGAAGGGATGACTCTCAACCAAAGACATTCTAACATTCACAATTAGGTTTTCCATTATCAGGCTACACAGTTCAAACTATTTATTTTCCTTCACCATCTTATGTGCAAGATACACAACAATAGCCGAAGTAAAACCTTCACGATCTCGAAAATAGATTTTGTAAGCAACATACCTTACTGCATGATTGACAATGGTATTTATCAGTAGAGCTCGGGGATCTTTTTCGATACTAGTAAGTTCCTCCATGTCTTTGTATTTCACTGTTTTCTTCCTAGGGATGTCACCAACACTACACAATCTAGTAATAGCTTTAATCACTTCCTTAGTGATCGGATAGGGTTTGTCCAACAGGATGCTACCATCCTTGAATTGAATCGACAGGAACAAGATAGAATCTTTGTCGACAATCCAAGGAAATTCTCCCCATAAATCCATACCCAGGGCACTTACATTCTGTAATTCATTAGTCTTTAGCCTTAGTTCCATTTCCTTCATCTTCCAATGATCAAATTTGTCCAACTCTACTCCCTTCAGCCTCAATGGAATACTGTCATTGAATTCACTGTTGACCAACGTAGATTCCATCGTCGCACTTAGCTTCTTCAATCTTTTATCGCTCAACAAAACTTCTTCTTCTTCTTTGCAAACTATGAGAAATGATTTGAAAACTCTACCTTTTATCCTTAATTTCTCATGATGATTTTGCTACCAAAAACTTACATCAATGACGCCATCAATAGTACTTCACTTTTCAATTAGCTAGATTAAGCTTCATCATACATCACCAATCAGATCAATTGAAAAAAACATCAATGTTACTTCAGAGAGGGGGAATCCATCAGGATATGCATTGCAAAACTCCCCCTAAGCCAAGGTAATTGGCTCAGATTCTGGTAGGGCCTGTATCAGGATCCGGTACCACAGAAGAGTTCTCCACACTCATTTCCTTTTTTATTCTAGACCATGATGACATTCTTCTTAGATTCATCTGATTCTGCAACTGGGTAAGTGCATGGATCTGTGACACAATTTTGGCTCTTAAGATGCCACTTTTTTTTCTTCTGAAATCAGAAAAATCTAATTTGCACGAGAAAATGAAGATAGTTACGCTCAAAATTTCAAGATGCAGCAAGAAAAAAAGTTGAAGTGCTCCGAGTCTAGTTTCTAAGCTACTAAATTTTTTTAAATTAATGAAGATTAAGGATCTCAAAAAAGGGGGGGTCCAAAACAGGTCCTTTTTTTATCAAAACAAACAACATAGTGCCTAAGGGCTCCCCCCTTTTTGATTAACTTTTTTTTAGAATTTCAAAATCCCAACATAGAGAAATTAGCTAACACCATGTAGTTTATCCTTGTTCTTTTGGATAATTTTTTTAATGAATATATAATATGTTATGAATATTCAAAGTGGACACATCCTGAAAAACTAAAATTTGAGCGTGCTCCCCCCTAAATTTTTTGAAAACTAATCAAAAATTGAATTTTTTTTCATTATGTGTAGAATGGAGTCTAGTTTCAAAATATGTAATTTGTTTCACATTTCTATGAATGAGTAAAAATCTATCCTAAAACTAGCACATGTTGGTTTTTGACCAAAAATGGAGGCATTTACAATAGAAGCCATGGATTAAAACCTTAACTAAATCAAAATGAAAAAAGAATTATATATTTAGATAGTTAAGAGAGGTCAATGCTATCATGGTTTTTTTATAAAATTGCATTGAAAGATGTACAAATGAGACAGGGAGCATGGATGAAAATATGAGGAAATTTGGAAAATCCTGTCAATTAACACATCCAAAGAAGGTCATTTGCAAAGTGCCAAATTTGGCATGCGCCAAATGTGATGTGTCATTTGGAGAGCACCAAATTTGGTGCTCGCCAAATGACCTACTTTGAACAAAATCTAAATTTCCCCTCTCTTTGGTTGACAACTTTGATAATACTTAGAGTGCATAGTTTATGACCGTAGATGGATAGTTGAGGTTTTACCTTTCATACGCTCTCTAACTCGTTACCCTAATTGGATAACTCTTTATCCCTCTAAAGTCTCTCTCTCTCTCAGGTCTCACTCCCTCCCATGCGACTTAGACTACTCTCTCTCAGTCCAATCCCCTCTCTTAGGTCTCTTTCCCTCCCACCTAGGTACCTAAATAGATCTATCTCACTCCAACCCCCTTTCTCACTCTCCCTCTCTCTATCCCCC
This sequence comes from Sequoia sempervirens, assembly GCA_007258455.2. NCBI lineage: Eukaryota > Viridiplantae > Streptophyta > Pinopsida > Cupressales > Cupressaceae > Sequoia > Sequoia sempervirens. The sequence continues at coordinate 201,855,876 of VDFB02256132.1, forward strand.
TTTGGTCTTTTTGTCTCTCTCACTCCATCTCCCTCTCTTAGGTCATTATCTTTCTCTCTTTGTCTCTCTCTCAAGTCTTGCCCTCCTACCTCCTCTCCCTCTCTTAGGTCT
>VDFB02256132.1:201857242-201900242 GCA_007258455.2 Sequoia sempervirens
TTAAGGGTAGAGGGTAGACGGTTTAAGGGTTGAGGGTGGAGGGTAGAGGGGTGATGGTAGATGGTATAGGGTAGAGGGTTGAGGGTTAAAGGTAGAGGGTTTAGGGTTGAGAGAGAGAGGGGGGTTGAGAGTTTAATGGTTTTAGGGTTTAGGGTAGAGGTTTAAGGGTAGAGGGTAGACGGTTTAAGGGTTTAAGGGTTAAGGGTTTAATGTTTAGGGTTAAAAGGTTTTAATAGTTTGAAGGAAGGTGGAGGTAGAGGTTTAGGGTAGATGGTGCATAGGGTAGAGACTAGGGTTGAGGGTTGAGAGTAGGGTGTAGGGTTAGAGAGAGGGGGGGTTGAGGGTTTTAGGGTTTACAGTTTAAGGGTAGAGGGTGTAGGATTGAGAGAGAGGGGGGGTTGAGGGTAGAGGGTTAAGGGTAGAGGGTAGATGGTTTAGGGGTCTAGGGTTTAAGGGTTTAGGTTTTAGGGTTTACAGTTTAAGAGTAGAAGGTAGAGGGTTTAGGGGTTTAGGGTTTAAGATTTAATGGTTTAAGGGTAGAGGGTTGAAGGAAGAGGGTTTAGGGTTTAAGGGTTGAGGGTTGATTTTTGAGGGTAGAGGGGTTTAGGGTTTAGGGTTTAAGGGTTCAAGGGTAGAGGGTTGAGGGTAGAGGGTTTATGGTTTAAGGGTTCAGGGTAGAGGGTAGAGGGTAGAGGGTTCAGGGTAGAGGGTAGAGGGTTGAGGGTTAAGGGTATATGGTAGAGGGTTTAAGGGTTTAGGGTATAGGGTTTAAGGATTTAGGGTTTATGTTTTAAGCGTTGAGGGTTTAGGGTAGAGAGTAGAGGGTTAAGGGCAGAGGATAGAAGGTAGAGGGTGTAGGGTTGAGAGAGAGAGAGAGGGGGGTTGAGGGTTTAAGAGTTTTATGGTTTAGGGTTTAGTATTTAAGGGTAGAGGGTGTACGGTCTAGAGAGAGAAGGGGGTTGAGGGTTTAGAGAGAGAGATAGAGAGAGTGAGAGGGTTAAGGGTTGAGGGTAGAGGGTGTAGGGTTGAGAGAGAGAGGGGGGTTGAGGCTTTAATGGTTTTAGATACTTCTCTTCTAATCCTATGGGATCATGTTGTTCCCCTCTACAATAACCTCTCTCATTTTTCGCTATCTTGGAGGAATTTTCCTGTGGCGGCGAGATTTTGCTTGGGGAAAAAGTTGTCAAATACAAGTAGTGCAAAGTTCCAAAGTGGTGCAACTTTCATTTTGCAACTCATGTGACCAAAATAACTATTCCAATACATCTAATTGGGTACTTTTATGCTAAGAATGGTCCTTTTTCGCACCCAAACGCACCGAATCACTCTGAGCTACGTTCAACCTGTTGAATCCCTTAAGAGTCTGAAGTGCAAAAAAGCTGCAAACTTCAACATGACGTTACTCAGGCATCATGATGTTTAGAAAATTCTCATATGATCCTATGGGATTGTGTTGTTCCCCTCTACAATAATCTCTTTTGGTTTTTGCTATCTCGGAGGCATTTTCCTGTGGTGGTGAGATTTCACTTGGGGAAAAAGTTGTCAAATGCAAGTAGTGCGAAGTTGCAAAGTTGCAAAGTGGTGCAACTTTCGTTTTACAACTCGTGTGACTAAACTAAATATTCCAATATGTATGAGTGGGTATTTTTATGCTAGGAATTTTCCTCTTTCACACCCAAACACACTAAATCACTCTGATTTACGTTCAACCGGCTAAATCCCTTAAGAGTCCAAATTGCAAAATGGCTGCAAACTTCAGCATGACTTAACTCAGACACCGTGATACTTAGAAACTTCTCATCTAAGCCTATGGGATCATGTTGTCCCCCTCTACAAGAACCTCTCTCGGTTTTTGATATCTCAGAGGCATTTTCCTATGGCGGCGAGATTTCGCTTGGGGAAAAAGTTGTCAAATGCAAGTAGTGCAAAGTTGCAAAGTGGTGCAACTTTCGTTTTGCAACTCGTGTGACCAAAATAAATATTCAAACACATCTGATTGGGTACATTTACGCTATGAATGGTCCTCTTTTTCACCCAAATGCTCTGAATCGCTCTGAGCTATGTTCAACCAGCTGAATCCCTTAAGAGTCTGAAGTGCAAAATGGTTGCAAACTTCAACATGACATTACTCAGACACCGTGACACTTAGAAACTTCTCATTTGATCCTATGGGATCATGTTATTCCCCTCTACAATAACCTCTCTCAATTTTTTCTTGGAAGTAAAATAAGCATGTCTAATTCAAAAGCAAGTCCGCCTAATCTTGGCAAGGCACAAGCAAAATCCGCCATGCCCATGGTTAAGGAAAATGTCCAAGATGATGCAAAGTCCGCTTGGGAAAGAAAAGATATGTCAAAACTACTGTCAAGTCTACCCTTGGCTTGAATAATTATTTTCCAAGACAAAGGTAAAGTCCGAAAAACTCAAAGCATACATGGAAAAGACAATGTAAAGTTGGCCCAACTCAAAGCATACATGGAAAAGACAACTTAAAGTCTGCCCCAAGCTGAAAAATAGGAAATGGAAAACATATCTTGAAGTCCGCCTTAGGCCAAGATGAAAGGGGATATCCAACACGTTGATATGGTGCCTCGTCATCTTCCAACCAATTAAATTATTCCAAGCTAGCATGTCTAGGTTCAATGAACCTAATGCTGCAACAACTTTTTATTGTTGGTTTATATTTAGCAGGACAAGTGTCCCCAAATGTAATTTTCTCATTGGTTGAGAGGTAGCTAGTTGTGACTATGATAGGGAAAATTTATGTGCTAGAAAATGAACAGCAAACAATAGAAAGTGAATAACACTAAAAACAACCTACACCTCAAGATTAGCCTAGTTGGATTCAACACAAAATAAAGACAACAAATGGAACTTTTTACCTTGTGTCCAATCGATCCTTTGGTTGGTCCTTTGATCTTCGGTGTTGTATGCTCCTTGGATGACACAAGATGCAAGCTAGATGATGATATGATAATGGATGCAAGTGTAAAAATGGCTAAGTATGGATTCTAGAAATTTTTTGCAAGAGTTTGGCTACAATGCATGATCTCCTTAAAATGAGAGAAAAGAGGGGGTATTTATTGAGATTTTGGAAATCTCTAGGGAAATGGACGGTCAAGATTGAGCCACCAAGATCAAGATGTAGGGTTAAGGTGAGTTGAGAACTCACAAGCCCTCACATCTTGACATGTGGCATGTGATATGGCTTAAAAAGGGTGATGTGTACATGAGGTGGAAGGATAGTACATGACATGGAAAGGGTACATAGTACCTTGGGATTGGGACAAGATCTCCTCATAAAGGAGGTACTTGTCCCCATGTGGGTGAGAGGACATGTGGGGAATTAAAAATTCCCCAAATATTCTCATGGGGATGAGAGAAGGAATTTAAAATTCCTTTAAATGCATTGGGGGTTTAAATGTGAATTAAAAATTCACATGGGAAATGGAGAAAGTATTTAATAGGGTTGACTTGATTAAGTGATTAAGGTTGTGCAAGTACTTGATTAGACTAATTAAGGACATGTTAAAGGCAAGTTAGATTTCACATGTGACTTGATGTGACAAGTCAAAGACCACATGGGTAAGAGAAAAAAGAATTTAATAATCCTTGGAACGATAAAAGGAATTAAAAATTCTTTGAGAGGTTGATTAGGCTAGTTAGTGAAGAATTAGAGGAGGGTTAGGTGACTAAGAGAGATTAGATGCCAACTTGCAAAAGTTGGAGGATGTGACACATCCTAATCAAGGATTAGGCATGTGCACATCCCTAATGATGAGATTAGAAGATGGATTAAGATTAGATAAAATGATGGAAGATGTGACATAAAGGGAATTAAATAAATGGTATATTTATTTAATTCATTTGATGAAAAGGGGAAGGTATTTAATTATTTAACTAGATACCTTAGAGATTTGGCAGAATTAAGGATATTAATTAAATAATAGCGATATTACTTAATTAATACAAATAAGGGGATGTTTAGACGAAAGGGGATAAATTTGGATAAGTCAAGTGTCCAAATTTAGGTGTCTATAGTGACAAACCCTAATTAGGGTTTTATTTTGTAATCTCGATCGTTGATTCAAAATCAATCTTGTCCATTGAATTGTATTTGAGGAGCCTACAAATTGAGCTCACCCCTCATTTGTAAAACATGGGAGCATCCATCGCATACTACCAGTTCAGTACCTTGTCTATGCTTTCGCTTACTATTATGCTTTGATATATTTTTTCCAAGCATCCATCGCTTGTCTGAAAGCACTTGTTGTAGGCTCTTAGCCATAGTAGCAAGACAATGAACTGTTTCATAAAATGCTTTGGTAGACATGTATGAAAAATGTGGTAGCATAGACAAGGTAGTAAACTATTTGAAAAAATGCCTCAAAGAAATGTGGTCTCATGGTGATGGAATACCATGACAATCCATGGAATTTGCTTGTCATGGCATTCCATCACCATGAGACCACATTTATTTGAGGCATTTTTTCAAATAGTTCGCTACCTTTTCTATGCTATTGCTTACTATTGCGCTTTGATGGAGTTTTTCCAAGCATCCATATAGCTTGTTCGAAAGCACCTATTTTAGACTTTTAGCCATAGAAACAAGGGAGTCAATTGATTGATAAAATACTTTGGTAGACATGTATGAAAAATGTGGTAGCATAGACAAGGCAGTGAACTGTTTGAAAAAAAATCCTCAAAGAAGTGTGTTCTCTTGGTGATGGAACCCCATGACAAGCACATTTAGACCACATTTCTTTGAGGATTTTTTTGAACAGTTCACTGCCTTGCTAGTGTAGGAGCACCAAGCCTCCTGATATGGTATTGAATGGTCATGGATGGAATTTTAGTTAAGATAGGAGAGTTTGAGGTTTTTTTTTTGTTTCAATAAGGTCTACTTAGACCATTCTCATGTTTCCAAAATGATTTGGATTTTTCATTTGATAATTTGGCCATAACTTGTAATCATGTTAAAAGTTATCAAGATGGTCAAATGTTGTCAAGGTAAGTAGAATAGGAAGTCATTTAAGAGGGTCTAGGGGATTGGGAAATAATAAAGAGTCAGAAGGAGGAAAATGTGAAATTTGTAAGTTGCATAAATGCAACAAACTTGAAAACCAATGGCTACCTCCTTTGAAAATTTGTTACTTGGTAGTTATATAAGTTGGGAGAAGTTGGATTTGAGTGTAATAATTATAAAATCCTCAAAAATGGCTCATGCAGGGTTGTTGAAGGAAGTTTGAAGATTGTACACATTTTGTTTTCATGAAATATAACGTTCTCAACAACTTTTTTCCTATTTTTCTAAACTTTGAAGGCTTGGTGTGGACCCGTACAACCTACCTTTTCTCTAAAAATTCTTAGATGTTGTAGGTATGTGTGTTGGCTCTCTAATGCTTTAGATTTGAGGTCTTAATCATGCAAATTGAGGGAGAAATATTTATTTTTTTGGAACTGCTCATTTACCCTGTTTTGGGGGTTTTGAAAGGGAACAAAATGGGTTTCTAAGCCTTCCACCCATTGTATAGTACTGTAACTTGGTGGATAGGCTTAGATAGGTGAAATAAACATGTATGTATCTTTTTTTGTGTAGGGAAGGTGTATTTCTTAATTTGGGTGAGTCCTAGGGTTGTTTCCATTGGAAAATGCATGAATTTAATGGGTACAAACCTGAATCTGATGATGGGGTGTTAGGAAAAGTTATCTTATGAACTTTTAAGCTTGTGGGGTGAATTCAAGGGTGTTTGACCAGGTGGAAAGTTTGGGAAGGGCCTGGAAGTGTCCTTTTCACACTAGTAGAATTTGGAAAATAAATGACTATGTGACTAACACTAGTAGTATTTGGAAAATAAATGACTAATTTGGTCATTTATAAGTGACTAATTTGGTCATCAGGTAAAATCACAACTAAATGACTAAATAAATGACTAATATCAGACAAATAAAAATGACTAAATAAATGACTAATATTATACAAATAAAAATGACTAAATAAATAACTAAATAAACATGCTCATTATTAAAATCTTGGCCATAATTTTCATTTTAATAAACATACTCTAAAACCTTCATCAAGACCTTATTTTCAATCGTAGCCCGCCATAATTAATAATAAATATTACAAATAAAATTACTAATAAATATTTTTTGTGGAATAAATATTTTGTTTTGTGGTGTCATCATATGAACACAAAAGTTTCTTCTAAAGTGATGAAAAACCACCAACTTATAAAAATTAACGAAAACCATAAGAGAACTTAAAAAACTAAAACCCAAAAACCTTGAAAAATAAAAAAATAAGCAAAAGGAAGAGAGGAAAAAAAGTAAAGAATAAACAACCAAATAATCTAAGAGGAAAAAGGAACAATTTATTTTTTATAAGCATAATTTTCATTTTAATAAACATACTCTAAAACCTCCATGAAGACCTTATTTTCAATGTAGCCCACCAAAATGGAGCAGTGAGTCGAAACCTTATTTTCAAGGTAGCCCGCCAAAATGGAGAAGTAAAGCATGCCTGATTTTGGATTGCAACCTCTACCCATTTTTTTGCATTAGACACGATTTGTGCAGAATCTTGTGGTAAGTCACTTTCCATGGTTTCAGTTAATTTTACTTTTCAAATTTGTATGCGGTCAGGCCATATGATCCATATGATCCATTCTTTTTAATAATTTTACTAGCTGCTTATTGAATAACAATGATTATCTTCTTTTTTAGGCTAATTATGGAAAAGCAGATCCATCTTGTGTTGCATAAGTTAAGGATTTATATAGAGAACTTGGAATTGAGGTCTGTTTATTCTTTTTTTTTTTAAGTTTCCACTATCAAATTGCATAGTTCACAACATAACTTACTTTTATCTATAAAAATGATATTAAGGGACATGTAGATTGAGTTGTCTATACAAATTTTAGAATTTGAACTCTTAAAATTAGCTTCCACTTTCTGAGGGGGCATGCAAATCACTTTTGAAGTTGAGTGTAGAAAATAGAGTAGCACGTGAAGAAAAAGGATGAACAATAATAAAGTGAAAAGTGGCTCTTCTTATATCAACCATGTAGAGTACAATGAAAGGAGTGCAGGGATGGTAGGGGTTTAACGTTTATAGTGCAGTGGAACAGTAGTTTAGTTGTACAGTAGATGCCATCCTACTTTGTTTGAGAACTCTTGATGAATTCCCAAAAATAGGAGTTCCTAAATGACGCCAACAACAAGAGTTAATTCATAGGCCCTATGAAAATCTCTAACTTTTTGGCTCCCCTTTGATACTTTTCTGCATACTTATAGATTACATCTCCATGATTAATATGGACTAGAAGGGTTGACATGGCACATGTTAATATTTTCCATTTATTGGGAAATAAAGAGTTTGAAGTGACTGAAAGAATCAAATGTAGCTCTTTACTCTAGATGCTTTATTCTCATTCGGTTATTAATATATCCAAATATAAACCATGATAACTTAAATCAAAACTAGAAGAAATCTCATGAAAACTACAAGAAGAGATCAGTGATTAGATGAGTCATGGAAATGAAACCAACTCCATAAGCCACAACAAACAAAATATGCAATGCAAATGAGAATGCAGGCCTTCAAAGGAGTTGTCATGGATAAAGAATCATCCTCCCTTAGATCTCTTGTGAGAATGCTTGAAAGCTCTTCAATTATCCACAATATCCATATGCTATGAGCTCTGATACAAAGATTGTGCATAGTTCTTCTCAGTTTATTCAATTTGGTGCTATTATTTTTATCATGTGATTCAAGCTTCAAACCAACCCCTCTCATTAGTATTTGTCTTCTAGAACTGTCTAGAAGAGGGTAATCAAAATCCGTACTGGAGTATCTGAAAGTCGAAGATCCTTTCCCTGAAACTGAAGCTTTGTTCTTGACAAACCAGAGCTAAGACAAGCCAAGAACTAGTGGAAGGGAAGTTGAATGAAAACTGAGAGCAACTAAAACCTTCCTAAGAAAAGTGCCCTTTCCAATATAACTGTCGGTTCTAGTGTATCCTTGTTTATTTTTTCTGGCATCTCCTCATTTTTCATTTCTTGATAGAGAGCTTCTGAAAGATGTGCAAGATGTTCTTCAATCTCAACAATCAATGTTGAGATAAAATGGAAGCATTGCTCTTGCAAATAAGGTGCTAAATCATTTATCCTTGAAGGAGATTTATGTGCATGAAGAAAAATTAGCAGGTCTTCTAGAATATTCTTGGACCCCTCATCTATGGTATCTTTTATTTGACTAACCTCAGTTCCAAAATAAGCGTTAAGGCGACCAAACCAATCTTCATCATTTGTCATCATAAATCTAAAAATCAACCCAGGTAAATTGACACTTTTTAGGTCCCCTCTCTTGAAAATCCAACCCTCACTAGTAGTTAATTTGTGCAAATGGGTTTCAACGTCTTTGTAACTTTCCAAAGATGTAAGTATGGCTTCAAGGAATTTACCAACCTTAACTCTAGTTGACCTCCATCCTCATGCTCTTGTGTCAATTCAGTTTCTTCCCAACCCTGCAAATCATAGACTAATAAATGGTAAGCCTTGAAATCATGGGACAAAAAACTACAAGAGATGGAGCAAGCATATAACATTAAAATTGTGACTTGCAGCAGTAAAAGAAAAGAAGCAGTAGGCAGTTTGATATACAATAAAAAAAAATGGCATTTTATGAGGCTACCTTAAGGAAGAAAATTAAAAATTAAATAAAATCATGCTTCAAATTCCATTTAAATGTTCAGTTGTATAGTAGATGTCATCCTACTTTGTTTGAGAACTCTTACTGAATTCCTAAAAATAGGAGTTCCCAAATGACGCCAACAACAAGAGCCGATTCATAGGCCATATGAAAATCTCTAACTTTTTGGCTCCCCTTTGATACTTTTTTGCATACTTATAGATTACATCTCCATGATTAATATGGACTAGAAGGGTTGAAAGGGCACATGTTAGTCTTTTCCATTTATTGGGAAATAAAGAGTTTGAAGTGACTAAAAGAATCAAATGTAGCTCTTTACTCTAGATGTTTTATTCTCATTCGGTTATTAATATATCCAGATATAAACCATGATGACTTAAATTAGAACTAGAAGAAATCTCATGAAAACTACAAGAAGAGATCAATGATTAGATGAATCATGGAAATGAAACCAACTCCATAAGCCACAACAAACAAAATATGCAATGCAAATGAGAATACAGGCCTTCAAAGGAGTTGTCATGGATAAAGAATCATCCTCCCTTAGATCTCTTGTGAGAATTCCTGAAAGCTCTTCAGTTATCCACAATATCCACATGCTATGAGCTCTAATACAAAGATTATGCATAGTTCTTAGTTTATTCAATTTGGTGCTATTATTTTTATCCTGTGATTCGGGCTTCAAACCAAACCCTCTCATTAGTATTTGTCTTCTACAACTATCTAGAAGAGGGTAATCAAAATTAGCACTGGAATATCTAAAAGTCCAAGATCCTTTCCCTCAAACTGAAGCTTTGTTCTCGACAAACCAGAGCTGAGACGAGCCAAGAACTAGTGGAAGGGAAGTTGAATGAAAACTGAGAGCAACTAAAAGCCTTCCTAAGAAAAGTTCCCTTTCCACTATAACTGTCAGTTCTAGTGTCTCCTTGTTCATTTTTTCTGGCATCTCCTCATTTTTCATTTCTTGATAGAGAGCTTCAGAAAGATGTGCAAGATGTTCTTCAATCTCAACAATCAATGTTGAGGTAAAATGGAAGCATTTCTCTTGCAAATAAGGTGCTAAATCATTTATCCTTGAAGGAGATTTATGTGCATGAAGAAAACTTAGGAGGTCTTCCAGAATATTCTTGGACCACTCATCTATGGTATCTTTTATTTGAGTAACATAAATTCCAAAATAAGCGTTAAGGCGACCAAACTAGTCTTCATCATTTGTCATCATAAATCTAAAACTCAACCCAGGTAAATTGACACTTTTTAGGTCCCCTCTCTTGACAAGCCAACCCTCACTAGTAGTTAATTTGTGCAAATGGGTTTCAACATCTTTGTAACTTGCTAGAGATGTAACTATGGATTCAAGGCATTTACCAACCTTAACTCCCACGTAGATCTACAAATCCATCAGCTATTATTTGTTTCATCCTACTAACAAATAGGCTTTCAAAAAGTTCATCCCACAGACTCTTTGAGTGCTTCAAAACAAACTCACACATGCATTGGCATGGAAACTCAACATTTGAACCAAAAAAAAAATTTATCCACTCCAAACTCCCTTCAAATGCATCCAGACTATCCAATGTTTCTTTGATCAATGTCTCGTTCTCTGCAAGTTCCTTGCCACTTTTCACAAGATCAAGCAAATACTTTCCCCCAAGCCTATCTACAAAGAGAATATCATCTGCACATGTCTTAAGCCACACTAAGCAAGACTCTTATATAAATTTGCTCAGAAAAATCATCATGGTAGCTTGTAGCTTCTCTCTATGATATTTCCACAACTACACCTCATTGTCTGGGTTTGGTATCCCACCAAACAACTATGATTTAGTTGGCACTGCCAACATAGTCTTATAAAAAAGAGGCAAATTATTTAGAAACTCCAAGAAGAGTTCCCTAGCCTGACATAGCGTTTACCTGTATGACTCTTACCACATTACAAAAAATGGAACTGACTATCCCCACCTTATCGGTCTATCGGTCGAACGTGTCTTTTGGTTCCAGTGATGTGTCGACGGTTCTATTTTTTGATTGGTGTGAGGATCTTCTATTGGCGGGATGAGGTGTCCTATTCCCATGATGGTCCAATGGGGATGTCGTACGACATCCCCATCGTCCATCATGGGAACAAGAGACCTCGTCCTGCCCGATAGAAGATCCTCACGCCGATGAACAAACAAAACTGTTCCATCAACGACATCACCATCAGACCATCGCAGGAACAGGAGACATCATCCAGCCGATAGAAGATCCTCGCGCCGATGAAAAACATAACCATTCCACCGATGACATCCCCATCGGACCATCACAGGAACAAGAGACCTCGTCCCGTTGATAGAAGATCCTCATGCCAATGAAAAAACAAAACCATTGACGCATCGCTAGAACCAAAAGACACGTCCGATAGATAGAACCCTTGGTGTGTGAAGTCTTCTAGCCATTTCTGTCATAATGAAGTAGATGGAGTTCAAGGGTTTTGTTTCAGATGATACGGTAAATTTTGTTTGGAACCAAATAGAGTTGAATGGGTGTTTCAAACTCAATCAAATCATGTTTAAAACAGCCCAACATGAAGACAAGTGTACTTAGAAGATTGGGATTGATTTTCTGATCATCATGATTTGGATTAGACCCAGGAAATTGAAGCAAAATGGTGATAAAGAACAACAGGGCAAGGGCAGAAAATGTGTCAGGATATTTTGGGAAAAATGTGCCTTAAACATTAGAGATCTTCAAATTTGGGAAAATATTTTGAGAGGTTCCTTGCAAAATCCATTTTTTGCACATTCTGCAATCAATCATTTCATTCCATGAGATGTCATCTCTTTGAGGTATTTTGTCAAACAATTTAGGTGTTTTGTCTATGATTCCACATCTTGCATATATTGTCTACTAGAGCATATCCAACTATAACATCCAGGTATCTTTTTAATTCCTCTATCTTTCATCAATCTCTTTACTATTTGAACCTCGTACAAATGTTTTAGAGAAGAACATAAGTTGTAGCATTTTTAGGATCCAACTAAAAATATGAATGGTCGATCAACCATGCACACCTAATGATCAACTATATATGTAAATTGTAATGCAATAAGGATTACTGGAGTGTGAAGCATGTGCAGCCCTCATCCACTAAAACTACATGACTGCATGCACCTAGAACCCAAGAAAATCTTACAATGTAAGGATGTGTTCCAAAGTGCTTCATTAATTGAAAGATTTTGAGAGGTTCCTTGCAAAATCCATTTTGTGCACATTCTGCAATCAATCATTTCATTCCATGAGATGGAATCTCTTTGAGGCATTCTATCAAACAATTCAGGTGTTTTGTCTATGATTCCACATCTTGCATATATTGTCTACCATAGCATATCCAACTATAACATTAAGGTATCTTTTTAATTCCTCTATCTTTCATCAATCTCTTTACTATTTGAACCTCGTACAAATGTTTTAGAGAAGAACATAAGTTGTAGCATTTTTAGGATCCAACTAAAAATATGAATGGTTGATCAACCATGCACACCTAATGATCAACTATATATGTAAATTGTAATGCAATAAGGGTTACTAACGTGTGAAGTATGTGCAGCCCTCATCCACTAAACCTGCATGACTGCATGCACCTAGAACCCAAGCAAAGCTTACAATGTTAGGATGTGTTCCAAAGTGCTTCATTAATTGAAAGATTTTGAGAGGTTCCTTGCAAAATCCATTTTGTGCACATTCTGCAATCAATCATTTCATTCCATGAGATGACATCTTTTTGAGGAATTTTGTCAAACAATTTAGGTGTATTGTCTACAATTCCACATCTTGCATATATTGTCTACTTAAGCTATTTTTTCCTATAGTTGTTATTTGGTGTTTTCAATGTTGTAGAGTTAGATTTTCCTGTATGCCTGAATGTCTTTCTTCATACAATCAAGTTTATACTATGCTCCCCCAAGTTTCGAGGACAGGGACGATAGGGGATGGTGGGACGTGTTTTTGGTACAGGGGTACTGTTGGGTCATTTTTTAGGGGATGGTAGGGGATGGCTATAAAAAATAGGGTAATTTTTAAAAATATAGAGAAATTTCAAATATTCATATCAGAACATTGATAAATCATTCATCATAGGCATTGTAGAAGATTAATACATAACATTAGACTTGAATTGAGATTTCACATAAGAATTGACAAAGAAAGTAACAAAATTCAAATTATTTTATTGTCAATGTGCATACATATTAAATAAGCATTATAAAAAATGCCCAAAGGCTTCAAGTTTGAACTATAAAATGACAAAAACATAGAAAATATATGGTTGTCCCTAATCAACAAATGCAATTGGTAGGTCTATATCAAAATTGGAGCTCAAGTTTGTGTCACTGTTAGACGCAAAGGCAAGGGGAAGTTTTTGGATCCCCCAAGTCCCTGAAACATTTCAAGATGGGGATGGGGGCACCAAGGTAGGGGATGGGTCCCCATGGAGCACTGAGTTTATATGGTTTGGGGTTTCAAGGTGGGGTTTTACTTGACCATAGAAAACCTCTGTGGTTGGGACAGAGGTATACACCCCTCTTGCTGATTACACCTTATCATCTGCTAGAGACCTCTGGGTGACTCCTGGCAATGGTACTGTGATGGATTGAGGGGGAAAACAATAACATAGGTCGTTGTGACAGTAAATTGGAGGTTGGTATGTACACTATTTAAGTCTTGTAAGAATCTAACCTAGAATCCAGAGGCACCAATTAGGCAAACCCTAGTCCAAGCCTTCATAAAAGAGTTTGCAATACCAATACATAAATGTAAAAATGTATTTGATATTGACTTGTATATCTGAATAGCTCTATTTCTTCTTGAATTAAACATTTAAAAACTAGAGTACTGAGGTATTTGTGAAATGTTGATTCATGGAGGTCTTAGGTCAGTTTGAGTTTTGAGTCTAGAAGTCATTAATAAGGTCATGATTGACCAATTCATATTGTAAGCATGTGCAGGCATAATGAAGAGTTTTGGAGGCAGTGGCAGAGCTATGAGAGGTTGGTAATGTCATTTTTCAATAAACCCTACCCCAAGCTAGTGTAAAGTGAGGGTTTTTAGTTACAGAGGTTAGATGAGATTTTTCCCATCTAAAAATTGTTGATTGATTGTTGAGTGGTTCATTGTGAGATAAAGTCAAAAATTTGGGTCTGCTGACCTACTAGATGAGTTGAAGAGTTTTTGCAAAGGAGTGATTTGGAAGAGTTTTGTGAATTAGTTGGTTGTTTAAATCAGCTTGTTTTGTGATGATTTGTTCAAAGCCAAATTGCTTTGCTTCAAAAACTTTCCATCATATTGAAGCTTGATGGGAAGAAGGGTCCATTGAGAGAACTCAAGGGGTGTTACTTTATAGGAGGAGAGAGGTTGTGGAGCACTTGTTGGCTTGAAAAAGTGACTGAGCTCACCTTCCTTGTATTGAAGAGGATGTACCAGGTATGTATTTCCTCAATTAGGATTAAATTATAACTGATGGTTTTGTGATGAGATGGTGTTGATGAAAAATCATATAACTTTGATAGTTGAAATTATTTTGGTGGTCATATGAAATTATTTTTTAGAACATTTATAAAGAAAGTATAGATTAAAGTTTGTTGTGCAGAAGTAGTGAGTAGGCTACATTCCTCCACTTGCCTCAAATCTTGATTTGGGTGATGAGGACAGAGGTATAATGCCTTTTGTTACCTCACACTTGTTCCTTTTATTACCTCACACTGGTTCCAGTCATGTAATCACCTTGATGACTGTTACCTCACCCATGTTCCAGTCATGTATTTACCTTGATGACTGACTGACTTGTTTTTAGGGCTTACAACTTACAAGAAAAATGAAGGCCCTTTGAACTTTTAGATCATTTGTGATAATTTAATTACATCAACAAAAAACCATGGAAGGATTTAAGTACGTAGGGTTTTGTTGAAGATATCACTGTACTATTTGAAGATTTTGGTTTGTACCTGTTTTAAGCCAGATGTTATGCTTTTGGCCTTGAGATTGAGTGGGACTCTCAAAACTTACATTTTTTTGTCTTGACAATAGAATTTTAGTATGGTATGGTTAAGAAGGTTTGATTGAGAATTTGAGAACAACAAAGGATAAGCCTCAATATTTTATGTCATTTAAAGATTTGAATAAATATTATTGGGTAGGACAACTTAAGACCTTAGATTTGCACCAATTATATATCAGCTAGAGACCTAACCTATACCTCATGTAACTCTCCATGACTGTAAATATGATCTTGAAATTAGAAATATATACATTCTACACAAGATTTATTGGTTTAGTAGATACTTAGGGAATTTGTAAACATGATAGTGAGTACCTTGAACTAGTTAGCTTTATCTACTAGTTACTTCTGATCAACTAAGGACATTTATATTTCAATTTCAAATAAAATTTCAATATCGAACATGAAAATTTAGACAATTTCCACCTACACTACACATAAATGGAGGCGCCCTTTTAACACATTTCTTTGATTATGCTTTCATCTCCTTTCACATTTGAGTATACTAACTTATTTTGAAAAACAAATTAATTTCAGTGTTGTATCCCATGATTAGTTCTTGTTTTTGTGTTGAACAAAAATCAAACACTAAGCTTCAGTGTCATGTTGGATTGTCAGAACTTAGCTACAATGTGAAAATAGCTTCTTTAGAGTCTTCATTCTATTCTATCTTTGCAACTCTATTCTTTCCAAATTTATTTTTGCATACTAATAGTGACCATGAAAAAATTATTGTAGGAGCGGGAGGTTATTCTTACCTATATGAGCCACTTTGGTGGGCAAGCATGATTACTAGTAAGTGCTTATTACTTATTAAATCAGGTTTAGGTGACAACTGGAGAATATTAATGTTTGACAATTGACATAAATTACTTGCATTCAAACTATTAATTTCCTTATTTACAATCTTTTTTGAGTTTATAGTTGTATGGCTGGAGAGTTTCTATATTCATTGTTTTCAAAATTCATAGTTTATTTGCAGTGACTTCACTGCCAGTACTTAACAACTATTTCAAAATCAAAATTTTCACTAAAAATTACATTCACCATTTTTTATGAATAACTACTAACTACCCTACAAACCAAAAACTCCTTTTCATTTCCCACAGTTTTTTAAAACCCCCAAAAACTAACTACAAACAGCCAAAAACTCAAATTCATGGCAGAGGATTATGTTAACTATAGAGCTATAGACGAGCTACTCACCATAGTTTCTATAGAGGTCTCATTCTTCTTCCTCTTCCTCTGAGGTTGCTGCTCCAACTGCTCTAGTTGCTCCAACTTCAGCCGCTTCACTTCATCCTTTGCCTTCTTTACCACTGCCTCAACCTTTATTAATTCCACAATCAATTTCAGAGCCTCCCACCCATGTGTTGCTCCCTCTCTCCATCTGGCTTTACATTTTACTTCTGGCCATTTCACAAAGGGTATGTATTTGAATGTTTCTCCATCCTCTTCGCTTTCAGTTCCCTCACCGATATCCATCCCAACTCCCAGAATCATCCATTCCACTAGTGATTCCAAGTTGTTCAGATAATCCTTATGCACCAATGTCTTCTTGACCTTTTTCACAACTTCAATTGGCTCTTCCAAATCTAAGCCCCAAGCCATTATGAGTGAATAAATGTCCAAATTAGTCTTGTACCTGTGCGTGAGCTCGTCGAATCCTCTTCCCAGAATTAGTTGCATTGACTGCACTAATCGTTCATCACTGTACAGGAAACACCCCATCAGTCTCTTTACAGATGGTTCTCCATAAAAGTGTGAGAGTTGTTTCTTCGTTTTAAGTGCAAAACCAACCTCCATCACCTCTGCAGTGACAGAGCCACCACCTGTTGTACACCATTTTCACACCTATTGTTTTCCACAGTAGAGGAGCATTGAGTAAGTAATGCATCGAGAATATAATAAAATGAAATAATTTAATAACTTCATTCACATTCATTTCCATAAATGCTCAGCATACGTTAGTCATCGCCTCCACTCGACTCCACACACTTCTCTCATTCACTTCAAGAATTAAAACCTGCAAGTACTCCATTTTAGAGATCCCTAAATGCACCACCTATTTCAATCTTGTCATCAGGGGAGAACATTAATTTCAAATATCTCGATGATGCCTCAGGATGTCGCATCAGTTAGAATAATCATTATCACTGTATCGGTGAGACTATGATTCTTATTCTACCGATAGCCACCTTCTCCACCGATGAACAACTTTCCTTAGGTCTAGAGGCGGGAGGCTAGATAACGTCACCCTAATGCACCCCAACTCCACCGATATACATTATGCACTTGATAATCCATGCTTATATCGGGTCATCGGGGGAATGCAAACATTTGTTCCACCGATGTTCATGTGTCACAGTGATGTGCTTACTTTTGTTGACTCTGTCGGTCTATTGGGGAGAGCCCCTTAGGAGTCAGCCCAATAGGGTATTGTTACACCAATACTAGGTTATGAGCTTCTTTCATCAGGCCATCAGTGAGGCTATAATGGGGGTTCCGCCAATGAGGCATTGTTAGGCCAATAATGCTAATTTTTATTTAGGGATGGGGAAAGATTTATTGAGCCTCATACTATTATGGTCTCATGCTTACTATTATACTTTTGATAGATTTTTTCCAAGGCAGTGAACTGTTTGACAAAATGCCTCAAAGAAATGTGGTCTCATAGAATGCCATGACAAGCAAATGCAATTGGCAGCTGCTCCTAGTTATTACTTATGCAATGTGAAGTAATTGCATAACTACTTAGGTTGACTTTGTAAAAACTATATTATTGTAATTGAAATTTAGTCATCTATCAACAACTAGTTATTAGTTATGCAATGTGAAGTAATGCTTTGAGTTTGAAAGGTGTGCAATGCAATGCAATTAAAGATATGAATATAAACTACTTAAATCTATTTTTTACAATTCATTAGTTAAACTCTTTATTTTATTTTCTCTCTATATCTCTAGGCTATGGAAATGCCTTTCAATTTCAAAAAAAATAGTTTTTATCTCTTGTTCTACAATTTTTTACCTTTTTTTTAAATCCGATTTTTTTTGGATTTTTGAATGCATGGGGTTATGTTAGTAGTGCTCTCATATTGTGTGCATATGGTAATGTAGTATTTATATTTGTGGCCTTTGTATTTGATTAGCATGAAGCTAATAGTAACATTGTAATGGATTTTTAGTAAATTAGATTTATCATTGCAATTATTTTTGAAATTTCCCTTTTGCAATTATTTTAACACACACATGCAAATACTATTTATATAAGTAATAGTTGTTTTATTATGCAAACAAGGGTAATCATTACCTATGTAATATAATGTGTTATTTGTTTTTCCTTTTTGTAGAAATGTATTGATAAACTCAAAGAAGGGGATAAAGTTAGGGAGTCAACTTGAAGACAAAATAGATGGAGTTGTTTGTCTGAAAGAGAAAGAGGGAACCTTCACACGATGACCACTAAAATATTTGTAGAAAATGACATAGTTGAACATGTTTATCATGTCCTAGTTAATTAATGTTAGACATCTTGGCTCATTGTTTTATGTAGTATTTTGAATGTGTTGTTTAGGGATCTTAATTATCATGGTGTATTTGAAAGAGTTGGAAACTCTTAGACAACTTTGACATTTTTTATTATATTTACATATATACTCGTAGACAGTTTTGACATCTTGTAACTTGATATATATATATATTTGCATTAAATTTTTTATTGCACATTACCTTTATTTATCATGATGTTGAATCAATATTTTAATTCTAGCATGTTGTAGCTTGTTCATAAATGTAATATTTTTATTTGTTTTTATGTTTTAGTTCAAGTTTAATATAATGTTAGTTTTGCATTATAAAATTTATGGTACTTAATAGATTATTCATTTCATGACTATATTTACTACCAATTAATGAAAACTAGTAAATAAAAATAACTAAATTAATGACTAAATATATGACTAAAGTAATCACTAAATTAATGACTAAAGTAATGACTAAATATATGACTAAATTAATGACTAAATATATGACTGAATTAATGACTAAATATATGACTAAATATATAACTAAATAAATTACTACCATGACTGAATAAATGAATGGAGTTAACAACAATCAATGACTAAATTAACAAGTAAATCAATGACTAAATAAATGACTAAAATAGTTTAGTCATAAATTTAGTGGTGTTATAAATGACTACAAATAAACCATTAAAATAGTCACGTGACTAAAATTAATGACTAAAAAATATGACTAAATAAATGACTGAATCAATGACCAAATTAATGACTAAAATCAATGACTAAATAAATGACTAAAATTATTTAGTCATAAATTTAGTGGTGTTATAAATAACTACAAATAAACCAATAATAGTCATATGACTAAAGTTAGTCATTTATACACAATTTTTAGTAGTTTATTTAGTCATATATTGTTGTTTGTGTATTAGTGTCAATAAACCCTCATCAAAAGTGCACAAAACAAGGGTTTTTGGGTTTGGTGTGGAGGTGGCCATACAAATGAAATCTAATGGGGGATTTTTGGGTTTGATAACCTTCCAATTGCTGCCCTAAAGTCTCAGAGTGTTTGCACAAGTTTAAGAGGGGGTCCTTTGTAAAATTGACCTATTTGAAGGCCTAAAACGGTGAGAAAGTCAAGTTTCTCAAATTTATTCCAAAAGAGTCATATGGGAGGCTAAGATATGTTTTGTAACTCTGTAATGGGTGTCTGAATCATCCTTTTATTTGTAAAATGTTTTGGGAAGTTGTGGAGTTAAGTGCCTAAAAACGGGTTTGCACTGCTACTAGGTTTGCAAGGGTGAAAGTGGGAAATTCTACCTCTGATTGATTTCAAACTTTGGGAGTTGTTTGGATTGGCCCAATAGATCCTTTTAATCTTGTTAGATGCCTCTTGAAGGAAAGTTGACACTTTGAGTGGGTTTGGGTCTTCTGTCTCTGCATCACTTGTCTATGCTATTGCTTCTTATTATGCTTTGATAGATTTTTTCCAAGCATCCATAGCTTGTTTACAAGCACCTATTTTAGGCTTTTAGCCATAGTAGCAAGGCAGTGAACTGTTTGATAAAATTCTTTGGTAAACATATACGAAAAATGTGGTAGCATAGACAAGGAAATGAATTGTTTGAAAAAATGCCTCAAAGAAACGTGGTCTCATGGTGATGGAATGGCATGAAAATCCGTAGCAATTTGCATGTCATGGAATTCCATTACCATGAGACCACATTTCTTTCAGGATTTTTCTCAAGCAGTTCATTGCCTCGTCTATAGTATTGCTTGCTATTATGCTTTTGATGGAGTTTTTCCAAGCATCCATAGCTTGTTCGAAAGCACTTGTTTTATGCTTTTAGCCATATGCAACAAGGCAGTGAACTGTTTGAAAAAATACTTTGGTAGACATGTATGAAAATTGTGATAACATAGACAAGGCAATGAACTGTTTGATAAAATAATTCAAAGAAATCTGGCCTCATAGAATGCCATGATAAGAAAATGCAATTGGAAGTTGCTCCTACTTATTAGTTATGCAATGTGAAGTAATTTCATAACTGCTTAGGTTGACTTTGTAAAAACTATATTGTAATTGAAATTTTGTCATCTATCAACATCTAGTTATTAGTTATGTAGTCTGAAGTAATGCTTTGACTTTGAAAGATGTGCAATAAAATGTAATCAACGATATGAATATAAACTACAAAAAATTATTTTTTACAATTCATTAGTTAAAATCTTTATTTTATTTTCTCTCTATATCTCTATATGCTATGGAAATACCTTTCAATTTCAAAATAAATGGATTTTATCTCTTGTTCTACAATTTTTTACATTTTTTTAAAATATGATTTTTTCCCGACTTTTAAAAAAACTCTTTTACTTTTGGTTTGTCAAATTTTTCCCCAAAAGATTTTTGCTGCTATGCATTGGAAGCATGAAGCATACACGTGAATACACACACTATACGTGAAGTATACATGTGAATAAGTGAAGCATAGATGCGAATAAGTGAGGCACAAGTAATTGAAGCATTCCAAAGGATACAAACCACCAGGAATGGAGCTTATTTACACAATACGCTTTAGATGGAGCTTATTGAGCAATCAACGTAATTAATTAAACATTAGATGTAAACAAAATCCATGCCTACAACATTCAAGCATAATGATTTACACAATACGCATGATAACATCATTCAAGAATGACAGTAGCAAAATAAGATTTTTTTAATCAAAAAGCCATAAGGTATACAATGATATATATTGATAAAAGTATATACAATATATCCAAAAAATCCATATAGGCTTAGTACAAAGGAGCCATATTATGGACATAAAATGTCACATATATATCACTTGTACAAAACATATGTTCCAAAATGCCACATAGGCATACAACAAACGACCCTAATATAGTCATTTCCCTCTAGGGGAAGGAAATAGATCCCATGCTTGCCTTCAAAATTCAGCTAATGGAGTGACTGTTGGTTCTCTGGTCTTTCGAACATGCTCGCTAGTCCTCCTCTCTTCACTCTGGACCTTCAACTGATACAATAAAATGTAAAGATGTTAATACACAAAAATTGAATTGTGGAATGACATATAACAAAATATAATCACTTATCGCATACAATAGTCATCATTCACATTTACATCATTACCACGTCCACGATTTGGAGTGACAACCACCTGTAGCAACCATCAAGATAGAAATTAAGCTACACAAAAGTATCGTGAAAATTTCTATAATAGACCATAAAATAGAAAATATAATGTCAAATCGACTAATTTGTTGCATACCTCTCTCAATGGATCAGCACTAGCTATTGCTGCCGCAACTCCATGGTCCATCGTGCTGCCAACATCACCAGGATTGTTTGATGTCAACATTTGCAAATGGTAAATGAAAGAGTAAATGGTAGGGTGAACTATTAAATGTTAATGGGATGGGATTAGGAAGGAATAAAGGAACAAAAATGAATTAAGAGAAGATAATGTGACACGATCAAGGAATACAAATGCAATGTTTGTGTTTCTCATCAATTTTTTAGATTTGTATGTGCAAAATTATGAAAACTAGCTAACATTGTTTTACAACACCATTATTGAATAAAGGCTACCTGAGTGTAAGGTCATTGAGGAAATGAATTGCAAGGTGTGGAGGTCGAAGGTCCACCAGGAAACTATTTGAAATCCAAAGCATGTTATGAGACAAACATTCAAATATAAAATTCAACTGTTCAAATGCAATAATAATATCTTTAATACTAGTTGCATACCTGTGGACTCAACGTCGAGAATGAATAAGGGTCTGTAGGAATGGGGGACATCTCATGAACACTTTGACCCTGAAATTTCATCAAATCAAGATTCTACTAATTTACTTATTCTTAAATTTCAAAATATAATTTAATAAACAACATTAAATGAACTTGTTGAATTTTACTTGATTGTTAATGTCAAATGTATCATTTAGCAAATCATTTGTGAAATCCATCGCCTCTGCAACTGATGTAGGTTGTGTAGCTCCATACCGAGCACTCTAATAATCATACATGCAAAGTGCACCACAAGCACCACAATGGTGGGGTGGAGCTTAAGGCCTACACATCTCCTCCACACCAGGTTCTACTAGAGGCCTTGCACACTGTAAAATGGTTTGGGTGAGTGAGCCAATGGACTGCAATGTGTCCACCTCTACACTATCCTTAACAATGGAAGGAACGACGACATGCTCCACCATGGGTTTGTCCAAGGGTCTCGGTGCCAACTGTGGATTACGTCATGCAACAGGTCTATCATGTGTGGAGCTCCCACCTCTACCCTGAAATTCTAAGATGTCAAAATAATTTGGCATCTTATTGAGGATAAACTCACAATAGAGTTTCCTCAAAAAGTATTGTGGTACCTCATGGTTATTGCATGGAGGTTAGTCAAATACCATCCACCATCGCTCCCAAAATTTATTTTTAATTAACTCATGGTGGAACCAATGGATGGGGAACCTCTTGCATGTATGAGACAAAGGTGCATTGGTTTTCGGGTCTGTAAATAGGGCACAGAAGTTGGCTTTGCTATTTTTTTTGTTTTTTAACATTTGCATATGACAAACCTCTAGCATAATATTGTCTCATCTCATGCCTCTTATTTGACCAAAAAATTATTTTCTCACTCATTTCTCCTACATGAGATACAATTGACTTCAATGATTCAGCAATCCCTCTCCTATAAGGGTGGGTTTCAACATGATCGGTTAATCTTCCAATTAATTGTTCAATGTCTCTTTTATTGTTTTCAATTTGATTTAGAATATTTTCTTGTGTTCCTTGAGGATGCCTATGAATTGATGGAGGGGTTTCAGGTTGTTCTTGAATAGGAGGCTCTTCTTGAGGGGGTGACTGTGAATTCTCAAAGTTTCGAGGTGGAGATTCATTCCCTGATAATTAGAACAAAATTTTATTATAAAAACCTATTTTAATTTGCATTCTAAATCAAATTCAAAATAAATAGAATAAAGATACATACCTCTTCACAATCTTCGACATCTCTAACGTGTTGGTGGCATCCTCGTGAAATATAGCAAGCTAACGATGCAAATAATGGATGATATTTGGCGAGCGCGAGTTGTAAACCTCAAATCCTCCGAGCCAAGCCGCGACTTGAAGAGAAATGAGGGTTTGAAACACATTTTTTGCTTTTATTTAGCTTTTCAATTTGGCACACACCAAATGACTCCAAGTCATTTCGCATGACCCAAATGGCCAATTTTTCCCTTTTTTTGTGAATTTTTACAATTTGACACCTAAATTGTGTCACAAATTGGTGAAATTACCCAACCTTCTTTTTATTTTTCAGGTTTTTTTGGAGAAACATATTTGCATGTGTTAGCATAATGTTCGAGTTGACTGCACTTGTAACATCTTTGTCATGACTTATGCAATGACTTGCTTTGTGACCAAATTTGTGACAGTTAAAGCATTGAATACTCGGCTCCTTCTTTCTTCTACACTCTATAGCCTTATGTCCAAAATTTTTGCATAGAAAACAATAGCCATTGAATGATAAGTACATTTGAGCATTTGGTTGCTTGACCAAAGGTCTTTTTGTAGGTGTTCTAGAGTTCTAGACCTTGCTTGTTACAACTGATCTTTCTTCAGCTTTAATTGCTTTGTCTTCACCCTTAGTATTCTGATTTGAGCTTTCGCTAGAGAAGCCAAGTCCTCCCTTATCCTTGTGACATTTTTGTAGGGACAAGAGTTGATATAGAATTATGCTACTTTCATATACTCTTGCTTCTTATTTCAGCCTTCTTAACTCTTGATCTAACTTTTCATTTTCTTTTGATTTCTATTTGATGGTATCCTTGAGATTTTCTTCAGTCTTCTTCCATTCTTCCTTTTTCTATTTGATGGTATCTTTGATATCTTCTTCAGTCTTCTTGCATTCACCCAATCATTGCTTTAAATCCACAATACTTTCCTTTGACTCCTTTAATTCCTGGCTGACCTCTCTGTGTCTTGCTTTGAGTTTTAAGATTTCCTCCCTTAGCTTTGAGATACAAGCATTTGCTTCCTTGAGGTTTTATGTCAATTCTTCATTTTTAGATTCCATGCTTTCCATATCATCTAACATTATCTTCAGTTCTTCCTCAAAATAATAATCTCCTGCCATCTTCTTCAAATTGCCAAGATCTCCCTCAAGCGATTAAGCTCTATCTGCAAGGGACCAAGCTCTAATACCAATTGTTGAGCAGTCTGGATAGTTGAGAGGGGAGTGAATCAGTTATCATAAAACAATTTCTTTACTTTAATTAATATGGAGCATGCTTATATCAATCATATAATAATCAAATAGATATGAACATGAAAGCACATAACAAAACCATCCGCAATGAACACTAGAATTTACGTGGAAACCCAACAAGGGAAAAACCAAAGAGAATGCTAATTCTCAATTATAAAACACCGGTTAAGGTGACATAGGTTAAGGTGATTTTTATAAGGGCTCACAACCAAAATTCTCACTGTAGGTAAGGCTCACTACCAGTGGGCTCACTACCCAATTAAAACATCTGATTACAAAATAGTCTCACTAACAAAAATGAACTGATGAAGCTGCATCTACGTATGCATGAATTCAGTTCTGGTTAAGAGCACAATATTTGTTTACAACAGATTCAGTCAAGAATCTTCTACACACCTTCCTCACACAACCTCTACAAAGCAGATTACTTCTTCCTAACACTTTCCTTCAACTTTCTTATCGCATAATCCTTCGCACTCTTTTATCTGCTTGCACACACCATACACCACTCTTCTTACTTCATTGAACAAAAACAAATTTTACTTATACCATTCCATGCCTTT
The DNA here is from genome assembly GCA_007258455.2 of Sequoia sempervirens. Lineage (NCBI taxonomy): Eukaryota > Viridiplantae > Streptophyta > Pinopsida > Cupressales > Cupressaceae > Sequoia > Sequoia sempervirens. The sequence continues at coordinate 201,882,373 of VDFB02256132.1, forward strand.
ATAATATCCTAAGACATCCAAACACAATGTCTTCATATTCTCCTAAGTTGGCTTGAAGAACAACCTTGAAATATTCAGTAAGGCTTGGCATGCTAGCACCAGACTCAAAAGATAGGTTGCACATAAAGATATTCTTACCACATTACCAAGGGACCCATAAATAAGTCATACATAAGATAACATAATTACCAAAAGATACCAGACTTTGAATTACATAAAATATATTTTGGAGCTGATGGGAATGCCACAACCAAGACCAAATCTTGATTATCATCAATTTTAGTATCAACTAGAAAAACACAATTAGACATACAAAGACTTGTAACGTGCTACATGAATGTTCGGATAGCAAGGATACCCGAAGTAAGCTTTGAACACAATAGCCAACATCAAAATATTAGACTTCATAATTTTGCATTAACTTTCTTCCATAAATGTCGCAAAAAAGAAGTACTACCATATCCAGATCAAGGATAACATCCACACTATGTACTCGATAGGATAGATCATTTATGTATATCATTCAGAGCACAACCTTTTGGATCCCAAGTTTTGACATCAATGACAACAATTCTAAGTCATCTCAACAACTTCTCAGCACAAAAATTTGCAACAAGATCATAGCTTTTATATTCAACTTTTCAACATATTTTTTCCAAACTTTAAAAATGCATACAAAACCCTCTAAAATTTGATTACAACAAATAAATCAGTCTCAAACTGATCTATGACAGGAAATTAAAAAAACTACATAAAAAATAACTCTTTCCCTTCACGTACAAACTCAACCCACAACCTATAGTGGCAATCTTCATCCTACAATTGTTCCTGTCTTACACAACAATATCATAACCTAAAATGTCTGCCTTCAAACCCTCATACCTGCAACAAAACATCTTTTCCACCTTCTCCAAGAAAATCCGCCCCTGCAACAACAACTTACACAATCTAGCCAAGAATGGCTACCAAAACCAAGTCCAAATTGCTTGTAATCTTCAAAAATAATCTCCCAAAGCTTCTCCAGCAAAAATCCACAACCAAGTTGGGAAGAAACATCCAAAAATCCATCCCAAAAACTTTCCATAATATAGAAAATGCTATCATAAATCCACTCCCACCAAAATTGCCAAAATAGGAGTCAATTCCTAGATTTTAGGTAGTTTCCAATGTAACTCTTGCCAACTCACCTTGGGTGCCCACATTTTCATGAATGAATGAATTAAATTTATAAATGCATCATTCAAACTTATAACTCCCTCCAAATCTCACACCCAGGTCTATTTTTGCAAATTTTTAAAATTGACAATTTCTCAAAGTTTCCTCCTAAATTATCTCCAATCCTAAAATTTGCAATAAAATAATAAAGGATAATAATTTAGTATTTATTTTATTCTAACCTTTCAAATTACCATATTAAATAAATCACCCACCAAACCTTAGGAAAATATAAAAATTAAAATGCATTCTTTTGGTTGATGCAAGATTGCTCTCACAACCTAGGATGCTCCTGCATCATGAAGGATGAGACTTGCACTTAATTTTTTGGTTGGATGAATATTCCATCATTGTTGGTAGGTGTGGAAAGTGGAAGAGATGTTTGCATATTTCACACAACAAAATAATATTTTTAGATTTATTCTTCCTTATCAACGATTTCACACTCCAGGAACCTATCAAGACTTGTTCACCCATCACAAACCTCCACTATTCCCAACAACAATGTCATATATTCTCCTTTCAACTTCATTTTTCCTTCTCTTAGCATGATGGGAATTTGGCCTTCATGAGAATGTGTGAGAATTTATCCAAGATGTGCATATGTTTGAGCATCTATAAAACTCTTATAAAATCACCTTGCATATAAACCTAGTAAGGAAATAATTGACAATAGGATCTATCCTGATGCCCTCAAAACCTTTGCATCATCCATAGAACCCCTAAAATATCCACAAAACTAATAGTTGAGGAAAACTAGAACTTATTGGGATAATACAAAAATAAATCTCCATTTGGATATGTGGGAAACTGATTGGGATCAAAATATATCTTGTCACCTTCAGAATTCCCCCAAACACTTCCTTATTTCTCCCCATGCATCATGGCTCTTTTTTCTCATCATTAGGGATTAAAGGGAGCTTAGTAACCCTTTTTTTGGGGTTCTATTAGAACTAGGAACCAATCTATCGAACCTTTGACCACCTTATACTTAGCCTTTTTTTATTTTGAAGAAATTGTGGTGCAAGAGCACCTACACCTTATTGACAAGAAATTTGATCCTTTGCAGGTTTTATGGGTGATTAGTAGGTTGGTAAAGGTGTCTTGAGTTTATTTTCTCTTAATAAGGTCTAAGAAGACCATTCTTGATGTAAATGGTAACTTTGGTGTCTCATTGATCCATGTTGTAAATGATGTCAAACATGTTAAGAAATTATCAATGATGACAAATGAGGTCTAGGTAGATGTAATGTTGATTTTCAAGTGTAAGGTCATGTTTTGGGTCCAATAAGGTCTAAATAGACCATCACAGATGTTTTAGATGTCTAGGAGGGTTGAATAGTAAAATAATGCAAAAGGAGCAAAAGTGTTGTTAACAAGAATATGTAAACAAAGTGCAATTTTGCACTCCAATGGTCATAACGAGATTCAAAATCCAATTAAAGGTTGTTGTGTCATTTTTCTTGGGTGAATAAACCTTTAAGAATGTGTGGAATCTCATTGTAATGGTTGGTTGGTGGTTTTTGGAGAAGAATTAATAAAGTTCCTCACTGTTTTTCTAAAAAAATTTGTAATTCTCTTCATTTTCAGGTCTGTACGAAACGTACATCCACAAGGTGGTTAAAAATATTCATTTTTTTCAATAGTGGCATGAATTAATTGTGATTTTCATTTGGTTTGGAAAGATCAAAGTGAATTTGGAGTAATAAATACTGGTTTTCTCAAAACAGGTCAGGTATACTGTGTTTTAAGGGTTTATAAGAAATTATGTTTCTTTAAGCCATTCCACCCATTGTCATCAATTGTAACTCGATGGAATGGAATGTTAGAGTCAGTTTAGGGTGTGAGAATGGTTACTTGTTGAAGGAAAGGCACATGGTGGCGTTAGGGTCGCTGCCCCTATTGGTTCTATGTGGGAAAATGCATGAAAGTAGAGGTTTTAACCTAGGGTTTGGTGGAATCTGAGTGGGAGGCCATTTCTCTTAGACTATTAAGCATGTACAGGGTTATTTAAGAGTGTTTGAATTGGTTTTCAGATCTGATAAGGTGTGGAGTGTAGGTTTTCAATAAACCCTAGGTTTTTGTGTGTATTTGGAGGGTTTGTTGGAGCAACACCCTAGAAGATTTGTAGTGGCGAATTGATCAAAGAATTTGTAGCTTTGGATCATAATTTAAGACTGTCTAAAGATTTTTTGTGAGTGCAAGGTGTTTTGAGGGTACTTTATTTGTAAAACAGGGCTAATTCTAGTAGCCTTTATAGGGTCAGTTTATGTTTCTTAATGTTGACATGAAGAAGTCTTGTGGGATCTTTTGGGGATCTTGTATGGGGATTGTGGTAGGTCTCTATTGATTTTTTGTAGGCCTTTGTACGACCTTCTTCAAGAGTTTTCATCCATGGTTGTGTTGTGTGGGCTAAAAGCCTTTTGAATGAGTCTTGGAGAGCTTGGGGTTTGAGTGATCAAAGGTTGATTTCTTGGGTTGTGTCAGGTCATTTTGAGTTGAATAGAGTGAATTCTACCACCTAGTCTACATCAAAGTGGTATCAGAGCAAGGGAGTAGGTCTCTTGAGAAAGAAGGTTAAGAGTTTGTGTGCAAGGAGAAGGTGTACTTGGAGGAATCAAAATGCCTCCTAAGGGAAGTGTTGTTCCAAAAAAGGTTGACAACCAAACTAAGAAAATAGAAGCCTTGGAGAGGGAAATTGCTGTGTTGAAGGCTAAAGGTAGAGATCTCTTGGAGGAGAGTGAAACAAAGGAAGAATCCACTAGTGACGAAGAGGAGATGGATCCAGAAGATGTAAGGATGATGAAGATTTTGAAAGCTATGAAGAAGGATGGACATAAAAAAATGGATGTGCCTATGTATGGGGGAAAATTAGATGGAGAAGAGCTCTTGGATTGGATAGGGGCTTTGGAGAACTATTTTGAAAGTGAGGAGGTAGGTGAAGAACACAAGGTGAAGAAGGAAAAAACCAAGTTGAAGGGACATGCCTTGTTGTGGTGGAATTTTGTGGAAGATGAGAGGGAGAAAAAAGGAAAGAACAAGATCATTTTTTGGGAGAGAATGAAGAAAAAAATCAAAGGTAAGTTCCTTCCTAAAGATTATAATGTTCAATTGCTTAAAAGACTTCAAAATCTTAGGCAAAAGGATCTAGATGTGCAAACATATACTGAAGAGTTTTAGAGGTTAAGTATAAGAGAAAAGCATGAAGAAGATGAAGAAGAGAAGGTGGCTAGGTATCTCAATGGTCTGAGATATAATATTCTAGATGAGATCAATGTGTTGGCACCAAAAACAATGGAGGAATGTTTTCAAATGGCTGTTAAGATTGAAGAAAAACTTAAGAGGAGACAAGAGAAGGAAACAAGAGGAAGATTCAACACTTCTAGGGGCAAAGGTACAACTTCAACAACAAGGTAGACCAAGGAAGACCTTGAAGATGCTGATAAGAACAAAGAACAAGCACCTGAAGCAAGAGGAGGATGGAGAGGTGGAAGGACAAACTTTAGGAAAAGGAGAGATTTTAATGACTTTTCAGGTAGGTGTTATAGATGCAATGAATTTGGACACCCATCTTTCAAGTGTCCTCAAAACTAAGGTTCAACATCAAGTGGTGATAGGAAGAGTGAAAGAAGAACACAATTGGTCCAAGAGGAAGAATGTGAAAGTTCAAGTACTCCTACATACCCAGAGGTGGGAGAAGCACTTATGATAAGAAGAACTTTGTTGCAGGCACCTATAAGGAGGAAGACATGAGTCAAATGAGGAGTCTATTTAGAACTTCATGCAAATGCAAAGGTAAAGTGTGTCAAGTTGTTATTGATTCAAGTTCTCAAGATAACATGGTGTCTAGGGAGATGGTAGACAAGTTGAATTTAGAGAAGATACCTCATGTAGCACCATACAAAGCTTCTTGGGTGAATGATAGTCAAACTCTAGTGGTGAATGAACAAGCATATGTAGATTTTCAGATTGGGGAGTACAAGGACATGGTCTTATGTGATGTGTTACCAATGGATTGTTTCCATTTGCTATTGGGAAGACCATGGAAATTTGACAGAAGGTCTATGTATGATGGTAGAGAAAACACCTATACTATCAAGAAGGATGACAAGAGATTTAAGCTAACTCCTTTGCAAGGAAGTCAAAGAGATAAGGGTAAGTCTAAGGTTGTCATTTTTGGAAAAAGAGAGCCTTTAAGGCCCGAGGACAACAAGATTGGTGTATTTTCAGGTATGGAGCAAGATTATGGTATTAGGGCAGCTGGAAAAGCACAAACAAATTATGCTAGGACAGTTAGGAGTTTAAAGGCAGAGGAAGAACTCATGCCTAAGTTTGAAACATATCAAAGGAAGTGTGTTTCAATTTTGAAAAATGAGGACATGTTGATGCCACAAATAGGTCAAGGAAAGGCTAATGTGTAGATGTAGGTTAAGATTAAGGGTGGTGAAACCATCCTTGTGGGGACTATGAGTTGTCCTATAACAGTGAATGAGATTGGAGGGCAGTTTGGCACTGTCAAGACAATATTTTTTGAGATTGATGGACTTGACAAGAACAGGGAAGTGGTGGAAAAAGGTAAAGGTATGTGTTGTAATCTTTTGTGTGAAGGTCTAGGGACAGTAAAGGAACCTTGTACAAGTGTAAACAGAGTTAAGGAATATGGAGCAAATCTATTGGAAGAAGATAAGCTGAGGCAAAGAGAGGACAAATCAAAGTATGAGAAAAGGATAGCATACACACCACCATGGAGTAGAATGTTAGTTGAGAAATCCTATGGAGGACATGAATTTGATAAAAGGAAGACAAGAACAAGTTGCTACTGTCATTCATGGGGCATGAATCTTTTTAAGCCTGGGTGTATGGTGCAAGAGCACCTACACCTTATTGACAAGAAATTTGATCCTTTGTAGGTTTGATGGGTGATCAGTAGGTTGGTATGGGTGTCTTGAGTTTATTTTCTCTTAATAAGGTCTAAGAAGACCATTCTTGATGTAAATGGTAACTTTGGTGTCTTATTGATCTATGTTGTAAATGATGTCAAACCTGTTAAGAAATTGTCAATGATGACAAATGAGGTCTAGGTAGGTGTAATGTTTCTTTTCAAGTGTAAGGTCATGTTTTGGGTCCAATAAGGTCTAAATAAACCATCACAAATATTTTATAGGGTTGAATAGTAAAATAATGCAAAAGGAGCAAAAGTGTTGTTAACAAGAATATGTAAACAAAGTGCAATTTTGCACTCCAATAGTCATAAGGGGATTCAAAATTAAATTAAAGGTTGTTGTGTCAGTTTTATTAGGTGAATAAACCTTTAAGAAGGTGTGGAATCTCATTGTAATGGTTGGTTGGTGGTTTTTGAAGAAGAATTAATAAAGTTCCTCACTGTTTTTCTAAAAAAAATTGTAATTCTCTTCATTTCCAGGTCTGTACGGAATGTACAACCACAAGGTGGTTAAAAATCTTCATGTTTTTCAATAGTGGCATGAATACATTGTGATTTTCATTTGGCTTGGAAAGATCAAAGTGAATTTGGAGTATTAAATACTGGTTTTCTCAAAACAGGTCGAGTATACCATATTTTAAGGGTTTCTAAGAAATTATGTTTCTTTGAGTCATTCCACCCACTGTCATCAACTGTAACTTGATGGAATGGCATGTTAGAGTCTGTTTAGGGTGTGAGAATGGTTACTTGTTGAAGGAAATAAAAATGGTGGCATTAGAGTCGTTGCCTCTGTTGGTTCTGTGTGGGAAAATGCATAAAAGTAGAGGTTTTAGCCTAGGGTTTGGTGGAATTTAAGTGGGAGGCTATTTATCTTGGACTATTAAGCATGTGCAGGGTTATTTAAGAGCGTTTGAATTGGTTTTGAGATCTATGAAGGCATGGAGTGTAGGTTTTCAATAAACCCTAGGTTTTTGTGTGTATTTGAAGGGTTTGTTGGAGCAACACCCTAGAAGACTTGTAGTGGTGAATTGATCAGAGAATTTGCAATTTTGGATCACAATTTAAGACTATCTAAAGATTTTTGTGAGTGCAAGGTGTTTTGAGCGTACTTTGTTTGTAAAACAGGGCTAATTCTAGTAGCCTTTATAGGGTTAGTTTATGTTTCTCAATGTTAACTTGAAGAATTCTTGTGGGATCTTTTGGGATCTTGTATTGGAACTCTGGTAGGTCTCTATTGATGTTTTGTAGGCCTTTGTATGACCTTCTTCAAGAGTTTTCATCCATGGTTGTGTTGTGGGGGCTAGAAGCCTTTTGAATGAGTCTTGGAGAGCTTGGGGTTTGAGTGATCAAAGGTTGATTTCTTGGGTTGTGTCAGGTCATTTTGAGTTGAATAGAGTGAATTCTACCACCTAGTCTACATCAAAATAGAGGGGAACATAACCAAGAGAATAATTTTAGCATGATGACCCTTATAGAAGCTTTTCAAATCGGTTATTGAAAAGGGATCATACTTCATAGACACATAAAATGAAGAGACTCAAGAAAAAATGATAACAAGAAACTGAGTTCCAACACTTGACCACTTTGAATCTATCTATCAAAAAACATCACTTAGTAATTAGACCTCTGTCAACACATGATCTTTTGCATCAACCATCTTAATTATATTATATCTTACATCAATAAATGTGAAAATCATAGTTCATGCAATAGATCTATCATTTCAACTCTCTTTACAGTCCACTACATCATTTTTTTAACACTTAACATCTTTGTGCCACATCATTATTATTTATTTACATATACATGGTATACACTACTTAGTTTTTTTCTAAATTTTTATTGAATTGTTGAATTGATTTAGGATTTATCTTAACAATGTTTTCTTTGTCTATTTCCACTCTCCATTTATCTCTTTTCTCCAAGAGATCTTTCATTTTTAGTTTTCACAAATCATACTTGGATCTATTGAACTTATTAATCTCCGAAATATATTTTCTTGCTATGATTCTCTAACCACACTTGGATCTACAAAAGCACTAAAAAAAATCCCACTACAACCACATTTAAGGCCCACAACATTACAATAAAAATACCCATCTCTAAACTCAAGTCGTAGCTATGATACCAAATATTGATAACAAGTTGAATAAGCCACAAAATATTAACAAAAAATAGAGAAGAAAACATGAATATAACCATATGAAACCAAATATATGTGGATAAAACCATTATGATAAAAAAAATCCACCACCAAAGAGACCCAAGCTTGTACTAATCTTTGAAAAAGAGCACCAATATAATATAATTATCCCTCTAACTAATATTAATATAGTAGTATAATAATACATGCATAAGAAACTTACATGTATCATGTACTTATATTATATAGGAGAATTAGGGACAAGAAACCAACAAGTGCAATCTCAAAGCTAGGATTCAAAACCATGAGCCACAAGTAAAATTACAACACCCCATAGGCATGGTCAAACAATTTGGAATATAAAGTAACTTCTCTTACATATCTTACACCTCTTATAACTTCTACATTGATCAAATTTATAAATCTTGGCACTTTGCATGATTGTATTCAATTCATTGTCACAATATCCAATATCTAATTAAAAAATATATATGGTCTAAGGTCAACCCATTTTCAACTAAGTGACATTGTTTGCCAACTCATATGCCAAAAAGTTCAAATTGTGCACCTAAGACATAACCCCTAGGTCATTTCATCATTGATTAGTAGGGAAACCACTCCATTCCTATCTATAAAAAAATATCACCACTAGTAGTCAAACCTCTATCATCACTTAGCCTTTTACATCAACCATCTTAGTTACATTAGCTATTACATCAACAAATATCAAAACCATGGTTCTTGCACTAGATCTATCACGTCGACACTCATTACACTCTATTGCATCATTGCTTCTTCAACCACTAAGCATCTTTGTATTATATCATTGTTAGTGACTTACTCATCCATTGTATAAATTTCTTAGTTTGTTGTCTAACTTTTTATAGAATCATTAAATTGACCAACAAGGTTTGACAGAGGTGCAAGGGGGGAGTAAGTATACTTCACACCCTAGCTTAACAAGTTCTAGCATGTTCTTCAACACCAACAAATTCTCTTAGGGTACACATGTACAAACAAAACTTTGTCATAGGTACCAAAGTTATAAACACATTAAATTCACAATCGAACTAGAAGTTCAATGCCACCCCATTTTGAAACTAGTGTCGTAGACACAAGATTGTTTTAGATTCACAAACAATAACAAATCTCACATAACATAGTCATCTCAATCTAATCATTCAATATAAATTCTTATCCATAAATAATTTATCACCCTCTTAAAAAACACACTTTTATCAATTTATTTATTTCCAAATCCAATCACACACAAATTTCTAACCTCCACTACTTTATTTAAAGTCAATCATCAACCAAGATATTTTGAGAAAGAATCTTCCATTTCCTTTCCCATTATTAGACTGAAGAATGACCCCACTCGGTGGAGATAAGAGCCATGTTCGAAGGAAAACATTAATTTATTTGGCACTAAAGTAGTGCCTTCAAAAGTAAAGTGCATTATCTTGGCGCCTTATGGTACATGCGTGGAACAGCCTTTTTGGGCTTTGACGGGACAATTCAATGACATTTGATTTTTCGTACATTTTAATATTTTATTTATTTCTAATATTTTTTATATGTTAATTGGTAAAAAACTTCCCTGAAGATTATGAAGTTGTTAAGTTGTGAATAGTTCAAACAAAATTTGAGAAATTATAAAAAGAAAACCAGAATCATAAAATTTTAGAGTTACAAATTAGATAGAAGAGGCGACACTGAAAAGAATCTGAAAAATGTGTTAATGTTGTGTTCCTTGACCCCTTAGGCTACTTGGTCTCATGGACGTCATTAAAATTTCTTCCTTCCTTCATTCATTCATTAAATGAGCTTAATTTTAGAATGATGGCCTTGAACTTTCTATCATATTTCTTTAGAACCTTGATCACCTATGCAAGTATAGATTGGTTGGTGTATAAAAGCATCAAACTGACTTGTTATCGAGTGGACGAATTCACGACTTACCTTGATTGCAATCAAACCTTATATACTAATTTAACTATGTTGGAAAAAGATTGAAGACACGCCAAATAAAATGTACAATGCTTGCGTATCTATCTTTATGTATGCAAATATTGATACAATGTTTTCATAATATATGATATCCTTATATATCATGCATAAGTCAAATGAATTCAAATGATTTATGCCTTTGTTTTTTTATACAAAACTCTAAATTGGTTGACAACAACTACTAATAATATCAAGTCAAATTGAGTTAATTAGAATTTGGTAAATAGAGGGCGGGGGGCCTAGCTCAATTGGCTAAAGCATCCTATTGTAGGCAAGAGGTCACGAGGTCTAGTCTCCCCCCAAACCTGTGGTACCGGAGGGCGTGTCGCACCAGTGCCACCGGTAACAAAAAAATAGGGGAACGTATATTCAACCAATTCCTATAGTCAAAAAAAAAAAGAAAAAAGGAGGGGAAGATTTGGTAAATAGGATTTGAGGCGGCTCTCAATCCTGTTCGAAGACCTGAGTCACCCAAAGAATCTTGACCTACAATTAGAAAGGCGCTGAATTCAACAAAATTAAAAAAATGGTGCCAACTTTTCCACCCAGGGGAAAAAAGGTTTTTGGTCTTAACACGCAACCAACATCCATTTCTGTTTGTTTGTCGCTAACAGGAATATTCAAAAACTTGAATAAGCGTTGATTAGACGCCTAACAACTCATGCCGATAAATTAGCACTTGGTATACGTACGTATATACGGTACGTCAGACGTGTACAAACTGTCATATCGCCGCGTAGTCTTCAGTGGAAGAATTCACACTTTCTTTTTTTATATTGACGAAGCTTTGAACTCGGGACCATTTATTATTCACAATTTTTTCCTCGCGGCCAGGAAATGTTGTCCAATTATAATGCAAGCCGCCGACTAAATGTACAGTACACGAGCTTTGAAGACCCGAGAAACTACAAATCAGCACCGAAAATTTCTATATAAATGCGTGAGCTTTGGAAAATTTCTCTACACTTTTGAATCCTACTCTGTTTTGTTGCTCTGTTCTGCTTCTGCTTCTGTAGTTTGATAAGCTCTGTGTTAAAGGCTTCCATGGCTGGTCTCAAGTTCAACGTGAAAAGGCAGGAAGCCGTCCTGGTGGCTCCTTCTTTGCCTACTCCCAGGGAAGTTCTCTATCTTTCCAACATTGATGATCAAGCGGGGCTGAGATTTCACATCCCTGTCGTTCAGTTTTATAAGCATAATTTTCTGAAAGAGTACGAAGATCCTGCTAAAGTTATCAGAGAAGCACTGGCAAAGGTTCTGGTACATTACTATCCTTTTGCTGGAAGGCTCAGAGAGGCTGCCGCTGGGAAATTAGCGGTGAACTGTACAGGCGAAGGGGTTCTGTTTGTGGAAGCGGATGCGGATGTTACTCTGGCTGAGTTTGGAGATCTGCAACCGCCGATTCCCGGTTGGGATGACCTGCTGCACGACATTCTCAGTCCGCAGAGTGTCATCAACTCTCCCCTTCTTCTCATTCAGGTTTGTAAATCTTGTCTTTTTACCAGATAATTGTTCCTGGCTTCTGTTTCTGTGAGGTGGGGCGTACTAGATCTGTTAATTCACGTGAAATTGTTGGAGTGTTAAGTATTTTTGTGCAGAACAGTCTATATAATTTAGTTAGCTTGATAGAATTGTGTACATCTTGGTTTAGACGGGACGTTTAGTTTGTTCACCCAATATAGAAAATAATTGCAAGTTCAAAATTTATTTAATCATTTATTATTTTTGAGGCAACATGTATAGCCTAGAAGTTAGCGGGGTTGCTTTGTTTTCAGATAAATTGTTGGGTTTTTTTAAATTTTTGTTTGTTAAAAGTTATATGTGCTAAGTAGTGGGATGAGGAATTATTATGATTAGAAATGTAACATAGAAACATATAATTTTTAAAATATTCATTAGTGATGATATGGTTTTGAGACACCTCATATAATCATTTATTAAATATTACATAGTCATTAATGGGAGGATGAACTATTATGATTAGATTGATTGGTGAGAGTTAGTTTTTGGGTCTAAAATTGACCCATTAACAATTACTAGTGGGATATGACTCACTGCTAAGGATCACATGTTTATTAATGGGAAATGACTCAAAAAGGAGATTTTCATGATCTAGTCATTTTAGCACAATCCTTTTAATATACAAAATCATAATTTAATGTTTATAATTTTTAAACACAATTGTAATAGATACTTAGCATCTAGTATTTTTAGCTACGTGTCAAATTATAAGGTTTTATCAAAGATTCAATTGTGTGGTTTTTTAGTAAATGGGATAGCAAGCTAAGCGAGATTTTTTAATAAATGGGATAACAAGCTAAGTGAGCTTGATTTTGGGAAAACTACATGCGCTTTGAGTTAGAGTAGTAAAAGCATGGGTAACATCCTATACTATGCTTCACCTTTGTAAAGTCACCTAGATGTAATGCATATTAAGTGCACCATTCAAACTCACAAAAGATGAATTCACTTCAAAAACTCTCTAATTAAATTTTAATAAAATGTCACACAACCTAATAATAAGTAATACATTATTTATTATTTAAAACTTAAATATATACAATAATGGATTATTTAGAATTTTACCAACCCAAATAACTGTTAAAACATAAAAACTGTACAAATTAAGTAATTTAATATTTATTTTCGATTAATCTTATTGAATCCGCATGACCGTAGATGTATTCTAGCTTTTTATCGTTAATCACTTCTAATTTTTTCCTTTTTTCCAAACCCTGGATATCAGATTCAATTTCCTTACGATTTTGTATACTTGTGACGAATTTGCAGGTAACGCGTTTGAAATGCAAAGGATTTGTATTCGCCCTGCTGTTGAACCACAGCATGGCAGACGCAATGGGACTGATCCAGTTCATGAAAGCTCTGGGCGAAATGGCCATGGGAGCAAGCGCCCCGTCAATTCCTCCAGTATGGAAAAGAGAAACCCTAAAACCCCGCTCGAAACCCTCTATCAGCTTCCCTCTCTACGAATACGATCAAGTCCCAGGACAGATCGTGCCTGTAAACGAAATGAGCCACGCTTCCTTCTTCTTCGGGCCCAAGGAAATCGCGTCCCTGAAAAGACAAGTGCCTAAGAAAACCCCAACCTTCGAATTATTATCAGGGTGCCTGTGGCGTCTGAGAACCAGAGCCCTCAACATGCCGGCAGAGCAGGAGGTACGCTTCATATTCCCATTAGACGCCCGCACCAGATTCGAACCCTCGCTTCCGCGCGGCTACTACGGCAACTTGATCAGCTTCGCCTGCGCCAAGACCACAGCCGGACTGCTGGCGAACAAACCCTTGTCCTACGCAGCGGAGTTAATTAACAGGGCCAAAACAGCCGTTAACAATGAATACATGCGGTCGGTGATAGACCTGATGGAGGTCAAGGGCCGGCCGCATTTTACTGTTGTGGGGAGTTTTCTGGTTTCTGATGTGACCAAGCTAGGGTTTGGAGATGTGGATTTTGGGTGGGGTAAAGCTGCGTATGGTGGGCCTGCCAAAGGTGGGGTCGGAGCTGTGCCGGGTGTCTCAAGCTTTTTCATTCCTCGTCGAAACAGTGATGGAACTGAAGGAATACTGGTTCCTGTTTGTTTGCCCGTCGAAGCCATGCAAAAGTTTCAGCGAGAAATGACACAGACCATGGAGCAGGAAGGTCCTCCTTTTATTCAATCCTCCCTCTGAAATTCTACAGCCACTATGTTATAGTTCAATCTGTATGATCGGAAGAGTTTTATTTCTGTATTAGAAAATTGTATAAAAGTTTTTGAATCAGACTCCATGAATCATGATGGAATAATATGTACCACAGATAGGTCAATAGGAGGAGGACCTGATGTGAGCTTTTTCACCGCTGCTCATTGCACAATAAATTCTGTTTGGATAAAGTTGAGAGGTGTTTAAAAAGTACAAAAAAATTGGGACCCAAACTTTGGGCAATAGGTCTGACAGACACAGTGTGTCCTTCAGTTAAATTTATTTTATTACTGAGTTTTAAAATATTTTTCTGTATATTTGTTTTTGTTTTTTGTTTTAATGTAAATATGTGGTAATTTTCTTTTGTTTCTAAGTCAATTTTAAGACATTTCAAAAGTAAAGTTTGGAAGGAAATGTAAAAAAGTAGGAAGAAAAAATGTGAGTGATAATATTTTTCATCAAGTAGTGGTTATATATTTTCAGTTGGTTATTCACCTATAAATAAGATTTTTATCTATAAATGTTGTTGTTCCATTATTTAGGAGAATATTTGGTATTATATATTATGATTTTAAAAAATTATATCAGACCACTTATTTCTCAAAAGAATAAGCAACACACAATCAAATGAGACGGTAAGATTAGGAAAGACAATAGTTTTTGAGATAACAAGAAAACAATATATGTTGTTTGGTTTAAAATTTATTTTTAAGTGGAGGCTCTCTCTATTAATTCATTTTTTTTAGAGTGCAATAAGCTAATATTTTTATAATTAATTTGCTCTCTGGATTGAATTGGTGACAAGTGGCAGCTACATTATACCCTTGTGTAGAGGATAAAAGTGCATAATTTGCCTCGTTTTTATTCTTCTTGTGCTTTTATTTTTGGCATGGCCTTGAATTTCTAGTTTTGATATATGCAATTTGTCTTGTTATGTGCATTAGTTGGCTTTGAACCTAATACTTACCCTTTTTTGTCAGTACCTTGTCCTTATTATTGAGCTAGTCTCATCCCCTAAGACTTTCTCTCACTTGGATAGAATCATGGACATGATTGAGTTCAAGTGGACATAATCACAAGTGAGATTGTGCCCTCTAGACCCAATCATGCATATGATCTTGTTCTCCAAAAAAAAAAAATTACTATTTCCAACATTGACAATTTCAAAACTCGACCACTATGGTTAGTTTGCATGTTAAAACTTTTGAATTGAGCCTCTAAGATTGTGTATCTAAAGAAAAAGCCCAAGTCATTAATGTCATAATAAAGGGGTACATGAAAGAGACATTTTAAAGAGAAATGATCATTTAATAATTGTTTGCATTAGAATACATGAACAAATACTAATGATTTTGACATTTGGCTTTCCCTTTCTAATATGAATAATATGCAATGTACTTCAATGATATGTGTGCTTTTATGTCATATACTTCAATGATATCAATGATGGGTGTCTATAGGATGCTCCAACATATTTACATGTCAAGTGTGTAGCTACAAAACATAAAGACACTTTCAAAGCCTTTGTGATGGCAACAACAACTACTACTAATAATAATAAGATCATTGTCACTTTAATTATGCTCCATGGGATTCAAGCTCTCAAAATTGTTTTAATGGAAGGAGAAGCATAGGGTTTAACAACTAGAGAAAATAAGATTGCAATGGTTGGTTGGAAGAAACAATATGAAAGGGTTGATGATATGAAGAAAGATTTACCCTTTCATTTTAAATATCATAATCAACCATTGAAATACTATTTTTTGGCTATTAAAAATTGTGGTTCTCTTCTCACCATAATAATTTAAAAGCACAAGCAACAAGAAATATAATTTGAAGCATAAGTGGTTTTATTATTAGTATTAACTTACTACTAGTAGTCATTGTTGTCTAAGAGGCTTTCAAAGTGTCAACTTTCTATGTCTATCATTTGAGATGTAACGATGTCGAAGCACCATCTAAGCTCACATATCACTAATCATTATGATCATATAATTTAAGTCCAATTATAAAAGCACAGGGATCATTAAAGTACACAAAGGCACTTAGCCAAATGACTTAAGTAAACATGTTTCTATATGTTTATGTGGATGAAATATAGGATGTTTTTAATCCATTTATTTGTGGAATCCTATGAAAAACTTTAATTGAACAACATTTAGATGCTCCATTGGAGAAAAAAAAAACCTCTACATGCAAATCCATCATGTTAAGATTTCTTCAAATTTACTTATAGGAAAATGTTAATCGATCTTGTTTCTCTATCTCTTAAATTGAGGCTATAATTTTTATCCTTTTGCTCCTCCAATCATCTATGTTGACACCCATTGAAAATCTTTGTACCAATAGCAATCCATGATACTTCACTCCTAAAAATGCATATAAATGGATGTAAAATATAGCTTGGAAAAATGTGCAACATCTACATCATTGTATGTTTGAAATTCCTATCAAAAATGGTGTCACCAACTCTCCTTTCATGCACTTGATTTAACGCTCTCAAAAATCACAACTTCATGATCACCCATTTCCCATATGTATCATTATATTGGATTCAATTATATTATTATTGCATTTTGGAAGAAATCCAAATGACAAATGATCCATTGCTTTGTCTCATTTATAATGTCTATTTAGAATTAGGAATAAATATGCATGTGTTGGGCTACATAATATTATAATCTATGAGTCTAAATCCTAAACCCTACACCTTACACTCCACGCCCCTCCTAAACCCTACACCTTGTACACTCCACACCCCACATCCAAAAACCTACCCCTTAAATTAACCCAAGCTCTACATCCTAAACCATAAACATTACATCCTAAAGCCTACACCCTACACCCTAAATTGTAAGCCCTACATCCCAATTTATAAAAAAATATAAAACATATATTTCTAACCCTAAACCCGACACCCTATATTGATCAACCTAGAAAAATAAATTTCCTAGACTATAACCCCTACACCTAAATTTAAATTTCCTAAACCCCAAACCAAGGACCCTAAGTCCTAAATGCATGACCTTAAACTTTAAACCCTACAATTCACACACTAGGTTGAACCACAAAGATGTGTCCCTTAAATTATATGCAAAGATAATGCAAGGAAACCAAAAATTGTGTACAAAGAAAAGAGAAGGGATAAATAAATTTATTTATGTAAAAAAAAGAGAAGTAAAAATGAATGGAGCACAACGAAGTAAAAAAAATATGGAAATAATAACTTCAAAGATACTACTAGACATAGATAACAAGAAGTTTTTCTATGTGTGATAGTTGTTTATTTGTAGTAGACTTTCCTATTTAGGATGTGTGGGGATTTTCTACAATTCTCATCAATTTTTTAATCGTCTAAAATCATTAGTATTGGTTTGATAAAATATCGTAGATTTCAATCTTACATTGTATAACTCTCACATTGTAGGACTTGAAAGATTATGTTCCATAGTATTAACAGCAAGGTCTCAAACATTTGATTGGAATTACTAAAAAGATAGTCTACCCTAGTCTACACTAAGTGTTTTACGAGCGCGTTCATGGAATTGGTCTACAAAAAGTGGTAAAATGACCAATTTTCTATAAACATGCTTGTGTTATGTTCAAAATCACATAACGTGCTCAAATTTTGTTCCTTATAAAAAACAAGCACATTTTGTGCCTCATAAAACACAAACACATTTTGTAAGCCACATAATGCAAGTGTATTTTGTGAGCCATAAAATATAATCATTTTTTGTAGCTTATAAAATGATAGAGAGAGAGGGAGACGAGAAAGAGAGGGAGATAGATAGAGAAAGGGAGAGGGGGAAGAGATAAAGAGAGAGAGGATAGAGAGATAAATAGGTAGAGGGAGAGTGATAG
>VDFB02256132.1:201900342-201942676 GCA_007258455.2 Sequoia sempervirens
CACATTCTAAGTTACAACTTTCTATTTAGTTCTATTTGCATTTTTATTCATCTTTTTAAACCTTTTGAAAACACAATACTCATGTCATTTCTAAAACATTTTATAAGGGTGTTTTCATTCTCTTTGAGAATCAATGAAATAATCACATTGATCATGAATACAAAGATAAGTTTATCCTTAATTGGTTAGGACCATACATAATTGATACCAATTATGGTTTTTGTGCTTACATATTAACAGAGCTCGACGGAACACCCCTTAATGAACCTATTAATGTCACACATTTGTGTTGGTATTACCCCTAATCTCTTTGAATAGTATGATTAATAAATCAGTGTTGCCTAAAGCTATTTGGTTACATTCTAAATAACTTTCTCATTGCTTCATTCTTGACAACTGATCATGTGTTTATCTTGAACACTAGGGTAATTATTTAATTCATTTTTATAATTACTTTAGGCTTCATACTATTCACTCTCATGTTATGTTAAGATTCGATCCTTATATGAATTATAGGTGAATCTAATTTAACATACACTCTTTAAAGCAACAATGTTGTATCTAAAGTGAAACTAAAATATGTTTTACATTAGATCACATCACTCATGTTAAATCATGTAAACATTAATTAAATAATTTTACAAGAAGTTATTTCACTAGTACACAAACAATAATATATGACTAAATAAACTACTAAAAATTGCATATAAATGACTAACTTCAGTCATGTGACTATTAGTGGTTAATTTGTAGTCATTTATAACACCACTAAATTTATGACTAAAAAATTTTAGTCATTTATTTAGTGATTGATTTTAGTCATTAATTTGGTCATTGATTTGGTCATTGATTTAGTCATTTATTTAGTCATTTATTTAGTCATTAATTTTAGTCACTAATTTTAGTCACATGACTATTTTAGCGGTTTATTTGTAGTCATTATAGCACCACCAAATTTATGACTAAACTAATTTAGTCATTTATTTAGTCATTGATTGGTCATTGATTTAGTCGTTAATTTAGTCATTTATTTAGTCATGGTAGTGATTTGTTTAGTCATATATTTAGTCATTAATTTAGTCATTACTTTAGTCATATATTTAGTCATTACTTTAGTCATATTTAGTCATTAATTTAGTCATTGATTTAGTCATATATTTAGTCATCAATTTAGTCATTTAGTCATATATTTAGTCATTAATTTAGTCATATATTTAGTAATTTTTATTTATTGGTTTCCATTACTAAAAAAAGATTACTTATCAACTATCTAAAATATTTGCACAATAAAACAACAATGAGAAGGTAAAAATAACCTATTTTATTAATCAAAAAGATATTACATTCAAATGTGTAAGCTTGAAAATGAAGTTACAATATTTGTCCCAACATAAAAGAACTTGAAAATATTACAATACATTATTGAGAGAGAAACTAACTAGCTGAAATCTGCTCCAAAACCTTTCGTTTTTGTTGTTCAACAGCTTACAAAAGAATAGGAACATGATTGTTATTTTATATCATAACCTATAGTCCCTTACCCTTGTAATGCATAAGTACATGATACATCTTTGCAAAGGAAATTTCATTCTATGATTGTGATAAAGCTCCAATCATCTATAGGTTGCCCTCATTCAAACTAAACATGCACAAAGATATTCAAACTCTCTTGCCTGCTGTAGCTCTTTATGGAAACTCTTCCACCACCTCTACTAGCCCATCCCTTACCTCCAAAAGCACTTATCATACCCATTCCATTCCTACACAAGGAAAAAAAGAGTCCCTTAATGCTACAATCAATAAAATCAATCTAAATGTAAGCAAAGAAAGTGCATCCATGGTTAGTGTAAACAATAACCTTAAATTTGAAATAATTCAATCAATCTATACTAAAGTACCAAAGCATTAAGGAGATTTTAGATTTTCTACCATGTTTGTATCCTATAAGGATTAATGACTTACTTCAAAATGACTTCCATGGGTCATTATCAGTTAAAATTGCTTGCATTTGTTAAATATCTATCACGAACATAACATCTTAAAAGAATATTTCCTTGATATTAAAACAAAAGTGATCAAGATATCAACTGTAGTAAAGAAACTACCATCAATCTAAGCCAACATAAATATAAGAAGTGTTGTTTACAGCCAAACAATAACATTAGCTATTGCTATGTAAGAAAAATATAACAAAATATGCCAAGAGATTCTAGATCAATATCAATGATTATTTTATTCATTAGTAGTAGTGCTTGTACACAAAATACAGACTAGGAAACATCTATCAAGATTGGACTACTTTCCCAGACTAGGAAAAACATATATAAAATGCCTGACAGTTGTCAAATATAACACAACCATTAACAATTACCTGAAGCCAAATCATAGCAACTACCCATAATTCAACAAGGAATTAGGATAAAGTTAGTTTATAAAAAAAATACAAAAACTTAACAAGTTAATTTATACGAACTACATCCTCCGTCATTCCTCATTCAAACCTTCTTTGCAATGCTAGCATCTTCAGCATATGCATCTTGAATTTTTTCAGCAAGCCTATGAAGAAATATATTTGAAGCTCCTCCTATAGCCACAATAAATGGACCAATAGCTAGAGTTACAAGGTCAACTTTCCAACTATTTATGAATCCCACAAAAAGACCTCCAAAAAATGTTGCCATGTTATGGACATAATTTCCCACCTGGTTCATCAACTGAGTTATGTGCATCCCTAAGGAAAGTTGTGAATTTTTTAGTACACAAAGCAATTGGGACAAGCTTAGTTTGATATATCACTGGGAAATGGGGATAGGATCAATATAATAAATAATGTGATAAGCTTAGTCTGATACACAATTGTAATGGGGACAAACTCTACATGAAGGTTGTGATTGGAGATGAGTCTTGGTTTTATTTAAGTATTTTAAGCACTTTGGCATTTTACAAAATTTTAACCAATGTCTTTCATCTTTAATATTTTAAAGAATCCATAACCTGTAACTCTTTTCAAAACCATTTTCATGGTAAATGAATTAAGCTATGTTTCAATATAGGATTATACCCATCAAGTTATAGACAAAGATATAATGCTAGCCATTTAGCCAAAAAGATAACCATACTGGACAAAGTCACAACATCTCTGGTCAACAATAATCCTAGATTTGACACGCTATCAAGACAAAACATCTAATACCAAGATAAAGAACCTAATATCAAAATCATGGGGATCTAAAGTTGATCACAAATTCTATCTCAATTGAGTTAGTAGCATATATAAATAAATTGAAATTTTTTCCTTATTGTTGCATTTATACAGGTTAAAAGGAAAATGAAACAAAGTACCTTAAGAGCTCTCCTAGAAAGTAGTAGGAGTCCCGTGTTGTAGAGTATGAAATATGCAAATTGAAAAGCCCACTTTCTACCATGAATCTGAAAACCATCACAACTGGAAAAAAAGATTGAAATTTTCATTGTAAAACAAAAAATATAAACAATAGCTATGATAACAACTATCTACTCATATATCTATCTATAAAAAGTAAGGCCAAATGGCATGATTTACTATTATTAACTGTGTTTTGAGGTAAATATACATAAATATTGTTATAGAACCATCAATGCATAGGTTGTGGATCATATATGAATATAGGATTTCATCATTTCTTTAGAGGCATTCATGACACTCACATAAATGACCTTCAAGGGTTTTAAGACCATATAATAAGGAGCACTACAAATCTTGCCAAACATATTTTTACTCCAATAGTCAACTTTGTCATAATAGGGCAGTAGACGAAATGGACTCAACACTTTTAATTTCATCAAATCCTGACTTTGAAGAAGGTTCGCAACACTTCTTAATATCAACTCCAAAGATTTGCACTGATAGTGGTCACTAGATTCTACAAATAAGCATTGAAAACCCTTACTTAACCTTCTTCCCTAATGTCAAGCATGTGACTTGTCTTATAGGTGTAATTGATTACAACATTGTAGGTTACTTGAATATGATTAGATCTTCCAAAGATAGGACTAAAAACACCCCTAGAGGGGTCCAGGGGCAGTGCCCCTCATAGCGGTCTAGGAGTAGCGCCCCTAGCGGGGTCGAGGGGCAGTGCCCCCACCGCTAGCACCAATTTAAGGCTTCAGAAACCATACAAAAAATCCATGGTGTACCTCATTTTCATGATTTTTTGAGTGGTAAAAAATTTGTGGGACATTGTGTTATCTTTCGCCAATATGTTCTATTGTTGTTGATATGCTTTCATCGGCCTATTGGTGGAGCTACGAGGGGAGTTACCCTAATGTAGTAATGTTAATCCGATAGGTTATTAGCCTAACATTGCTACATCAAGGGAACTCCCCTCATAGGTCAATCGATAGGCCGATGAAAGCATGTCGATATGCTTTCATTGGCCTATCGGTGGAGCTATGAGGGGAGTTCCCCCAATTTAGTAATGTTAGGCCGATAGTGTCACTATCGGGCTAACATTACTACATCGGGGGAACTCCCCTCATAGTATCATTGATAGGTTGATGAAAGCATGACGATATGCTTTCATCAGCTTATCGGTGGAGCTATGAGGGGAGTTCCCACAATGTAGTAATGTTAGGCCGATAGTGACACTGTCAGCCTAACATTACTACATCGGGGGAACTCCCCTCATAGCTCCACTGATAGACCAATGAAAGCATATCAGTTTCAGAAAATAAAGAACCTGTACGAGTTCATACACAGTAATAAAAGTGCAAAAACACAAAAAAAATGTCAAAACTATTTGGATTTTATTGAAATTCACTTCAAAATGGAATCAACCAACCTTCATTCAAGCCTCTTGAGGACTTTAAATACACTTGAAAACTCAAAAGTACCCCTCAAATGACCATAACCACCTTTTGAACTTCAAAGACTCTTCATATCCCCTCAAAGTGCATTTTAGCAAAATTACATTGTCAACTTTACACCTTAATGCAAGTTTTACATCTTTGAACTATAGATGTGATAGGTTGTCAATGGAATCAGGAAGGTTATTTAAACCTCTATAGTCTTCTATGTCTGAGTGCTACAACTATGATAGGTTTCCAATGGAATTAGGAAGGTTATTTAAACCTCTATATTCTTCTATGTTCAAGTGTTGCAGTTGTGACAGGTTTCCAATGGAATCAGGAAGGTTATTTAAACCTTTACATTCTTCTATGTTCAAGTGTTGTGGCTATGATAGGTTGCCAATGGAATTAGGAAGGTTATTTAAACCTCTACATTCTTATATGGTCAAGTGTTGTAGTTGTGACAGGTTGCCAATAGAATCAGGGGGGTTATTTAAACTTTTACACATTTCTATGTTCATTTGCTACAACTGTGACAAGTTGCCAATGGAATGAGGGAGGTTATTTAAATCTATACATCCTACCATGTTCAAGTGTTGTAGTTGTCACAAGTTTCCAATGGAATCAAGAGGGTTATTTAAATGTTCACACCCATCTATGTTGAAGATTGCAGCTATGATAGGTTGCCAATGGAATCAGGAAGGCTATTTAAACCTCTACATTCTTCTATGTTCAACTATTGTAGCTGTGATAGGTTGCCAATAGAATCAAGGGATTTATTTAAACTTTTACACATTTCTATGTTCAAGTGCTACAACTATGACAGATTGCCAATGGAATGCAGGAGGTTATTTAAATCTATACACCCTACCATGTTCAAGTGTTGTAGTTGTGACAGGTTGCCAATGGAATTAGTAAGGTTATTTAAATGTTTACACCCTTCTATGTTCAAGGTTACAGCTATGAGAGTTTTCCAATAGAATCAAAGAGGTTATTTAAACATTTACACCCTTCTATGCTCAAGTACTGCAACTGTGACAACTTGCCAATGGATTCAGGGAGCTTATTTAGACCTCCACACTCTATTATATTCAAGTGTTGTAGTTGTGATAGGTTGTCAATGGAATCAATTTCAGATTGTGTTCCAGGTGCCAAATTGGGAGCCTTGGAATAGGGTATAGACATCCATGAAAGCATAAAGGATAGAGGAATTTTGTCAGATATTGTAGTTGCAACTACTCTTGTAGACATGTATGCTAAATGTGGGATCATAGACAAGGAATTTGAAGTGTTCAAAAAAATGCCTCAAAGAAATGTGGTCTCATGGACTGCAATAATTGTAGGATATACACAAAACAGATCTGTTGAAAAGGATTTAGAAACTTTCAAGCAAATGCAGTTTGCAGGTTTAAAGTCAGACTCTGCAATCTTTTCCAACATCCTCTCTGCCTATTCCAAAATGGAAGCTTTGGAATACAATATGGACATCCATCAAAGCATAATAGAAGGGGGATTTTTTTCTGATATAATAGTTGGAAATGCTTTTCTTGACATGTATACAAAATGTGGAAGCATAGAGAAAGCATGTGAAGTTTTTGACAGAATGCCTCGAAGAGATGTCATCTCTTGGACTACAATTATTGTTGGATATGGACAAAATGGATTTGTTGAAAATGCTTTAGAAAATTTCAAGCAAATGCAATTTGCAGGTATAAATTCAAATTCCACAACCTTTTCTAGCATCTTTCTTAGTTGTGCCATAATGGGGGCTTTGGAACAGGGTATCAACATCCATCAAACCATAAAGAATAGAGGAAATTTGTCAGATGTTGTAGTTGCAATTGCCATAGTAGACATGTATGCAAAATGTGGAAGCATAGACAAGGAATGTGAACTGTTTGACATAATGCCTGAAAGAGATACCATCTCATGGAATATGATAATTGCGGGATATGCGCAAAATGGATTTGTTGAAAAGTGATGCAAAGTGGTAGGGGAAGCAACTTCTTGACACAACACTTTGACACACTTATTCAACTATACCCTTCAATAAGGTAATCTAATCACACAACTTGACCTTTACATCCAGACATTCCAACAGGACCTGGTGATGCATTGAATACTCTCAACATGACAAAACATGACTACACAACCAGACTTTGTGCTCAAAACCCTCCATTCATCCATCACTTCCTTACTAGCCTAGGCATCCTTGTAACATCAATCAATAGGATAGTCATGATAAAAAATTATTAAAGGAAATAACCAAACAAGGAAACTTGGTTTCAGACATCTCATATAGACCCTTATAGTTTGTCAAATGCATAGGATCAAACTCCAAAAGTAGATTCAAAATACTAATTTTCAATCCTAAAAAAAGCTTAGTTAGGCCTGTGTAAAGAAGGAATCCAACTACCAAGGCACACCCCAACACCCCTAATTACTTCAATTGAATCCAATAGGTTTCCCAAGACCCATTTCACGTATTTCATCCATTACTATGGCTCAAAACCTCGGAAAAACAAAAGAAATGCTTTCAAAACATTATTTTTTAGACTGTCACATACAAAAACCAGACCTAGGGCATCAGATAATTCTCACAAACCTCCATGTTTCCTCCTGAGACTAGTTGTATCATGTATAGGACCCCTAAATCCACCTTTCCACCAAAAATGAAAAATTTTCCACAGTGGAATGGTGAATTATCAACATATTTGTAACCAAACCCTTGTTTTGTACGATTTCAGACCCACTTTTAGAGAAATTGGTGTAACTATCTCGATTATTAATGAAATTAACTAATATCACCACCAAAAGAAATTAGATTCACCCCTCTAAAAAAAGGGAATATTTGGATGTTGTACAATAATTTTGGAGACCGTGCCATGCACGGGAACAATGAAAAATGCTGGAAAATATCAGAAAAAATAGTGTTTATTTGCTTCAAATCTCCAAAAATGCCAACATCAAACTTGCCTCAGCCCAATGGAGGATTTTTTAACTTTTCACCACCTTCCCCAATGGCCCTCAACTATTTTTTAAAAAAGGAACCATTGGTTAATGATAATTACATCATAATGTGGAGATTACAACAAATTACAACATGACAATTTTGCATTTTGGAGCAACTTTTCAATCCTAAAAACTTATGACTTCTAAATCACTCTAATGTCTTCAAAATAGCCTTATTACATGTTCAAAACTCTGATGTTCCACATTTACATACAAATTCAAGTTTTTTTTCCTTCCGAAGGCTACATGACAACATTTGAAGCAAGGTTGCATTTTTGCACATTTTAATCAAAAAACCCAAAGACTTACCCTTGATCATACTCAATGGTCTTAATGGACCTTATGTAAGAAAAAAATACTCAAAAGACTCATAGTCATCCTACTAAACACCTATTTCCATCAAATGATTAAAAATGGAGGATGAGGTGTAGGTGCTCCTACACCAAAAAGGCTTCAGAAACTTTCAAGGAAATGCAATTAGCAGGTCTGAAGCTAAATGCCACAACCTATTCCAACATCCTCCCTACCTGTGCCAAAATAGGAGCTTTGGATCAGGGTATGAACATCCATCAGAGCATAATAGATGGGGGATTTTTGTCAGATACTATGGTTGGAGTTTGAAGAAGCAGTTTTGGTAAAGGTTGTAAGAGAGTTCCTGGAGCATGAGAAAACTTGTTGGAAGGTGTTTGAAGCATTGGTAAGAGTGCTAGGAGTCTGGAGTAATATTTTCAACAAACCCCCATGAAATTTGTCTACAAATATAATTGTTCTATGGTTTGTAGAGGAAGGAGTGGGAAGAGCCATTTCAAAAACATCGAAAGCTATATTTGATTCATGAATTCATATAAGATGTCCCTTAATTAAATATGATTTCTTAGTTTCCAAACACATTTAAGAAAAAAAACTGTAAATATTGGTTGGAAACTATGTGTTACTCAAAAAGGCATAACCTCAATTTTCTCTTATTAGGAAACCAGTTTGTAGTAGAAATTCCATGCACCAAGGCTATATGGATGTTGTTGAATAATGTAGCATGCACAGTCATATCCATTTTTTGGGTCTATTGTAGTGTATGCAACCTCTGCATGCACCACAACAAAAGAACATATTAACTTGAAATCATAGATATTCAATTGATTTGGGTAAAAATGTAATTATGTCAAATCAATGGCATCATATGAATTTAAAATTTGTACTTAAAACCTCAAATTTACATTCCAAGTAAACCTAAAGTACCCTAAGATTGAATGGATATTGTCAAGACAAAATTACAATCTTACGTCCACCCAATGAACGAAGTTCATCTTGCTTTTCTTGAAAAAAATGGTTGTGGCCCGATTTCAAGCTATGATTTATGATTTCCAATGCTTCCCAATATCTCTTTAATAATGAAAATTCCTTGCATATCTGTAGGAAATAATAGTAGAAAGGTTATGACTAGATTCTTCTTGGAATTTTTTTTTGAAAGATGGTCCCAAAAATATAGCCAATGTTGCAGCTACTCACAATACATAAAATGTTAGGTCTTCTTGTCTCTTACAATGAGCATCCAATGTCATTATACTCATTCTTGATGACCTTGTTTCTTTTAAGGTGAAGAAACACTTTTCAGGTTCATTCAAATTTAAATTCTCAAAGATACAATGGGGTGGGTTCCTTTTTGAAAACTAAAAATTATTTGTCAATTTATATTTGTAAATCAAGCAAGCACTGAAATGTACCCTAATTTTTTAAAAGTAGATGCTACTTCTTATTTAATTATTGATATGTTTGCTTTTGCATCACAATGTAGTGATAATAAGGTATAAATGCAATAGAGAATGAAAAATATTCATGATACTGTAGTATCATTTTACAAAAATACATAATGTGGATTACTATCTATGATCATGGACTACAACAATCTTGCACTTAGTTCTTGTCATCCATAGAAAGGATCAATAAAAAAAATTGCTCTATATTCACCAGTAGTATATCGATAGACTTTCCTATAATGACAAGTAAGGTGATGGAAAAGGAAAACAAATGCATGACTACATACCTCAATAATCAATTGATAATGTTCCTCATCCTTGAGAAGGTTTGGTAAGGGAGGCTCTTTTATCACAAGTTCATGTCATATCATTATTTTTTAGTGCCACTTAATATCAACAAACACAATATCAGAAAAAAACAATACATTATAACTAGCACTACTTAGTAAATATCATGTATGATTCTATTTCAGGATATTCATCCATTAAGCTTGAAAAAAATTCCAACATACTGTCGATAAAATAATTCATATTGGAAGTTCTTCATCATCTAAATCACTCTGCCATTCTAGGCTTGTAGCCAAGGTAGCAACATTCTTCTCTTCTTTTCTAGAAGCCAATTTTGCAAGTCTTCTTCTCGCTCTTAGAGCTTTGTTCCTATAAAAAAGAAATACACTGAAGGAAATGCTCAATATGTAAATGATTTGCAAGAATTAAAAAATAGAAACCCTAGATCCTCATGAAATTGAATTGACTTAAAGAATCCAATTGCAATCATATTGAAGCCAAAATGCTTAGGACTTAATTTGATATGGTATTAAAAATTAATAAAACTAAGAGTGAATTCCAAGGTTGATTAGTACAATTATTTTCCATATTGTAAATACTTATCATTTAAAGGTAAATTAATAAAAAAATACAAATATAGTATTTGATATTAAATACTTCAAATCAACTAAATGATTTTAAACACAACATTTATATATATTTCATCTCCCTTTAAACAATTGGAATTCGGAAGAAAATGCCTTGTGATTTTGAAATCCAGCCCTTGCAATGATTGAATCAATGGTAGGAAAGCTCATTTTCAAGGAGCAACTCAACATTAGTCTCCTTGAATCTACTTTTCAAAGTCTAAACACTCCATCTCACATTTGAAAATGGACATAAATATAACAACCTTAACTGAAATGAAGCTTTTCTACTCCTAAAGCAATATCTTGAAAAACAACTACTTTTTATGTACAACAAAAGAAATAGATGAACCTCCCATCCACCCTATCATCCTCATCACATTCATATGAAATAGGTTCAAGAGATAGTGAGTATCATGTCAAGAAATGATCACAATGATCAAATGAAAGGGGTTGAGAGGTAGAGTTTCAAAGCTGCATTGGACACTTCAAGTCAAGAGGATAGTTGGTGACTATTAAATGATTTACAACCATCAATATATTTGTTGTATATAATTTCCCAAAATTCAAAATTTGAATGTAATAAAACTAACCATAATTACAAAAGATCTGACACCAAAATGTAGTACAAAATGAATTGTTTCATAGAATGTCTCAAAGAGATGTCATCTCATGGAATGAAATGATATGATTGCAGAATGTACACAAAATGGATTTTAAAAAGAAGCTCTCAAAATATTTGAATTAATCAAGCACTTTGGAACACCGAAATTGTAAGCTTTGCATCTATTCTAGATGCATTTAGTCATGCAGGTTTAGTGGATAAGAGTTGCACACACTTCACACATCAGTAACCCTTATTGCATTACATATATAGTTGATCATTAGGTGTGCATGGTTGATCTTTGTGCCTGTGTTAGCTATCATGAGGATTCCCTAAACATTATTACTAAGATTCCAATTAAACCTTTGGTTCCCATGTGATGTAGAGCACGAGGACTCACAATTCAACTCATAGGGAAAATATTTCACAATAATGGGTTTCAACTTATTCATCCATCCTCAAAGGAACTTTCTTGATGATTTCCTTGGTTTCAAGATACCAAAATAGAGATAAGGCCAAAAATAACTTGTAGAATAAACAAAATTCTCTTAACATCACCAATATGACTGGTTCAATCCCAAAAACTAGCCAATAGAACTCAAATATCAAAACTTTTACAAGTTGTCTATCCAAAGCAACAATTAGGCCTACAATATTCACCCAATATTAACACATAACAATCTCAATGTTCTCTAAATAGATTCATAGGCATACAATACATTTCAAAGTAACTCCTTTCAATAAGTTAAAATGGCCATTTAAGGTAGAGAACTTTAAATATGCAAAAATTGTCCTGAATAACAAATAGGTCTAGCTAGGCGAAATCAAAGAGAAAACTTACATTTCCAAGCTCATCCCTACTTCCTAAATCCTTATACATCTAGAAATATACCTACACAAACAAAATATACCTCCTCCCATTCTTTATTCAATTCATTTCGCCAAGCACCCAGTCTAAACTTGCAATTTGGACTCCAATATGGGACTACAACAACACAGTCAAGAAAAATCAACAAAAAAATTGAAAAAAAAACCATTAGAGCCCTCAAATAATTTCATGGATCCATTCAAAATATTACTAAGCACCATTAGGAGAAATATCTTCCTTTAAAAACTCCAAACACACAAATAAAATTCTTAAAATCACCATAAATACTGGTTTTACTAGTCTATAGCACTTTTTTCAGACTTAGGGCCTTACAAAACCCATTCAAAACCTAAATCTTGTTCTCTAAAATTTTGAAATCATCAAAATTCCATATCATATTACCTTATAATGAATTTTAAGAACATTTCATTTGCTAAAATGAAAGAAACTTCATTTTGAATGCTCTCGGGTACCCTACATCAGGGTTTCTACCCATTTTCACTAAAATTACAATATCTTAGTCAAATATTCATAAAAATGAATGAAATAAAAACTAAAGTGATGTAGACTCATAGGACTAATAAATAATATGACATTCCCTTGAAAAATATTGAATTTTTCAGCTGTACAATACTCAACAACACAGATTTTTAGTTAAAAACATAGAATTTCACATGAAGAATAGAGGTTTCTCTCATTTATATCTATTATTTACATTCCTCCTTTCTACCTCGAGATCTAGGAGGAATATTTATGGTCTTAAAAAACCATAACCAACTTCAACTAATTGACTCCAAACACCATCTAACTTCCATGACTCTTAAACTTCCCAATTATGACACTTTTACAACTTTTACTTAACATTATTTGTCCATATTTGCATTTTTGAACAAATTGACTTAGGAACACACACTAATCACTTATACACCTTCAATATGACCATATAAGACTAATTATACTAAAAAATATTCAACCCATTACATTTTTTCCCAAAATGCCACCAAGGGCTAAAATTCTTGCTTTTGACAACAAATGATAATATTGACACCAAAAATACCCCTTGACCTATATAAAAACCTAATAGATGATATAAAAACATTTAAATGGTCTTGAGGGACCTTAATGAATGACATCTAAACCTTCATAAAATATTTATTTACAAATGAGCCTCATGGAGGTTTGAAAGAAAATAGGTTCTCATGCACCACTGTGGATCATATATGAATATAGGATGGGTATTCTAGAAACACTAATTTTTTAGTTGCATCCTAAAAAATTTGCAACTTATGTTCTCTAAAACATCTGTGAAAAAATAGGCAGGTGTGGTGAGGTTCAAATAGTAAGGAAATTGATGAAAGATAGAGGAATTAAAAAGATACCTGCATGTAGTTGGATTGAAAGCCATAAAATGGTATATGCTTTTTTGTGTAGGACATATCACATCCACAAAAATGGGAGAGATATGAAAAATTGGAGAAATTGGCTTTGCAAATGAAGGCAATAGGTATTTCCAGATTCAAGACTTTTACTTAATGTTGTGGAATAGAAGAAAAAAGAATCATTTATCTGCCACCATAGAGAAAAGTTAGCAATTATATTTGGTTTGCTAAACATGGCACATGGTACAATTATTAGAGTTGTTAAGAATCTTTGATTATGTTTTTATTTTCACACTGCATCTAAATTCATCTCCAAGATTGTTCAAACAGAAATTGTTCTGAGAGATGTGAACCATTTCCATCATTTTAAACAGGGACAATGTTCTTGTGGAGAATATTGGTGGTACTAAATGAAACAATATGAAAAATAGGCTTGCACTATAATAATGTGTACTACATCAGATATAATAATGAAGGGACATCCATTAAATCATAACAGTAGGGTTTTTTTTGTCATATGTTGTAGTTACAAGTTCCCTACTATCTACATACATGAAAATGTGGAAGCATAGTCAAGGAAAGAGAACTGTTTCCAAAAATTCCTCAAAGAAATGTGATATCGTGGTGTAGTTTATTTTAGGCTTTCCATGGTGTAGTTTATTTTATCCATATAGATCGAAATCACTCTCTAAATCTTATCTCATCTTGTTGTGATTGTATTTAATTATTTTTCTTTTACCAAAGCCTTTTTGACAATGGATAGGGTAAATGTGTTTTTATTTGTGTCATTAAATGTTACATTGCTTTTTTATACTTATGGGATCTAACACTTTACATATACAAGACTTTTTTCCATAGAAGATTAGCACAGTAGAAGCTCTATCACAAAAGGCTTCAACAAAAAATTGAGCATGTTGTTATTATCAAAGCATTAGAGCTTTGTATTGGTAATATATTTTTGTAGGAATGCAGTTAAGGAATATACATTTATATTCTAAAAGTAACTTTCTCAAGAATTAAAATTAGGAACTATAACTTACAATACCATTTGTATAGTATTTATGTAATTCATGCAAATATTGGCTATGCATTCTACTTCTTGAAATTCCTTTTCAAGTTGTTAAGAAAGCTAAGAGTTATTTTAGCTTGCAATGGCAGAAACACAAATGCGTAATATAATTTTTTTCTCCTTGATGTCTGAGGGTAAACACTAGGAAGATGTTACTTAATTATGTGTAAAACATGGTAATATTCTTATTTCATCATCAGTTATGTTTCTCTTTTTTTTTGTCTGTGTATGAGGAAATATAATAATTCTTCATTAACTGGATAATGAGAAATTACTGTAATTATTTTTCTCAAATGATATTGAAAGGGCCATAAATAAGTTTGAGATTATTATACTCCATTTATTTTTAGCAAACCAAGCAATACTGTGATTCTTCTCACTTGTAATGGTGACAATGGAGTGATAAAGATTACCTTTTAACTTGTTTGATAGGTAACCTAATTTTTTGGAATTGTATGACTGATTTTTAATATATATAACTTCCTTTGCTTGGTTAAGTGTGAGTTTTATTAGGGCCCAATCCCTTTGAAAAAAATTATAAATAAAATCACATGGGTGCACAAACATACCATCACCTAAATGAAACCAGATATTATCAGTAATGAAGCCATCCAACAACCACCAAAAGGAGAGACCAGCAAAAAGAACTTCCCACAAACAAACAAAAAACCATACTAAGATTTGGATCAGACACAAAATTTGGGTTGAGTATAAACCTAGGCTCCAAAAATGATTGACCTTTAGCTATTACTAGAGATAGAGGTGGGAGGGTGAAGGTACTCAATATTTCCAGCATCCCATCCCTCAAAATAACCCTTAGATTTCAACATATAAAGCTAGGTCTTAACAAAATAGGGTCATATCCAAATGCTTCAACATTGACTTGGAAACCTGATTCTAGCAATCTCTTTAGTTTGTTGGAAGAGAATGGGGAAAAATCCCAAGTTAGAGGGCTTAAATCACAATTTCACCCCTAAATGAATACTCTCATTACTTTGGCACAAGGACACTCCAGGCTATTCCTACATCACTGTAAAGGGAAAAGCAATAAACCCTAGACATGGTGTGGTGGTGCAGTGGAAGGATAAGACAAAATTTCATTGCATATCACAAACTATTTAAGGATTATTTTGAAATTAAAAGAGTTAAAATAAAATGAAATGGCTAAATACCTATCAAATTACAATGATCTTGGTGATTTTTTCATATCTATTGGGACCTTGAATACAATCAAAATTATCATAAATAGTCGAAACCATGGCCTTTGTCACTCCGTCCTACACTTGCTTGTACACCAGCTCTTACAAATTTGAAACACTTGCTGTAAATTGGTAATATTATTTGATTTCCCACCAAAATTTCCCTCTTTCTTGCAAGTTTCCCTCTACTTTATCACTTGCTCAACTTCACGTGGATTTGATGAAGAGGGCCATTAAAGAATAAAAATTCCTTTTTATTCATTAACTTTTTAAGTTCACCCAATTTTAGCCTCCTGTAGGAATTAAACTAGCACAATTATTTTATCAAATTTCTTTTTGCTTGTAACATGAATATTAGGCCGATGCATTTTCCATTATTGAAATAAACAACTTATTAGATGCTTTAATTGGGCCTCATCATTTCTTATTTGTCAAATATTTTTTATATAATACAAAAAAATAATATATAAATATAATACAAAATATAATTAGTATGTTATATATATTTAAATAATACTAATACAAATTAAATTATATATAATATAATTAAATTTATTATTATATTTAATAATATATATAGGTTATATTATTATTATATATTATATTCTTAGAAAATATTATACTTAATATATTTTTATATAAAACAAATTAAATTAATAAAAAAAAAATTGATAGTTTAATTAATCTTTGGGGAGATTAGGAAAAAGAAAGAGAGATAGAGGGGGAGACAATTCTATATATAGAGAGGAATATATACTAACACTTGCACCTAAAGGAGGTTCAAGGATTGCGCCGATAGAAAACTATATGTATGTTAATATATTAGAGAGTATGTGTTGAAGTTAGGGCTCCCCAACATGCTTCCTCTCTAACCCCATCATGGTGGATTATGGGATTGTTGATGGTGTTTTTATGCACTTCTCAACCACAATTAGTGCGTGAGTGCCATCTCTTGAAAAGAACAATCTCCCACAATTGAATTAGAGAACACTATCCCAAAGGTCTCTCGGATGTCAGGTCATGACAGTGCTTAGATACCTCAGTAGTGTTATGTGATTTGCTGGAACCACAAGGTGGTCTTACAGAAAATACAAAGTGTGGACATAAAGTATGAAGTTGGATTTTTGAAAAGGAGTCCTTAGGATAGGAAGTTGATATGCATAGGCTGTAGGTTCAAACAACAATCTTGAACTCTATTTAGCTTTTGGATTTAGCTTTATAATGTGCAATGAACCTTGGTATTGTTCAGTTTCTAAAAAAGAGAAAAAATGAAAGGGGAAAAGTTCCTAAGTTTGAAGCTTTCTATGAATAGTGACAATGGAGTTCCTGTAATGGACAATTCCTCAAAACAATATCTCATTTAACCAGGGATTTCACAGTATCATGGGAATTGTGCTATCTTCTAAGGGCTACAGATATTTCATCCTTCATCCAACACATACATGCATGAATTAAAGATAAATGTTTGGGGCAGCTTTAAATCAAGTCGAGGCTAACTTTGCACAGCTATCTACCTTCAGCAAATAGCAAAAAGTATGGACTAAGGGATCGTCAACAAAGCAGGAATTTTCACAATCATCAAACAACATTCCTAAGGCTTACCCAAATGCAGGTAAATGGCTAACTACTTGACAATAAGATCTAAACTAAACATGTGAAATTAGAGAAATGAATCAAATGACATGAGAGAAATCAAGGAAATACACCAAGTCAATGATATTTCTTATAAATTTCTGCAGCATGCCTTTACAACAACTCAACTCTCACTTTTGCAAATAGGAGGAGTGCTCTAGTTATAGTTTTCCAAAAAGTTAAATGAATGGCCAAGATTCATTACAATTGTGTGGCCAAGATTCATTACAAAATAGGGTTTCACCTACCCCCAAATAGATTTACAATTTTAAAACAATTTTGTCTCTTCCCTATTTTGTCATCTAGTGGATGACACTGTTGCTCTTTAGATCCTGTAGCTAATTGTTGTCTCCTTGGTGCTGGCCTACTCTTGGGAGGTCTTCTTCCTTGGTAGGCTGTCCTCTTGCTCCTCAGAGGCTGCATGCTCTATGTACTTGAGGATGACCGCTTGGAGCTTGTCGATCTCAAGGATCTCGCATCTTAACGCCTGGTAGCTCCATTCTTTAGCATTCTCTTCCAGCCGCTTCCAATCCTCGTCATACTTCGAGCCCTGATCTCTGAATAGCTCTGATCGATCGAAGGCACGGGCAGCAAAACTCAAGAATTCCGTTGTGATTTCTCCGGCTATCCCGTCCTTCATCTTCTCCTCGAAGTATGGCTTGATCTTTTCCGCATCCATTTGCACTGTGGGCATATCATATCCCGTCATCAATTTGAGGTACTCGGCGCATTCCGCCTGGATTTCCTTGATCCACTCAATATCCGGATCCACCTTGTTTATGATCTGCTCCATCCTCTCCCTTCGGTTGATGAGGTCCCTGCGCCACATGTCAACCAGCCAATGATCCTCTTTCTTCAGCTCTAGCTTCTCCTCCCACGTGTCCTCAGGCATCTGGAGGATGGCTTCAATTCTCGGGAAGGTGGAGTCATATGTTGTAGGGAATTTGGTGCAGAGCCTCTTCGTGCTCTCCAGGGACTGGATTAGGTCCAAGAACTTATTGGATGTCCGCACAGCCCTGCTGATTCCCATGTTTCTGACGTATATAACCCGTCGGAACCAATCCTCGGTCATTTTCTCTAAGTTCTTCCTCCTCTCCATCTTGTCGATCTGTTCTTTGGAGAGTAACTGTGGTGCAGCCGCAGAGGTGGTGGGAAGGTCGTTCACTGAGGACCACTGCTGGATATAGTCTGTTAAGGCAGCAACCTGCGCTTTGAGCTCGTCCTTGGATACCTTATCTTGTTTGATCAAGTACACTACTGTGGCCACCGATTCTTCCAGATGTTCAACCTTCTGCTCTCTAGTCGCTGTCCCCAAGTCAATGGTGGAGACACTGTAACTCACCCCTATCTGGCCAACAGTTGGCATTGCTATTTGTACTGCTTGGGAGCCGGAAGCGTCCATGGTTATCTTGGATCGGACCTTAGGCTTCTTCTCCTTCTTTGTTGTGGTCAGGGATCGGGCCAAGATGGCTTCCAATCTCGCCCTCGGGTCCTTCAGCACTGGGGTTGTCTTTTCAAGCTGTTTCTCCAACCAGTCAGGCATAGGAGATTTGTCCTTGGGTGCATCATAGCTGCCCTCACCTTTCTCAGTCAGAGACAAGATTTCTGCCTCCTTTTCCTTTTGGGGCTGCTCTTTTTCTTTAGTGGCGTCCTCCTCCTCTTCGTCAGAGTCGCGAATAAACACGAGGTGTTTAACGGGCAGCTTGGTGGATAATTGCTGGGCGGGATCTTCTTCTATCGTTGTTTCTTCTTCTTTCTTCCCTTCAGCTACCTCGACCTCAGGGCTCTCTACAACATGGGTCTCAGCCTCAGTGATATCCTTTTTGGGTTGCTCCTCTGGCGGCTGTCCCCCTTCTTCCTGTGGTGACTTTTTCGCCTCCTCCCCAACATCTTTGGGCTGCTGCGCTGACTCCTCCTCAAGGTCCTCATCAAATGTTTGGATAATCTCCCTGACGCCCGAGCCATCCTCCTCATCCCCGCTCTCGGAAGAGCCTATCTCTTCTTCCTCATAGGCCACCTTGTCGATGGTTCGATGTTCGTACTCGAGGTGCTCATGATATTCATCGGCCTCTTCCTCCATAGACCTTGAGGCTTCCTGCTCTCGCTCCTCCAACTCTTTTGAGATTTGCATTGTGGCCTCCATGGCTGGCGGCCCTGTTGGTGGTTGTGAAGACTGAGCTATTGTGAGGGCTTGGGCAAGGGCTGCTTGGAGTGCGGGGTCCATTAGGAGTTGCGAGAGCTCGGGGGGAAGACTTTGCAGGTGCCGCGTGATAGCCTCGGGTATAGTGGAAAGGGGAACAGGCGATGTTATTGTTGCCAGTGGGAGGGATGTAATTGGAGACATGGTGGTAGAGGAAGGAGAAGTGGTCATGCCAGAAGAGGAATCGATGTTAATTATTGATCCAGCCAGGGGCGAAGAGGAAAGATGGACAGAAATGTCCATCGCCTGCGGAGATGAGGCGATTGCGGCCTAAGAGGCGGGCGACACATCAGTCGGGGGAGGGAGGAGCAAGGGAGGCTGCACTTCTGTTGTAGTCACTGTCTGCTTGAGCCTTTTGGGAGATGAGCCTCCCGTGTCTTTCTTTGACTCCTCCTTGGGGTCTGCAGACTGTGTGGTTTCTGTTCCTTTCCTCTTTTGAGACCTGGTGATGGGGGGAGACTTGGAAGTCTTGCCAGCTGATGTGGTGGCGGCAACGTCCTCTGTGGCACTTGGCTCACTCTTGAGCGCCTCATATGTTAGGACCACCCCTTGTTGCTTCAGTTGCGCCACCCGCCCATCGACCCACTCCTTAGTGCGAGTTATGATCGGCTGGGTGATAGTATCCAGGTCACTGACCTCTTGCTTGTCCCAATCAATGGAGGGGATCGCCAGGTTGGCAACCGCAGGGTACCTCAGGTGCATTATCGTGGACTTGTCCTCTTCGAGCTGGTTAGGCACATGGAACGGTTGTACTCTTCTTAGGAACTGTACGGTCATGCGCATGTAGTGCCTCATGCATACCTCCTTGTCGTCTTTGCAATCTGCCCATAAGTCTTCAATATGGTATTGGTAGGCGTATGCTGGCCCCAGTGCCTTCCTCACATGGCCATGTGGATCCATCCGCGGGCGGAACGTGTACCAGTCAAAATGATATTCTTTAAGCTCCTTCTCCGAATTGCTGGCACATTGAGATGTCTGCAGTCGATACAGGCCCTGGCTGAGGGTCATGGGATAGGGGATCCCTGCTACATGCTTGTTGCCGAAGACTGTCTGGATGTGTTGGAGCTGCCGGGAAAGCTCTAGGAAAATGATCCTGTCGTTTGGGTACCTTGGCAACTTGTTTGGCCGTTCCGTGAATCCCTGAGCACGGATGTAGGTGAACTTGGGGAACTAGATAAATAGGAAGGCATATTCCTTCAGGAGCGCTCTGGTGCTGTGAGAGACTCTCCTTTCAAAGTCTCCGGCGATCAGTCTGATGATATGGCCAGTAAAGGCGTCATTGACCCGGCAGTACTCCTTCTTGAAGTTGCGGTATTGGAGTTGAGGGTACTTGTCAAATGGCTTTAGCCCTCGCTTGTGCCCCTGATCTGGTGCCACGAATAGTCCACTGTATTGTCTTTGACTTGCCAGAGAGTATACCAGGTAAGAGGTCATGTAAAACTTGGAGCTCTTCTTGACGTTGACAAACTGCTCATGGAAGCAGTTGCTGATGATGCCTCCCCAGTCGAATGAGGTCTTGGTGTTAACGTCCTCATTCCCTCACAGGATCTGCTCAATGTAATATGCCATCCACTCTTGGAAGTAGGCGGCTGCCGGGAGACCCATGACCCTGCTCAGCATAGTTACCAGGTCGTGATAGTCTTCGTGGAAGTCGCTACGGAACAGCTCTTGGAGAACCTTCGCAGCGCTGCCCCGTTTCTCCTTAAGCCAGTAAAGGTTGATTGATTTCTTACATCCTAATGGATTGGCATCCCACGCCGCCTGACACTGTTCTAAAGTGGGGACCTCCATATGTGGGAACGTGGGAATGTGGAATGTTTTGGTAATTCCTTCTGGCGACATGTCGGCGAGGATGTTCCCCTCCTTGTCCACAATCGTTCTAGTCTCCGTTTGGTAGGCTTCTCGGCAAGCCATTACTAGTTCGGGTGCCACCAGAGAGGGAGGGAAGCCGACAGCTTTGGCGATTCCACTCTGCCTTATTAGTCTGGCGTTCTTTGTAGTAGGGTTGACCTTGACCCTCTGGGTGAACTCATCTATGTCCACTTGGCTGATGTTGGTATCTGAAATCTCCTTCTAGTCTGTTGAGACCCTTGACTGGAGAGGCTCACCCTGAAACTGAAACTTCATATGATCTT
Organism: Sequoia sempervirens; assembly: GCA_007258455.2. Taxonomy (NCBI): domain Eukaryota; kingdom Viridiplantae; phylum Streptophyta; class Pinopsida; order Cupressales; family Cupressaceae; genus Sequoia; species Sequoia sempervirens. Next base: position 201,921,936 of record VDFB02256132.1, read on the forward strand.
TGTCTTCTTTTCCCCGAGCGGCCCTTCCGGATTTCTTGCCCTTATCCTTTTCGGCGGAGGCCCCTGAAGTTCCTGCAGCCGATTCCATATATTCTACAAGCAAAGGGCAAAGTCAGTGCAACAAAACATCAAAAGTGTTCATGTTAGTCCATATTTTGAGCATAACATCTAAATAATCATTCAAATATATCATAAATTTTATCCTTAGATGGTATCGATCTTCGTTTCAGGGCGTTTAGACAATCCGGGCCCGGAGGGCCGGACTTCCCTAGCAGGAATGCTGCCAGGAAAGGAAAAAGCAACGGAAAGCTCCCGGAGATCCTTTTTGGCCAAATTTCAATGTTTCGAAAGGCTCGTGATGGAGAACAGCAAAATTTAAGAAGTGGGTCGAAGTCAGATTGTGGTTTGAATTTGCTTGGATCAATTTAGGTGGCACCGGAGGTTTCAAGCCAGAAAGCAAGCAGGGGAAGGCAGCCGGCAATGGCGGACGGCAGGCGAAAATCCGGAAGCGGAAGTCCGACAGCCGGGGTCCGAGAGTCCAAAGGATGGCCGTTGCGAGGTCTGCCTTTTAGGCCTGGCGGCATTCAGACCTCTGGGGCCCGGTGGCCGGGAGGACGCAGCGCGCCGGCCGCCGTGATATTTTCAGGAACGGTTTGAACGGCGACGGGAAAGGATGGCCCGGGGCCCGGATGGTGGGAAGACGAGAGCTGGAGGCCGCCATGAGATATTTGCAATGTTCGGGCGACAGCGGTGAGGAGGCTCCCGGGGCCCGGGAGGCGGGGCGACGTGGGGTGACGGGCGCCTCATGATTTTTTTGCGTTGATTGATACGACGGTGGCGGACAGATCCTCGGGGCCCGGCGGGCGGGAAGCCGGAAGGGTTCCGTCGTGGGGGACCGCAGAATCGTCACGGAGTTCAGGAGACGAAACTTCGGACGGCCGGGCCCGGAGGGTCTTAGGGCAGGGCAGAGTTAGGCAATATTTTAGCCGGCCAAAGCAAGCCCAGGACCTGGGAGGCGGGGCGACGCGGGCAAAGATTTCTGACGGCCGGAGGTTAGCGGACTTCTGCGGACGAAAGTCCGGGAGGCGGGATCTTGGGACACAAATGTAGCGGCGGAGCGGCCGTCGGGGCCCAGAGGGTCTGAAGGCACTCGAGAGCCCAACGAAAGACCTTGATCAAAATCCCAATTCCACGAAGGGGCAAAAGCGGAATTGCCAGTGGAGAAGGTGGACCGGGGCAGCGGGGAAATCGGCAAAGTGAGACGGTAAAAGGAGGCCCGGGCTCTGGCGTTCAGGCGGATGGCGAAGGCGGACGACGAAGGCGAACGATGAAGGCGAATGTCGGGCTCGTGGTGCCCGACTGCCCTGCGCGAAGAACAGCCGCGACCGAGAAAAGTCCCGAGTCGGCGGCGAGGGCCAATCCAACAGGTTTGGGAGATTTCTAAGATATGGTAATGGGTGCAATTTTGACGTTCTTCAATTTTATGCCACTTTAATTAACTGTTCAATTACCTAAATCCCTCAAAATGACGAAAAAGGATGGGAGGGCAAACGGGGATGGCCTACCTCAGATACGCTAAGCGGGGGTCGCGGGATTCGCCGGGGGTCGACAGAGTGACGTTGATGTCGAGGATCGCGACGCAAACGAAGGTGGTGGGCTCCAGATGATCACTGCTTCAACTCGTTGCAACTCGGTTTGTGAAAATGAGATTGGCGGGTTGGGAAATTTATACCCCAACCGCCATTAATGTCCGCATTAAATGCCTGGTACGACTGCGCCAAAAGTTGGTGAAATTTGAAATGAGGCGGCGGCGGCGGCGGAGACTCTGGGGCCCAGCGGCCGGAAGGATGGGAGATGATGGCCGCCGCAAGATTTCGACGACTTTGAACGACCACGACGGAGATAGGCCCGGGGCCCGGATGGCGGGAGGCTGGAAGGAATTCGCCGCCGAAGGCTTCTTCGTGTTGTTTAGCGGCGACGGCGAGGAGCATCCCGGGGCTCGAGGTGCGGGCGGCTGCCGGAGGGTCACCGTCGTAGACGGCGAGCCCGGGACGGAAGTCCGGAAGTGGACTTCCGGGGCCCGGGGCCTGAAGTGGCAGGTGAAGGACGGCCCGGAAATCTCCGACGAACTTTGAGCGGAGGGCGGCAGGGCGGACCCCGAAGGGCGGACGGACGCCCGGAGAACGCCGCGAAGGATGACAAAAGCGACAGGGAAGCCCGAAAAGGGAACTCCGGACGCCCGGGCCTGGAAGGGCGCAGGGCGGCTCTAGAGCCAAAATGCCAAAGCGAACCCGCGAGGCCCCGGAGGGCAGCAAAAGACCAAAAGCGGAGGCATGGTCGATTTATGATGAATCTTTGGAGCAACGTTGACCATGCAGAACATCAAAAAAAGAGGGGCACACAAAACGAGGCGGCCCCAAAAGACCCGACGAGGCGAAAGAAAAGAGGGTCCCCATTCCGAACGGGGCGTGTGTGCTAAGGGCATAACAGGAATCAAGGAAACAAGAAAGTACATTAAGATTAGTAATATCATGAGGGTAAGTAATTCCAATAAAGTGAAGCATTTGGATCTAGTGGAGGGGGTAAGGAAGGAAATACATCTAAGAAACCTTGTCATGTAGTCATGGAGAGGGGTATTCCTATCAATTATTGGAAATTTAGAAGACAATACAAGGTAAAGGGAGTGAAATGGAATCAGGATAGTGGCTAAGAAATGAAAGAAAAAAAAAATGGCGAGACAAGAGAAAATATGGTTAAAAGAAGTGAGAGGAAAGGCTCATTTTAGGAAAGTGGGAATATGATAATGAGGAAAATAATAATTAGAAATTTAGGGTCAAGGAAATTGTCATAAATAGAGGATGAAGAAGAGGAGGCCATGGTATTTAGGGTAGATATCAAAGATAGGGTGGGAAAGGTAGACTATGATAGTGAAAATAAGGCTAAGATGATAAAGATAAAGGCACATGCAAGAAGGATGAAAAAAATAGAAAAGAACCAATGATTGAAAGAAAGAGGAGATTAAAAGAGAAAACACTAAAAAAATAAATACTATATGAAAATGAACATTAAAAAATAAGCTACACTAATACACATAAGAGATAAGCTACCAAAATATAATTTATAATGAAATTAACAAATTATGAACTAGTCTAACACTTCAAATTATAAATTTATATTTACATGACATGTTAGGCTCAACAAATCAAAGAAAAAAATAAGCCTAATTGAGTAAGTTAAGTAAGAAGCCTTGATTATAACTAGGTGTTTTTTCTAGTGTATTTTTTGAAATACAACAAACTAAAGCCATTGAAACTCAATCTAAATAGCTTAATATGAAACTAACTTAACATACCTAGATTTGAGTCTAAAAATATGTAACTTGGAAACATATATTTTAAAAATAGAAGAAAAAAAACATGAACTAGGATTAGGAGAGACAAAATTGTAAAGTAAATAAATTAAATGCAATTAGGACGCCAATGTTACCAACTATATGACTTGACAAAGCATATGGGAATTGATTATCCAAATTTAGAAGCTACAAGAGGTGCCCTCTACTAAAGGGGTGACATGTATGGTACAAGTGTCTAGATAGGGGCACTAAGTAGATATAAATGACATAGGTGTCCAATATACAAGTTGACCCTCTATTCATAAATCAAGCCTTGTAAACTTCAAGTTTTCACTAAAGTTCTCTTGTCTATTGTATTGTCTCTATAATTAGACTTAGGAACCTAATATGCATAGAAAAGAGTGAATAAAAACCAAATATGTTAAGCTTGCAAAAGAACAAATAAAATAGATAGAATGGAAAAAATGCACTAATTCAAACTAGAAGTGATGTTTGTTGCAAGAATGGAAAGATTGAAGGTGTTGTCATTGATGTTAACTAGTCATCTGGTTATCCACTGGTTGTTGTTGGTTGTATATGTCGAGGATATTGAAAAAATTGTAATAAAGAGATGTTGCATGTGTTTAGTGGTTGCTCCGGGTTTTGGTCCAGATTTGCTCCTGTGGTTGTGCGGTTCAGATCTGTTGTTCAAGGTTGTTAGTGTGATCAAGAGTAACAGTAGTCTAAAAAATGAGCAACAACACAAGACATGCAAAAAACCACCAAAACACCTAACACCTCAAGATTACCCTAGTTGGATTCAAAAACAAAGTAAATATAACAAAAATGAGCTAATTTACCTTGTCTTGAATTGATCCTTTGGTTGGCCCTTGATTTTTGATTTTGTGTATGCTCCTTGGATGGCAAAAGATGCAAGAGTGGGATGCAAGAGTGGGATGCAAGATGGATGAGAGATGGATGGGAATGGATGCAAGTGCAAGTTTTTGGCTAAGTATGGCTCAAATGGAAATTTTGTAAGAGTTTGGTTAGCACAATGATCAACCCCCTAAATGAGAGAAAAGAGGGGGGTATTTATAGAGAATGTAGAGAATTCAACAGTTGAGATTCATCCAACAAGGTCAAGATGAAGGGCTATGGTGAGTTGAGGACTCACAAGCCCTCACATGTTGACATGTGGAATGTGAGATGGCTTGGGAATGGTGATGTGTAAATGAGGTGGAAAGAGGGTACATGATGTGGAAGAAGGACAAGTACTTTGCAAGTACTTTGGGAGATGAGAAGATTCCTTGGAGGAATAAAAAGTGAATTAAAAATTCACATGTTTAGGGAATCTTGTGGATAAGACAAGGTTCCAAAGGGAGAGGTGGAAAGTAACTTGGATAAGACAAGGTTCCTAAAAAGGTAAACACTTGTCACATGTGAGTTGATGTGACAAGTCAAAGATTCTATGGGGAAGAGTTCACATGTGACTTGATGTGACAAGTCAAAAATCACATGGGGAAGAGTCCACATGTGACTTGATGTGACAAGTCAAAGATCACATGGAGAAGAGAAAAAAGAATTTAATATCCCTTGAAAGGATAAAAAGAATTAAAAAAGCCTTGGGAGGTTGATTAGGTTAGTTAATGAAGGATTAGAGGAGGGTTAGGTGGCTAAGAGAGATTAGGGGCCAACTTGCAAAAGTTGGAGGATGTGACACATCCTAATCAAGGATTAGGCATGTGCACATCTCTAATGATGGAATATATTTATTTAATTCATTTGATGAAAAGGAGGATTAAAGAGATAAGGTATTTATTTATTAATTAAATACCTTAGGGATTTGGCAGAATTAAGGATATTAATTAAATAATAGCGATATTACTTAATTAATGCAAATAAGGGGATGCTTAGATGAAAGTGGATAAATTTGGATAAATTAAGTGTCCAAATTTAGGTGTCTACAGTTAGAAGGTTCTATATCTAGATTTTTGGTTGTTGGTTCATTGTACAGTGCAAGTTGTGTTCACCAATTGTGAACTGTGGTCTTCTGTGTTTCTGGTTGAGGTTTGGGAGAAATGTTGTTGGTCTAGATTTCTCTTTGATGAAGTATTTTGTTGAGTGGTTCTAAAGCTGAGTTTCCCTGATTGTATTGAAGTTAATTTTGGCATTTGGAAAGTTTGTGCTTAATGGTTTCATGTGTTTTACATTGGTTTGGCTGACCTTGTGTGAAATACAACTTTCAAGAATGATGAAGCGTGTTGGATCTATTTGGGTCCCTATGAAGCATGTGTTTGGGTTGCCCTCCTTCTAATTCCACTCTAGGATGTTTTGGCACTAACCTAATTTGAATTTGGATTTGGATGGTCGACTTTGGATATGTTTCAAAGTTGAAGATGGTATAAATACAAGATGAGTTAGTGATGGAAAATATACAAGATCGAAGAAGAAGAGCGATAAGAGAAAAGAGGAAGTACAGTTTGGTGCGAAATTGATTCTATTTAGTAAGTGTGTGTGTTGCAAGTGTGGGAGATCAGTGCGAAGCTTAATGTTGAGTTTTTGGATGTAGGGAGCAAAAGGTGAACTCTATCATTCATGCAAGTTGATCGAGTGATTGTGGTGGAATCATTTGTTGCATTGGGAGTGTAGTATTTCTATAACAATTATTCTTTGTCTTCTTTGTATCTCTCTGGTAGTGAGCCCTTTGGGTTGTAGCCCTATTGGACAGTGAGTCCTTGTTCTGGATAGTGAGTCCTTATTTCAGGCAATGAGCCTTTTGTAATCAGTTTTGATATTCTCTATAGTGTGAGTTAATCCTCACTGTGGTTTTTTCCTCATTGGGTTTTCCATGTAAATCTGATTTTATTGTGTTTATGTGTTGGCTTTGAGTTTCTATATTAGCATTTGATGACTAATCATTTAAGCAGTTTTAAGTATTAGTTCGAGTGATTGAATTAAAGGTTTAATTCTATGAAAAATGATTCACCCCCCTCTTAGTTGTCCTATTCAACAATTGGTATTAGAGTAAGGTTCCTTAGTGAAGAGCTTAACTGCTTAAGGAAGGTCTGGGATGGCTAGAAAAATGGTTTATGATTATCTGAGGTTTGATGGAACTAATTATGGTATCTGGAAAATATTGATGGAAGAATATCTGGAGTATTACAGATATGATGTGGAGAAAGCTTACAAAAATCCTTAGACTCCTCCTGCTAATGGTCTAAGTACACTTGAAGAAATAAAAGGACATGAAGCAAACAATAAGGAAAAGTTCATTTTGAAGAATAGTCTGGTACATTCTGAGTTGATTAAGGTTCAAAATTTGAAAATGGCTAAGGAAGTTTGGGATGCTTTGGAAAGAGCACATGATGGTGAACAAAGAGTCAAAGAGGAGAAATTACAGAAAGTGGAAACACAGTTTGATCTTCTACATATGTCTGAAGATGAGAATATTAAAGCTTATGTACAAAGATTGGATGAGATAGTGGCTAGAATGAGAGGACTTGGTGCTACTATAGATGAAACTAGGATTGTAAAGAAGATTCTTAGAACTCTTCCAGATGATTATAGTGAGAAAGTGAGTGCTATTGAGTAGACTATAGATTATAAGACTTGTACTAAGGATATGCTATTGGGATTTTTGACATCTTATGAGATGAGGAAGCCACGTCTAAGGAATGGGTGCAAATCAGAGAATATGGTGCATTGTGGACTTCTTCTAGGACTAGATTTCTAAGCTCTCCAAAATTTGGAATATGCATATGCCTCTAGTATATTAAGATACCATCTTATTCAAATTCGTATTCATCAAATCGATGATTTGACAGATTCTCTTCTAGAGCCTTATTCACCCTCTCATAATACCCATCACCTTTCAAGTGTTGCATCACTTGCTGCCTCAGATTGGATCTTGTAGAGGTCATGGATGTTAGATGTCTTCTTCTACTAAGAGCATTTTCCATTCTATTTTCCTTTCCTTTTATATACTCTATTCCAAATTCATACTCATTAAGGAATTCTAGCCATCTCTTCTGCCTTGCATTAAGGATCGGTTGAGTGAAGATATACCTCAATCCCAAATGATTTGTTTTGAGCTCAAATGGCTTTCCCAAGAGATAATTCCACCACATCTGTAAGGAATGTACTATAGCTACTAACTCTAGATCGTGTGGCACATATTTTACTTCATGCTATTTCATCTTCCTAGACTCATACACCACCACTTGCCCTTCTTGCACTAACATTTCTCCTACTTCGTCTCTTGAAGCATCTGTGATCATTAGGAATTGACCATTGGGATCTGGAATAATTAGCACTAGTGCTACTGTGAGTTTCTCCTTTAGGAGTTGGAAAGCTTGTTCACATTTTTTAGTCCAATCAAATTCCTTTCTTTTGAAGAGACATTATCGAGCCTACAATTTAGAAAACCCTTGCAAAATTTTTCTATAATATTTGGCAAGGCCCATAAAAATTTGCATCTCTATCACATTTTGGGTGTCGACCATGCTACAATTTCTTTTATCTTCTCAAGATCCACATAGACTCCCTTAGCTAAGATAATGAGGCCTAGGTAGTGCACCCTATCCTGATAAAATGAGCACTTGGATAGCTTTCCAAAAAGCTTCTTTTCCCTTAGACGTTGTAAGACTATCCTCAAGTGTCAATCATGTTCCTCAATGGACTTGGAATAAACCAAAATATCATCAATAAATATTAGGAAAAAGTCATCTAAATAGTCTTGGAACACATTGTTCATAAGATTCATGAAAGTTGTGGGTGTGTTGGTCAACCCAAAGGGTACAACAGTGAACTCGTAATGTCCATATCGAGTTTGGAAAGCCATATTTGAAATATCCTCTTGATTTATTCTCAACTGATGGTAACTAGACCTGAGATCTATTTTTGAGAATACTGTTTCTCCCTTCATCTGATGAAATAATTCATCGATCCTTGGAAGAGGGTAGCGATTCTTGATGGTTGCCTTGTTCAACATCCAATAATCAATACATAGATGCAAGCTTCCATATTTTTTTTATATGAAGATAATTGGTCCTCCCCACGATGACACACTAGGTCTAATAAGCCCCTTACATAACAACTCCTGTAACTGAGCTTTCAATTTATAAAGCTCTTTTGTGGTCATCCTATACAGATCCTTAGAATGAGGCTCATCTCCTAGAACTAGGTCAATGGAGAAATCAAATTCTCGCTTCAGAGGCATCTCGGTGAGATCTTTGGGAAACACATCTCAGAATTCCCTAAGAATTGGATAGTCATATCGAGGTATGGTTTCTCATTGTCAGGTTTACTGACATGTATAGCATATATGACAAAACCTTTCCTCTGAGCTCTCTTGAGCTGCATAGCTAAGATCTGCCTAAGCTCCAAAGGTCTTTGTATCCCATGTATCTTAGTCGTATCCATAGTCATCTAGACAACTCACTATATTATCCTCACAATTTACAATAGCACTGTGCTTAATCAACCAGTTGATTCCTAGGATTACATCATCAGATCCTAATGGTGCAACATAAAGGTTAACTTGGGTCAGGAAGTTGGGAAGTTCCAACTTGCTACAAAAGAAACATGAATCTACTTCCCTCTCTGCTTGATTCCCATACTGAATAGACCATGAATTTTATAAATATCCAAGTCGAATGGGTAGCTTAGAAATAATTCTAGGATCTATTGAACACTCAGTAGCTCTAGTATCTATCAAAATAGAAATAATTTGGCCATAGAGCTTACCCATCAATTGTATCAAAGAAGCCTAGTACTCTGCTTACTTGTTATCCACCGTTGCATGGATCTTGTGTTGCGAGGTCTGCTACTGGTTTCCTTAATTTTGTTACTTTAACTTATGAGAGTAGTTATATGCATAATGGTCTCCCCCACAAGTGTAACACCTGTCACATGGTCCTTTTCAATTTCCAGACCTATCTTCTTTTGAGTGCCCCTGGGTACTGTTATAGGTGTCATTGCCCTTGTTGGCCCTTTTATTCCTTCCTCCTTGGTTTCCTTCTTCCTTTTCTGAAGGGTCGCCTTCCCTTTTCGAATTTCTAATCTAATGGAACTTATCTCCCTTCTTACCATCACCCTTCCAAATCCTTTTCTTTTTGAATAGAGGCTTGGAGTCTAAACCTTAGCGAAGATTAGACAACTGTTGCAACTTCTGTTCTTGCTTAATGTCCTTCTGAAAAGCTTCTTCCATTGTAAGAGGATTGTGAAGATCCACTTCAGATCCAATGTGGGGTCTTAATCCTAATATAAACTTTCAAATCCGAAAACACTCATCGGATTGATATTGCGACACATACTCGAGAAAGTTGGTAAACTTCTCCTAGTATTGAACTATTGTCATGCCACCCTAGGTTAGGTTCTAAAATTTAGTCATCTTCTTGTCAAGGAAAAGCTGTGGTAGCCACCTCTTCCTAAAATATTGGAGGAAAAACTCCCAAGTGATCTCCTCTTGTGAAATTCTCCCTTTTTCCTTCTCGTTGTCCCACCAAGTAGCTGCCTCTCTAGACAATTGATATGCAACCCAAGCAGTCTTGGTCTAGTCAAACAAGTTATGAAGCCCTAAATATTCTTGCATCTCTATGATCCAAGCCTCCACCTCATCTCCAATGGCCTTTCCATCAAATTTCGGTGGTTCTACCTTCTTAAGATCTTTCCCCAAATCTTTCTCAATTTGACCTCAATTGTGATTCCCTTCTCCTTGATCAAGAACCCTTCAATCAATTTCAATTCAAATCTAAGTTTGTCTATTTCTGGTCAACATGTCCATCTATTGTTTAGCTTGGAATTACCATTATAATGTTTTCATAAAAGAACATCAGTATGTCTGAAAATAAATATGAATGCTTTGTTCCATAAGAGATGAGATTTCACATAAGGGTGTCGATAGGCATGTTATCATGAAGTCGATAACATTCTATCGATTTCTTTAAAGATTCTTCATTTTATCTGATAGCAATTGTGCCTCGATTTGGCCTACAATATTATGAAAGCACCCTTCAAATACACTTATAAAGATAAAAGTATGGTTGTTCTTCGACTCTAATTATAACATTGGAATAATTGACTGTGAAATATACATGCGTATATACATACATACATACATACATATATATATTTGTGTGTATATATATATATATATGCATGCATCAAAGTATTTACATGATGAATCATATGGTTTATAATCTCATGGCTAGAGATGGTCGAATACTATTTTCATAGAATAACATTAACATTTTTAACATGCATCGAACAATAGCACGTTCATTTCAAGAGAATTTCCATCGAACGATAACATTGTGTTTTCCATGGTTTCCATAGAACGATAACATCATTCTTAACATTTTATCTTTTACAGAGTATGATGAAATGCACACATCAAAGGAATAGTGATAGTCTTAGTTTAGCCTTGCATTAACAGGGCTCGATGTTATCACAACTTACCACCCAAAATGGTGGGTGTGACATATATGAATGATGCATGTTGTTCATCATTTGGGAAATATCAAAGCAATATGAATCGCTCAGCTATCTTAAGCTTGGCATTGACAAGGCGACGTTGATACAATATACACAAAACACCATAAGGTGTCATGCAAACAATGCATCATTACACAAAGATTGATAAAAGAAATACATTAAGATAGTTAGTCGAGTCGAATGACCTCGACCTCCAAAAAGAAGAGCATACGGGTTAAAAATCATCATGGGGATCTAACTGATACCCATGCATGCTAAGCATAACGAAATACAAGCTCACTATGGTGGCTTTAGACCCAATAGAGGTAACACATGTCAACATAAGTTGATTAACAGAGGCAATCACATGAATACTAGATCATGAAATGCATAACACAACCTCAAACTAACGCATATGGAAAAGTATTCATTCAATTTCAAGGAAACATCAGTAAGGGGTTCAAATTACCTCTCCTTTCTGTGATTCTGGTGATTTTTCCCTGATGTTTTGAGTAACAAATTTTCAACCCCTTTGCTTTTTCCTCCTTTGTCGATTCTCCCTTGATCTTCCCTTGTTTTCTTAATTCCTCCTTCTGACCATGAATATCTCCTTGCTAATTTCAGAGATAGTGGTCTTCAATTTAGTATCTCCATATTATTTACCTAGCCGCCTACTTCCCCTCCATTCTTTGAGGGTTGATTGTAACTTTCTAACATGAGAGGGGTTGGGCCCTATCCCATTCATTATGGGAGTTACAAATTTTAACCACGAATTCATTGTTTTTCAATAAAAAAATAAACTTGAGGAAATGCCTTTATATATGTATATATATTTATATACTCATATATATGAGTTTACCCATATATGTATTGATGAAGGGTACATTCCTTACAATCTATAACTCACAAAAATGACAGATAATGACACAAAAAAAATGCAAGAAGGAAAGCAAATATATTCTATTATCACTAAAATGAAAATGAAATTACAAAATTATATTTGCCACCACATGGGCTTTCTGATTACATAAATTTGCAAATATACAAATCAGAGCCACCATCTACTCTGCTTTGGGTTCCTCTTTGTAGTCTCCCTTTACATCCTTTATTTGGAAGGTGTAACCACCCTAGAATCTTCTTGAAAGTGTAGCTGCCCTAAAATCTTTTGGAAAGTATAACTTCCTCAGGAAGATATTTTGAAATTTTATTAATTTTGGTATTACAACTTCGTGGGGTCATAACTTTTGATCCGACCATCAAATTTTCTATTATAACACCTTTTTAGAAAGGTCTCGAGAAATCTTGTGTTCTACTAATTTTCAAGCCCATTTGGAGCCTCTAAGTGCCTCAAAATGACCCCAAAGATTTTACTATGATTTTTTAAAATTAAAATTTTAATCTTTCAAATGACAAATGGTATTGAAGTGATTTCTTTTCCACTGGCTTCAATTTACCATTCTGGAGGTCTGTGTAAGATTTCGTGTCCAATTGTGCATAAATGCAAACTTACAAAAAAAATAGTAACCCTACCAAATTTAGCCCTTATTGAATCCAATTGTGCCTCTGTTCAAAAATACTAATGTCCTCCCATGGCCTCTCAGGTAAAGGTAATGGTTGATACAATCCAATATTCTGACTTGTTGCTTTCGCCATCTGACATACTTTGCAACTTTGTACAAATTTCTTCGCATCCTATTGTAACTGTGGCCAGTAATAATTCTCACTAACAAGAGCAATGGTCTTATCTTGACCAAAATGCCCAGTCAATCCTCCACTATGCTTCTCCTTAATTAGATTCTCTCTCATAGAACTCCTTGGAATGCACAATTGGCTTCCTCTAAACAACATTCCATCTTGGATTAAGAAATCCAACCATCTTGTCCTATCCAATGTAACAGGTTCCAAACAAGCCTTCCAAGCTTCTACAAAGTCTGGATCATCTGGATACAAACTCTTGAGTTCATTGAAACCAACAACCTCTATATTCATCTATATCAACAAATTTTTCCTTCTACTTAAGGCATCTGCAACTCTGTTTGATCTTCCACTCCTATGCTTCAAAACAAAAGTATAACTCTGCAAAAACTCAACCCATTTTAACTGCCTTTGATTCAACTTTCCTTGACTATTGAGATACTGCAAAGCCTGGTGACTAATATATAAAACAAATTCTTTTGGCAACAAATAGTGTCTCCATTTCTTCAAAGCCTAAACTATAGCATAGAACTCTTGATCATAGATAGAATATTTCTTCTTAGTATCATTAACTTCTCACTAAAATGGTCAACAAACTTACCTTCTTGACTCAAAACAGTTGTTATGAGCAGTGCCACTAGCATAACAATCTACTTGAAAGACCTCATTGAAATCTGGAAGTGCCAAAACAGGTTGCTTAGTAACTTTCTTCTTCAACATATCAAAAAATTTTGCTGGTCCTATAGTCCATGTAAACTCTTTTCTATCCCCTCTCATTGCTTTAGTTACAGGTGCACAAATACTACTTAAACTCTTAATAAACTTTTTGTAAAAACGTGCTAGACCATGAAATGATCTTACATCTGTAACAATCCTCGAGGTAGGCCATTCAATGATAGCTCTCACCTTCTCTGGATTCATTTTAAGACCCTCTGCTAAGATAACAAATCCCAGATGCACCAACTCCCTTTTTACAAAACTACATTTCTTCAAATTAATCAACAACTTCTCCTCCCTTAGCTTCTAAAAAACTTTCTGGATATGCATTAGGTGCTCCTCCAATGTCTTATTGAAAATCAAAATATCATCCAAAGAAACAATAACAAATTTTCCTAAATTTTTTTTTAATACCTCATTCATAAGCCGCATAAATGTGCTTGGTGCATTGGTTAGCCCAAAAGGCATGACTAACCACTTGTACAAGCCCTCCTTAGTTTTAAAGGTTGTCTTCCATTCATCTCCTTCTCTAATACAGATTTGGTGATATCTACTCTTCGAATCTATCTTCGTGAAGTACTCAACTCCACTCAAACAATCCATAATGTCATCCATCCTTGGCAAGGGAAATCTATACTTGATGGTTGTGCAATTCTTGCACACACAGCCTGCTGAAAGCAGAGACCCTCTTTTTTTTCTTGTTTTGCTCTTGCGTTTTCTTTTCATAGGGTCTTAACTTCATCCCCTCAAGGGATGAGTTCCTTGGTCCAAGTCTTGATTCACCCATGTGCACATTGATAAACTTGCATTTAGGATGCCCTCTTGGAGCTTGGAACTATGGCCTAACACTTAGGAATGCCCTTCAGGTCAAAGTCTGTGGAATTAGGTGAAATTGGTTAAGTATGGGATATTTTCAGAGAATCCAAGCAGGCTCAGAATATCCAAACCTTAGTCCGGTCGGATAATCTAAGGTACTTCAAATTATCCGAAATCTACCCTCTATTTGCATTTTTTAGAATTTCAAGCGTACGGTCACACATTTATGAGGGCTATTAATTGCATTTAATTAGGTATATATTTGAGATTGGTCCTCCTTTTTGAGTCATTTTTCATCTGATTGAGCTTGGAAGAGATAGGGATTCTTTACTCGAGTGATTGAATCTTCCTCCATTAGGAATTTCGTTTGCCTGAAGGTGATTGTTGGTTGATTTGGTGTTTATTCATCAAACTCTAGGTGTGCTCTCTAGGTTTTGCATGCATTAAGGTGTGCTTTGATTATTTCACCCTTGATTTCTATTCTATGACTGATATTTTGATTATATCCTTCCTTGCCTTGGATGATTGGTATGATTTTGTGCCTACTAGTGCCTCTTGGGGTTTCAGTTGGTGTTTGATGAGCTTTGAGGGTAGGTCAAGTTTGTCGATTAAAGGGGTTTTGATTGAACAGTTTCATTTGAAGAATGCCTTTTTAGGGATACAACGTTTGGGATCATGAGTATTACCTTTATGAGCCCCATTCAATTTCCCTCGATCGATTTAAACCCTAGCTTGAGAATGCCCTCCATGTAAAGTCTTGAATTCAATGTTTTAATCTAAATGGTTGGTAATATTGCGTGCAATCGTTCAAACGGTGTCATAAAAGAAGTAATTGAGTCATCTCTTGGCATAACTTGGTGGTTCTGATCAATTTAATGTATCTTTCAAAACTTGGTGTTTTTTGGTGCCTCAACCAGATCTCGGTGAATCTAAGCTAGCTCGGATTACTCGAGCCTTAATCCGCTTGAATAATCTGAGGTGGCCCATATTACCCAAATTTCTCATATTTTCCCATGCCCCACCTAATGAATTGTGATCTTGACCTGAGCTCGGTGATTCTTAGTTGCCTAGAATTTTCTGAATTTTGGAGAATCTAAGTTAGGGTGAAATTTTTGATTTTCTCCGAACTTTAGGCTTTATGCTCACATTTGGATTTCATGATGATTTTGATGACTGGATAAGCTTGTGAATTGATTATTTAACACTTTATATCTTATGTTTTTCAATTCACAAGGCAGAATAAAGTCGTTTGCATTCATTTGACTAATTTCGGTAAATCCAAGCAGGGTCGGATTGATCGAACCATAATCTGGTCAGAAAATCCAAGCAGGCTCGAATTCTCTAAATTTTTTGTTTTGAGCTCAAATTTAATATAAAGGTTGATATATGATCATCTTGATTACTTTTGCTGGTGTTATTTGCTTCAATGATGAGTAAAATGATCATTTTAGGAGGGCTTATTTGATTAAAATTGCAATGTGCTATACTTTCTCTCTGGTGATTGTGGTTTTGTGTTAATAGATGTAGGCAGAGGAAAGTCCAGATAAGACCAAAATGAAAGCTACTCTAGCACATGAAGAAGTCAAAAAGAGGTAAGAGAGAATGAAGTATGATTTCAAGGGCATCTGGCCTGAGACAAAGATTGCCTCCTCATGGTCAAGGATTGCAGACACCAACATGGGCCACATGGACTACAATGACTTCCACCAGAGGATGTTTGGAAAAGCACCCACCAAGCTTGCACAAAAGATCACCCACATAGGACTAGCACAAGTAGTAGGATTTTCACCCACACAACTGTGTCCGGAGCTAGTTTTGGAGTGTGCAAAGCACTACAATTCCAACACAAGGATCATCATTGGGCCCCAAGGAAGGGTGATGAAAAATCTGACAGAGGAATCAATTGTAAAGGTCTTCAACATTGCTTCCCATCACAAGCTAATTGAAGAGATAAAAATTGGGGAGTTTACTAAATTTTATGAGGAAGATCCTAACAGAGCCCTGGAGATAATGAGCAATGCTTGGATCCTAAATCCAAAACCACACTATTCAAAATTTCCCAAGAAACTACACAAGAGTGATTTTAAATAAGAATACAATGACATCATAACTCTCCTAGGTAGACTCATGGGAGTGGAGGAGGCACATATATTTCAACCCTAGATGTTCCACCCTATTACTCAGATTGTAGAAAACAAACATTACCATTGGGAAAGGATCATCAACAACAATATATATGCCCAATTGAGGAGTGTACAGAAGACCAACAAGTTCACTATGGCTTCATATTTGGTATATATGCTGGTACACAAGAAAAAGTACAAAGGTCTCAGTTGTAAAGGAGTCTTGGGGAAAGATAGGATATGGGAGGTATATCCCCAACTACAATACAAGACATCAAATTATAGGAGGGCTAATGATGCTTTTTTCATGTACATTCCCAGACTGTTACAAGATGCCCTTCACATGAGAATCTCTATGGATGCAATGAATTTGATAAAGAACTATGGCCAATGGTTTATTCAATTTCAAAGGTTTACATATATCAGAGTGTAGGGATCACGAGTTGTTCCCCTCAGATTGCCAAGATATCCCACTAACAAGCTCCTTCTATTAGAGTTGACAAAACAGATGGTTAGCTTTGAGGAAATTTTATAAAGAGGCAACATAAAGAAGAAGGAATTGGGGTCAAAATTCGCATTGAGAGTAGGAGTATTGGAGGCTTTCCCTTCTATTCAAAGTGCCCAAAATTCAGAGAAGGAGATGACTCAATTTGAGTTGTACTCCCATACTAATAGAAGCAATTTTGATCCTTATGGGAAGGCTTCCAAGCAAGCAAATAGGACTTTCAGGAACAAGGATCATATTGAAGATTATTGGGCTAATTGTAGAGATGAGTGGGAGGTCATCAAAAGAGGTTTTTCTAGACTACCTTTGAGATTGATTAGATTATACAGAGTTGTAGAAGTTTTAGACCAAGTGGAAGATGATGAAGAAGAACTTCTTTAGCATCATGATTATGAACCATATAGAAACAAGCCATTGCCCCCAATAAATTGGTTAGAAGAGGAGATAACTGATTTAAATCAAATCACTGAACTAGTTAAGAAATATTCCAGGTTGTGGGTCAAGCATCAAGCATTGGTATTAGAAGCTGATGGTGTTAGATTCACTTATGATCTAATGGGAGACATGGAGTCTCATGATGAAGAAGAAGTTGAAGCTAATAGGAAAGATGAAGCTACTGAACCCCATGAGGAAGAAGCCATTCAAGAAACAGTTTCAATTAAGAGAAGAACAAGGAGCCAAGTGCAAACAAAGAGGGTTCCTCAAGCTAAAGAAAATGTTGAAGAAGGAGAGGCCTCACAACCAATGAGGAAGAGATGGATAATTACTGAAAGACAAAAGGCTGCAAAAGCTATGAAGAGTGGGGCTACCACATATGCTCCTTCAGCTACAAAGGTAATAGAATTTGAAAGTTCAGGGGAGAAGCCCCAGTTCTATGTGAGAAGGAATTCTCCCAAAAAAAAGGTTGTTCAAGTAGAAGAGGTGAAGATAGTAGAAGAGGAGTTGCATGATGAAGAGACACTTATGGATGATGTTGAAAAAAGAGCAGCTACAGGAAACAATTCTCCAATCCTTTCTCCACATTCACATCAAGATGTGTATATTTTTGAAGAGGCACTTCTTGAGGAGGGTAACATATCTAACAATCTTGAGTAGTTAAATGAGGAAGATGACAACATTTCTACCCTTGATAGTGGAGAATGGAGGAGATTTGTGCAAGAAATGAAGCAATCAACCTCTGGTGCTGAGATAAAAAATATAGAATCTAAAGTTTTACAAGGTAAAATGACAAAACTCCTCAGAAGGTGATAGTGGATGAGCCACAAAATAATCCAAAGGAAGAAGTTGATAAAGGTGTTGTAGATAGTCCTAATCAGGACAAAGAAGTACAAGAGAATCAACTAGAGGTTGAAAGAGATGTTGAAGTGAATGTGACTGATGGTCCTAATAGGGAGGTGACAACTAAAGTATCCATAGTTCTAAATTGGCTAGAAAAGAGGCTGAGCAAAAATCCAATCATTGTACAAGAGGAAACCCCAAGTTGGGATAAGTTAATTGAGCAATTTGGGCAACCCAAGTAGAGGAAAAGAGCTAAAACTATCTCCACAATTACAAGAGATGAATTCAATAACAAGGTAGTTCATGTGGTTGTCCCTCCATCAGATAAGTTTAAAGATGAAGTTAGGTCTTCATATTACAAAGTGCAAACAATCAACCTGGGGGCTACAACTAAAGATCAAGAGAAGGAAGAATTCTAGGAGTCCTCCTAGGCCATCTTGAGAAGATTAGAAAAAGAAACAGAGGAGAAGGAGAAATTGCAAAAGCAATTGAATGATGTATATAAGTATGTGCAACACTTGATGAAACCTCTACAAACTATGGGTAGTGAAGGAGTTGTGCCTGAAGGATTTTTGCCTAAGGAGGCAGTTAATGAGATTGAAAGATTAAATTCTTCTGTGCACTCTACACACAACTGGCTTATGGATGTGAGTAGCAGAGGAGATGAGGCCATTGAGAAAATTCTGAAAATATACACTAATGCCTCTGATTTTCTTGAACACACTTCTCAATTTGCTGCTGATTGTAATAAGATTGATGAATCCATTTCCAATGAATTGAAGAAGATTTTACAAGTACCGAAGGAAGACATGGCCAAGTTGAATATCTTCTCCCGAGATGAAATTGGTAAGATAAAGGAATGGGTAGAAATCTGGAACTACAGAAAGGAGCTCCTCACTTAGGCATTGAAGAAAATAATGAAGCTTCAGTGAAAAATGAAGGAAATATATAACAGTTGCATCACCTTCCTAGAGATAGTCATTGGCAGAAATAAGTTTGGGTAGAAGAATATGAATATTAGTAGGTTACAAGGGTGGTGGCATGAAGTTTATGCTCCATCTAATGGTGCTCCAACTGCTAAAGAAAATCTAGAGGATGCAAAAATTTACAATTAAAAATTAGATAAGTATCATGAGCTGTAGATTGAGTGGAATAAAGTTATGCCACAATATTTGGAGGAATTGAAAAATCATAAAATGAGAATTAAATTTATTCCAGTCCTAGATCCAAAAGATATGAGAGAAATATTGGAGAAATCAAAAGAATTATTTGACAAATTGGGATCCAATAAAGAAGGAGAGAAAGAAGATAATCAACAAGCAGTGGCCTAGTTTTTTGTGCCATACATGTGACCCAGCTAGCCAAGATAAGCGACCTTGAATTTTGTGCCACATAGAAATGCTATTAGAGGATCCAGGCCGACCTGGAAAAAGTTTCAAACATTAAATGCAAGAAATATTATTTTATTAAAAGAAGCTTCTAGGCCGACTTGTTTTTGGCCACCCATTTTTGTAACCCTAATTGGGTTGATCTAGTGTAAATTTTTTATAAATTGGGCATTTTTCCTCGTTTGTAAGGGTTAGAAATTAGAGAAAGCTAAGTGATAGTTGCAAGAGCTAGAGTTAGGAGTTAGTATTTTCTGAGAGCAAGTGCTATAATACTGAATATTGGAATTGTTGCAACATTGGGTGATTCAATATAAGGACATTGTTCTTTGGTGCTCTTTCTTGTGTTGATTTATCTTGCATGGTTCTTGTTATTCCATCTTTTGAGATTGCTTGGAGATCATTAGATATATGTTAGATTTAGAGTTAGATTTGATGCAATAGTGTTTGTGATTTATTACTTGAAGTGCTTGAGCAACCCTTGGTCCATACTTTTAGCAGCTTGCTGATTGTAAGTTGTTGTGTAAAGTTAGTTTGGACCTTAAATTGATGTGTTAAGTTCAATTGTGGGTATTTATTCATTTCAATTGCAAAATAGGGTTGATTTGGGTGAATGTCCCATAATCTGAAAAATTTTAAATCCTTAGAAGATTGCACTGTTTCTATGAAATTGCAAATTAGATCTGGGTTAAACAGGAATTGGTTTTGAGGGATTTGTCCATTTTGAGTGTTTGTCATTTGCATTGTTGGTCTTAGGAGTAATTTTACTCTTGGAATCTCTCTAAACCCTTATCTTTTGTTATTTATTTTAACATCCGAGTTAGATTTAGAATTTCAAGTATCATTACATTGCAAAATTTGATAAGTTTACAGTTCCAACATTTTTTTAGTAAGGTCGTTCTGTGATTACCAACATTTTCACATAATTATCTAAGTTATTTATGCATTGTCAAGACCTGACATTAGAGACCTTGCGGTTATCTCTTGAGGCTTTTTAGTAGTGATTTACCTTTCAAGAGAGATATGATACTTGTATCTTGTCTAAGTTATTACTATGTAGAAAACACCATCAACAATGGTGATCTTGTTGATGGCTCTAGAATCTGTACACATCCACCATTCCCCATCCTTCTTTGGTGCTAGTACTGTAGCTACTACACATGGACTCAAGTTCTCTCGAATCAATCCCTTCCAGAACAACTCTTGCACTTGTCTATTCAACTCTTCACTCTCTGCTAGAGTCATACGATGAGCTGCCTTATTCAACAAACTGGCTCTAGGAATCAAGTCCATCCGATGACTAATCTTTCTTACCGAAGGCAAAGCTTCAGGTACGTTATAAAAAATATTAGCTTGAAATTCATTCAAAAAATCTGAAACCTCTATAGGAACCTAAATAGTATCTTCTTTATCAACTC
>VDFB02256132.1:201942776-201959996 GCA_007258455.2 Sequoia sempervirens
ATTTTGTTTTATTTTATTACTACTTTTTTATGTTTTTAATTGCTTAAATTTTGATGGGATTCTATTATATTTATTTTTTATATATATAATATATATATATATATATTTATTTATTAGGTTTATATTGAATTTAAATAAATATATATTTGTATATATATTAGTGTTATTTTAATTATTATTTTCTTTAATAATATTTATTTTTTTAAATATATGAATATACATGATTACAATGGATTATTAGACCAACTTTGATAGTGTAGCATTAAATAAACGATATGAATATATGTCTGGATATGTATGTTTTATTATATAGATTTATGTGCGGATAAAAGTGGGATTTGTTTGTAAGTTGTGTTTATGGGAAGATTATATATATTTTTGTAGTGTTATAGTGTGTTTGTGGTAATTGGAAATAAATTATGTATTTTGAATAGAATGGAGTTTTTTTGGGTTATTGATTTATTTATTTGTTGGAATTGTTACGCATTGGAAATATTTAAGTCTAGTATTGGTTAAACGTAATTGTTATCCTTAAGATCAATTGTTAAGTCCATTGTGATTCTCTTCATTGTTTCATTGTGTCGTATGGGAGAACCCTAGTTTTATTGTATCTTTCGTAGGAGGCTAAGTTGTTGTTTAGGGCTTCCAGAGGTGGGAATCTGAGATGAATTGTGATCTCGTATTTTGATGTTGGGTCTATGTGTTGACCATAGTTATGATTTACTTGTTGATGGATTGTTCCGTTGTGGTTATGTTTCATGTGTTATGGCGAGATGGTTATGCCTCACGGAGGATCCATGTGTTGGTTCAATTATATCTTGTTGATGCAGTCCTTTTTGTGTTGGTTATTTTGGGATTGAGTGTTTAGAGAGAGTGGTCCCAGGTGGGGGCTCAAGACAAAGGGGCTGTCGTGGTAACCCACATAGAGTTAGACAAATCGCAGCTGATAACTTAAGTAATAAAACCACGTGGGGATTACATTAACAAGATAATTGTGAAGCCTCGTCCACCTGTTAGTGCTAACACAGGCTAAAGGGGACTGAGAAGGCCGTGGTTGGCAAGGTCATTGCCTTGTCTTCACGAAAGGTTAATGACTCTGCATGAGTAACCCTATGGAGTGGCGCCTTGAGATAGGCTATCAGGAGAACCATAGATGGAGGTGGCACCTTAACTTGGTTGTCTGGAGAATCCATGTAGAGATGGAGGCGGCACCTTGTGATAGGTTGTCTGGAGAATCCATGTGAAACCATGCGATGACACTCTCGTCTAACATTCTGTTTATGTTGATTTACTGAAGTCCTCTGGAAGTGATTTGTTGATTTGTCATTGGTCATTGTTGGAAATGGTATTTGATATTATGTCTTGAGTTTCATTGATGTTGTGATTGTGACTTGTTGTTATGTTTCTTCAGTGGTTTGTTGTGCCTTTTGGATTTGTCGTTGTTGAGTATTTAGTGGTCTTTGATGTTAAGTTGTCTGTCTGGAGTTAGTTTTGTGTTATTGTTAGACGTGCTTGGTCGGGGACCCTTCCTTGCCTACTCTCAGCACGGGGGTGGTTGGGTGGAACGTGCTTCGCACCCTGTTCCCTTCGCTGCGTGATGTATCTTTATCACAGGTTTTGGAGGATGTTGATGATCCAATAAGTCTTTGTACCGCATGGGCGCATACCCCGGGATAATGTATTTATTGGTGTACTACTTCCACGCGGTGTTGGACGACCTCAGCGTAATTTATATGTGGTTATTGAGAGGAGGTTCGTGGTCAGCTTGTATTTTACTATCATTTGGATGTAATGTTTATCCAGGCCATGTATTTATTTAGGAACGATCATTTGTAATAGTTGTGTTAAGTTGTGTTATATCTGTGGTAATATAAATGCTTTATATCTTTATAGTATCTTTCGTTGTCATATGTACTTATGTTATGAATATGATATTTAAATGATGAAATGGGAATGAATAGATTTATGTAACTGTTTAATTATTGTTATCTTATTATCGTTGTTATGGGTTAATATAGTAATGTCACCTCGTGTACCCCAATGGAATTAGTCATGCAACTTAATATATTGTTATATTGGAATACTTAAGTAAGTTATTATGTTCTTTTAAAAAAAATTGTTCCGTTGTTATTAGTTCCTTTGGGGGTTCTCGGTGATCATGGGAAGAAGTGTTGCAATTAAGTCTGATCTCCAGATGGAACTGGGAGAAGTTCAATTTAAAATTCAGAAGGAAGGCTATTTGAATGATACTAAGGAAAAAGAGAATGAGATCCTTACGAAGATGCATGACATAATTGGAAAGGAAGAGGAGTTCTGGAGACAAAGATCTAGAGCTCTTTGGTTATCTGCAGGAGACAGAAACAACATGTACTTTCATCTTTCAGCTTCAAAACACAGAGCTGTAAACAAAATATCTCAAATTGAAGTGAATGGAACTAGGTATGAGGAGGAGAAGGATATTCGAAAGGAGGAGAGTTCCTTCTTTAAACACCTTCTCTCGGCCAGTGCAGAAATAAACCAAAATGAGTAGGATCAGTTAGTGGAAGTTATACCAAGAATTATCAACCAAGAAAATAACTCTTTTTTGACATCTATCCCCACCAACGAGGACGTCAAGCGGGTTGTCTTTTCCTTTGAAGGGAGTAAAGCTCTGGGGCCTGATGGTTTCCCTTTATTTTTCTTTCAATGGCTTTGGGAGATTGTTGAAGAAGATGTGGTAAATGCTGTTAAAGAATTTTTTGGCTCCAGATATCTTCTAAAAGAATTAAATGCTACCTTCTTGGTTCTTATTCCCAAGAAACCTGAAGCTAATAATTTTGAGGCTTTTAGGCCTATAAGCCTCTGTAATTCCTTATACAAAATCATCTCCAAGGTCTTAACCTCTAGATTCCTAACTCTTTTGCCTTCCTTGATTTCTCCTCAACAGAACAGCTTTGTCCCTGGTAGACAAATTCTTGACTCTATTGTTACGGTTCATGAGAATATTCACTCCTTAGTTGAGTCGAAGACTGAAGGCTTTTTATTAAAGCTCGATATTTCAAAAGCTTATGATTGAGTTGACTAGACTTTCTTACTTAAAATTTTAAAGGCTTTTGGTTTTTGTAACAGGGTTATCCAAATGGTGGAACAACTTATGTCCACGGCTTCTATATCGATTATGGTCAATGGATCCCCCACCTCCTTTTTCCATAGCACCAGAGGTCTAAGGCAGGGTGATCCTATCTCTCCTATTTTATTCTCTATTATGGCTGAAAGTCTAGGCAGCAACCTAAAAAAATTGGTTGACTTCAATTTTCTTTCTGGTCTTAAACCTTCCTCAGGCAATCTGGTGTGTTCCCATCAACAATTCATTGATGACACTATGCTTATGGGTAAAGCCACGGTGGCTGAAGGAAAAACCATAAAACAGTTGGTTGACAAGTATGGGAGAGTTTCTGGACAACTGATCAATAATAAAAAAAGCTCGCTGTTCTTCTTCAACACTCCGGATCATAGACAGGCTAAAATTGCTAGAATCTTGGGTTGTAGAGTGGATTCCTTTCTTGCCACCTACCTTGGTCTACCCTTAAGTTTGAAACCTCTAGAGTCATTCTGGCTCTTGTTGGTTGAAAGATTCAGTAAGAAGTTTGCGGGTTGGAAAGGAGCCATGCTAAGTCAGGCCAGAAAACTTCAGCTTCTCAAAGCTTCTCTCCAGAATTTTCCTATCTATGCCCTAAGTCTATTTAAGATTCCTACTAAATTTGCTGATGCCATTGAAAAAATCCAAAAAAGATTTCTATGGTCGGGTGTTGAGGAAAAAAAAAAGAATTCCCTTAATAGGTTGGAATCTGGTTTGTAGACCTAAAAAGGCCAGAGGACTAGGTTTAAGAAGAATTAGAACTGTTAACAAAATCCTCCTTGCTAAACAAATTTGGAGAATCTCCTCTTCTTCTGGGGAGTGGATTGATATCTTGGCAGCAAATACTTAGAAAACAACTGCTCTTCCATTATTAAGAAGGACCTCCACCTACTTCCCAGAGGGTCAACATGCTGGAATAATATAATCAATGGAAAAAAGATTGTGGATGATGGTATTGGTTGGCAAGTTAGAAATGGTCATCATACTAGATTTTGGGAGGACAAATGGCTTTTAAAGGAGCCCATTATAAAAATCAACTCCTTCAGCGAATGGGCTGAGACCTGCAAGGAACGGTTTGGAGATTATGTGAAAGATTACAGAGCGAACGGTAAGTGGGTGGACTTATGCAGTGTTAGTCAAACTTTGGCTCCTATCCAGTCTTCTTTGATGGCTATTAAACTTAATTCTGAGCAGCTGGATGATTGCGTGGTTTGGATAGATGATCCCTCTGGCAAATTTTCTGTATCTTCTACTTTTGCCAGGATAACTTCTTCTCTGGACCGTCCTCCCTTCTGGTCTAAAGCTTGGTTTAAAATTTTGATACCAAAAGTCAATATATTTTTCTGGATCCTTCTCCAAAACAAGGTGCTTACGATTGATAACCTATATAAATGCGGATTTCAAATTCCTAATAGATGCTTTCTTTGTAAGATGGAGGCTAAATCTGTGCGTCACTTATTCCTTCATTGTTCTTTTGCTGCTTCCATCTGGGGAAAAATCATCAGGTTATGGCACCTCCCTTGGGTCTTCCCTTTGTCCATTGAAGACTTCTTCACTCAATGGAAAGCTCCGACAAGAAATCCTTTGCTCAAATCTTTTTGGGATTTAACATTCCCTCATGTTTCTTGGGGCCTCTGGAAGGAACACAACAATAGAATTTATAGAGGTAAAGAAGCCTCTAAGGAAATTGTCTTTGATAAAATTGTCAGATTTCTGATGGAAAATTTCAATGCCATGGTTCAGAAGGACAACATGTCCTTGAAAGTGGAGCACTCGTTCTATGACCTTACTGTTGCTAAGGAGTGGAACATAAGTCTTGTTCTGTCTAGAACCTCAATGATAGCCAAGAAGGACAGAGAGGGTGTTTGCTGGTCTTTTCCACCAAACGATTGGATCAAAGCTAACTTTGATGGTATGACAAAAGGTAATTCGAGGGCGGCGGGCTGTGGTGGAGTTATAAGGGACTCCTTTGGAAATTTCATCGGAGCGACGGCCTCTCCACTTGGCTCCCAAACTAATCATTTGGCGGAGGCTGCTGGAGCTTTTCACATCATAAATTTAGCCCAAAGTCTCAACATTAAACATCTGTGGCTTGAAGGAGACTCCAAAAACATAATTGACTGCCTAAAGGGCAAGTCTCCCCCCTCGCGGACCATTAAGTCATGGATTGAGGATGCCAAATTGACTTTGGATAAATTTGATAAAGTTAAAATATCACATGATTACAGAGAAGCCAATGCTGTAGCAGATTTTTTCGCTAACAAAGGAGTTAAGAGTAATGATGAGCGTACCTGGCTTAGCACAAGTGATCTAAACTCTAATGTTTGTGCCCTATTAAACTATGATAAATCACATGGAAAAGCGACGTGTTATCCCTTTAATGAAGACAGATAAGATCTTTCACATCACAATCATTAGATTGCATGGGACTGATCCCAACGGCTTAATCTACAAGAAAGTTCTGCACACTTTGTGGGTTCTTAGTTGTGGCGGGGCCAATTTTAGTAAAGCTTTCATTTGGATCTACCCCACTGTGTCGGCTGAGATGGGAGGAGACAGAAAGCGAATTGAGCTGGATAGCTATGATACACATATGAAAAATGCCAAGGCCTAGGAAAAAGTTAAAAGTGGAGGGTTGCTTCCTTTTCTAGAGAAGCTCCATGGCTCCAGCCAGGAGGCTACAGACCTCTTTGATAAAAATTGGAATAATGATAACTTGACCCTGTTTGGTAGGAATGTTGAGCTCAGTGAAAATTTAATCGCAGATGTTACGGGCTTATCTACTGAAGGGAAGAAGTTTTTTAGGGACAAGGCTTTTTCTGATGAAGCAGTGATTAGATTTCCTAAAAAAGACAAAGAAAGGTTAAGCCTGGTCAAAATTGCTAGTAGCTACTTTGATGCTGATTCCATAAAGGCCATCTGGAGGAAGGTTCTGCGAGTCATCATGGAGTACATTACGGTGGATGGGCGCTACACCAGAGTTTATGGCTACCACTTTACTCTTCTCAACCACTTCCGCCACAAGGTTAGGGTCTCTCTTCCCTATTATCTTTTCTGTTCCTTGAAGAAAAGCTTGGAGGATAATAAGAAAAACCCCAATAGATTCCCCATCTTGCATACATGGTTAATAAGGTTGATTGTCGAGCATTTCCAAAACATGCCTGCCCCCGCTAACCTAGATACCACTCTCGACTCTGAGAGTGACGACATGGAGCCCAATGGCTCGGAGTATCTTCCCAACCCTAGTTCAGCTAGAAAAGTCCTTAGCTTACGTTCTGGCCCTTCTGGGAACAAAAACCCCACTCCCCTTTCTGGTAAAGCCCGTGCTGAGCTAGAGCTTGATAGCCCCTCCCTTTTGAACAACTCCTTTCATAAGAAACCCTAGGCTAAAAGTCTTGTTTCCTATTTTGAAGAATCCTTTGACTTGGAGGAGTCCAATGCCAACAAAACTGTGGTTAGTGCTGAACCTCTGCCATACAAATATGCTAATTATGATTCCCCTGTTACTCCTAACCCTAAGAAAACTGATCCTAATTTCGGTGATGAGCCCTCTCTGGATTTTCTGAACCTAGCCAAAGCCAACTCTGAATCCCACTTCAAACTCTTGGACTGGACTTTCATTGAAATTAATGAGTTGAAAATTAAAAATTGGGCCCTTCAAAGTAAGATCAAAGAATTGGTTGCTAAAATTGCTAAGATTGAAAAGAAAGACGTGGACAGGGGGTCCATGGTCACAGTAACAGAGATTTTGATTCTAAGGTTGATTATATAATGAATACCATCAAGACCGTCGCTGAGCAAAATAACAGAATGGCTAGACACAATGCCATTATCATTAATGCTATGGGTGAGAAGCTTGATAAAACCCAGCAGGGGTCTCTGGTGGTGGATCTGGAGGAAACAGAGGACAAAAGCCAGGACACGGACGCGGGCATTTCGAAAAGAACTAGAGCCAACCTGAAGCACAAGGTCTCCCCTACTTCTAGGATGATTCAAACTTTTAAAAAGGGTGCCAATGACATGCAGAAGCTGGAGGAGGAGATGGAGTCTGTCCTTAAGACTCTGAAGTAACGGTTGGGGTTTCTGTGCTTTCTTTGCTTTTCCTCTGTTTCGTCCTTTTTGGTTTTGTTCGGTTGGTTGCTGCTGATCTTTTCTAGGGCAGCTGGTTTTTGCGGTTGGACTTCTTAGTCCTTTTTCTATTTTGTAAACTTTGTGGTTTCGGGTCCCTGTAAAACCCGTTTTACCCTTTTATCAAAAACATATTTTTATATGTCTCCAAGAATCCAAGCATTCAAGCAAATATATCAAGCAAGATCCAAATACTTGAAGTGATGTGCATGACTTCAATCCTTCAAGGAAGCCATTGGGGGGGTGGTGAGTTGCAAAATTTTATTAATTCATCATTTCCTTCCTTACCATTGCCATTTATCATTGAAATTTCCATTGTGGAAGTGGGAACACTTACATGGGGTTTGATTGAGGCAAGCCCCTATATGGCACAACATCTTCCCTCTTTGTGAATGTGCAAGTAGTAGGTTTGAAGAAAATTGAAGAGTTCTTGAGGGAAAATTCTCCATTATTGCATTTTTTATCATCAACATTGTCAAGAAATGGAAACTCACCTATAGAATTTATTGATGACATTTTGACAAGTTTACAACTGGGAATCAGGAGCTCGAATCTAGCATCAAAGGGATACAAAAAAAAATTCAAACCCCCCATCAAAGACCCATTCACCCTTGGTGATTGAGTCCTCTTGGTATTCTAAATTCAATTTTGGTGATAGGTACATATCATTAGAAATCTCCCCGATCTATGTAGAATTCACTATTTCAGTTTGTTTACTTTTGGGAAATTGCATTTATCATATTAGGTCATATTGTCTAATTAGGGAAATCAATTAAATTCATTTATAATTCATTCCTAAGATTCAAAAGGATCAAAAATCCAAGTCTGATTGACTCACCTTGGAGGTTGAAAGTCAATCTATGCACCTTGGTGATGTGTATCCTAATGAAATCATAGAAATGTTAGAACATTTACCCTAGGTCACGTGGATATTCAACTTAGGGTAACCACATTTTTAATATTTCACTCCCTAATTAGGGGCTGAATAAAAGGATATACCCAATTTTCTACAACAGGTGAGGCTTAGATTCTTCATCCATTTTGCATAAAGTGCATCTATTGGGGATCTGTAATCCTCTCTTCCTTAGATTTTCCTGGGTGAGGATCTTGTTGTGGGCAATTTTCTATCAAAAGAAGATAATCTTTAGAATTAGGTGTTGGCTCCAAATTTGTTTCCAAAATCAACCATACGAATTGTGCTCCGACAATATACTTTAAGTCGATTTGGTACTAAGGTTGCATTTACTTTCCTTAGCCCAGAAGCAACCATTTTCTTTCTAGCACATACAAATTCTAGTGAATGAGAGGGTTTTTGGAGGGACCAAGATTTTTTCCTTAACCCTTGAGAGTTGTGGCAACATGTCTCTCCAACTTTTTCCATTTTGGGAGCCCATCGTCCAATGAAGTAATCATCAACATTCCTCTTAAAGTAGTTTGAGGTAGGACCTTGATGGTCCTTAAAATTAGTTTAGTTGAGGGGGTGTCCCAATATCAAATAATCATCCCAAAAATTAATTATGTACCCATTTCCTATTTTCCATCTTAGCTGGAACAACTATTTTGATTTGATGACATTTTTCCAGATTAAAGAACCATGGAGGTGTTCAGTGGTGTAAAGGCTTTTGATAAAGGAGACATTATTAAGGTATTTGGCATTCAGAATAGCACACTAGTCCTTATTGTTCCATAGTATATCCCAACCAATCTTATCTAGAAGATCTTTATTTGTAGTTTGAAATTTTCTAATCCCAAGCCCACCACTAGTTTTGGGAAGACAAACAATATCCCAACTTAGCAAAGCCAACTTTTTCTTCTCCTTTGTACCAGACTAGAGGAAATTTCTTTGAATTTTTTTCTAATTTTCAACTATTTATTTAGGAACTTTGAATAGGGATAGGAAATAAATAGGAATCCCTTGAAAAGTAGAAGCAAGGAGTTGGAATTTACCTGCATGACTCAATATAGATCGTTTCCAACCATCAAGTTTTTTTTGTAATATTTCTAGCATTGAATTCCATAAATTGGAGGTGACTTGCTTAATAGTTAGAGGAAGACTTAGATGGACAACTAGGAGAGGGTTACTATCACAACCAAGAATAGTAGTCACCTTATTTTGAAGAGCTTGTTTGGTGTTAAAAAATTATATCTTTCTTTTCATGTAATTATGTATTGGCCAGAGATGGAGGCATATTTTCCATTTCTTCGCTTCTACAATAGAGGATTTTCCAAAGAGAATAGTATCATCTACAAATTGCTGGATAGATGGGGGGTCTAGAGAGGTAGTAAAATTTATCCCCTTGATGGAGGTAGCAGACTTGATTCCTGTTGATGTGGTGTTTTGCACACCTTCTCAACATAGGTAGTGCATAGGTGCACTACCTCTCTTGAAAGGAAATTCCCAACAACAACTTGCTGAAAATTTCCCCAAGGTCTCTTGGTTGTCAGGTCATGAATTGAAAGAATCCCTCATTTGATGTTCGATGTGATTTTGTTGTTAATCATAGGGAAGAATCATGTTCTTAGTTGGATGTGAGGTGAATCATAAGGAGGAGTTTCTAAAATGGAAGTTAAAGTGCAATTGGTTTCAGGTTCGAACATTAATTACAAACTCCTATTCCATATTAAGATTTGGCTTTACAATGTGCAATGAACCTTAGCATAGGTCACTTGTTAAAAAAAGGAAAAAGAGTAGGGAAGAGAAGAGGTTCCTAGATTTGAAACTAATTGTGAATAGTGATCATGGAGGGTTCTACTATGGACAACTTCCTTAAAACATAATTTCAATTAACCAAAAAATTCACAGTATCATGAAATTTGTGCTATCTTTTAAGGAATGCAAATGTTTTACCATTCATTCACCCATGAACATGCATGAAAAAAGATAAAAGGTTTGGAGAAAATTTCTATTTTAAGCCCAAACTAACTTTACACAGCCATCTACCATCAACAAACAACAAAAAGTATGGACCAAAAAGGAATCAACACAATAAAAATCTTCATAAACATTGAACAACATTACTAAATCTATCAAAGAAATCTAAAACTATGAAGAAAAACAAATAAAATCTAACTAAATCATCTAACTATGGGAGATGAATCATAAAACATGCAAATAAACTAAGAAATCCACCAAAGTCAATGTATTTCTATTATAATTTCAGCAACATGTCATTACAACAACTCAAATCTTTTTTGAAAATGAGAGGACACCCCCTATTTATAGTGTCCAAAAAGTAGAATGAATGGACAAGATTGATTTGCATTGTGTGGCCAAGATTCACCACAAACTAGGGTTCTACCTACCCCCCAAATATATTACATTTTAAAATACATTTTTTCCTTTTCCCTATTTTGTCTTCTATTGGCAGCACTGTAGCATTTTGTCTTTTTGCTAATTTCCCTTTGCCACAACTATTTTGTAAGAAATTATTCACTAATAATAGGGTTGCCTTCTTTCTTTTTCAAAGCTGCATACTCCATGAACTTCAATATTAGCGATTGGAGCTTATCAATCTCCATAATTTCACATTGCAACACTTGGTAACTCCATTGTTTGGACTGATCGGTGAGCTTTTCCTAGTATTCATTGTACTTGGTAGTGTGGTCTCTGAATAGCTTAGATTGGGTGAAGGCTTGGACAAAAAAACTCATGAAATCTATGGTGATCTCGCTTGACATTCCATCCTCCATTTTCTTCTGGAAATGAGGCTTTATCTTTTCTAGATCAATTTGGACAACAGGCATGTCAAACCCCATCATTAGCTTCAGATATTAAGTGCAATATTCCCTAACATCCTTGGCCCAGTCGATATCTAGATCCACCTTGTAGAGT
Organism: Sequoia sempervirens; assembly: GCA_007258455.2. NCBI lineage: Eukaryota > Viridiplantae > Streptophyta > Pinopsida > Cupressales > Cupressaceae > Sequoia > Sequoia sempervirens. The sequence goes on from VDFB02256132.1 coordinate 201,953,855, forward strand.
ACCTGCTCCAATCTTTCCTTTCAATTTTCAAAATCCATCTTCCATGTCTCCATGGGCCAATGATCATCCTCCTTGAATGTGAGCTCCTCTTTCCATGTTTTCTTTGGTAGCTTGAGGATGGCCTCAATTTTTGGGTAAGTAGACCCATATATCCTTGGGAAGTCAGTACAAGACTTCCTTGTGCCCTCAAGAGACCTTTGTAGCACCAAGAACTTACTTTCTATCCTGAAAGCCTAACTAATGCCCATGTTTCCAACATATATAACCTATTGGAACCAGTCCTCTATGGTATTAGCTAAGTTCTTCCTTTGCTCGAGCTTATCTACTTGTTCCTTAGATAGCAACTGCAACAAGGCCGAAGATGTGGTAGGTTGTTCTTCTGTTGATGACCATTGTTGGATATAAGTTGTCAAGTCAGCTAGCTGTGCCTTGAGCTCATCCTTGGAGATCTTATCTTGTTGTATTAGATGCACCACTGTGGCAACAGACTCCTGAAGATGATCCACCTTCTTCTCTCTTGAAGCAACTCCCAGGTTGATGGTGGAGACGTTGTAGCTAATTCCTTCTTCTCCCACCATTGGTGTAGCTACTTGCACTGTTATGGATCCAGAGACATCCATCGTCACCTTTGATCTAATTTTAGGCCTTTTTCTCCTTTTTAGTGTTGATCTGAGCTAGAGCCAATATGGCCTCCAATCTTGTTCTTGGATCCTTCAGGGTAGGAGTTTTCCTCTCTAGTTGCCTTTCTAGCTAGTCAGGCATTGAGGACTTTTCTTTAGGTGATTCATGATCACCTTCCTCTTCATATCTCTTGATTTCAATCTCTTTTTCTGTAGGAGTTTCTTTCTCTATCCTTGTATCTTCTTCTTCTTCATCAGAGTCTTGGATGAACACCATGTGCTTGATGGGGGATTTGGTGGGCATGCGTTCTTTGGGGTTGTCTTCCTTTTCAACATCTCTTTCTTCCCCTTCTTTATGCTCATGCCCCTCGGGCTGCTCAGTCTCTGGATCCTTGCTAGCTTGAGTCTCTTCTTCAGGTTTCTCCTCTTCTTTATTCTCTTCTTCCTTACATGGAGGTGGCATATCTTCGTGTTCTTCTTTATCCTGTCCTTTCTGCCCTTCCAGAAGAAGTAACTCTTCACCATTCCTAGGGCTTTCTTGTTGTTCACCTATTGGAAGTATCATGCTTTCTTCCACTTTATCATCTTCTTTCCTTCCTTCTTCTAAGGGCGGTCTTTTTATTTCTTCTTCAACATCTTTCAATTGTCGGCCCAGTTCCTCCTCAAAATCAGCATCAAATGTTTGTAAAATTTTAGTACCAACATCCCTTTCTTCATCGCTCTCAGAATACTATGTCTCCTCTCCTTCACGAACTATCTTATCAATTTGCAGATGCTAATGTTCTAGATGCTCATGGTAGTCTTCTACTTCCTCCTCCAATGCCTTTGTGGCTTCCCTCTCCTATCTCTCCAACTCCTTAGATATTTCCATTGTGGCTCTCATTTCTGGAGGCTCAATTGGGGGCTTTGAGATAGGAACGCTGGCAAGAACCTGTGCCAGGGCAGCCTAAATGGATGGACTCATTAACACTTCAAAAAATTTAGAGGAAGGGAGAGAATCAGTATAGGTATTGTTGTTATGGCTAAAGATGTGATTGGTGACATGGAAGTAGAATAAAGCATAGAGGTAGTGGCTGAAGAAGAATCAACCACCATGATGGGTCCAGCTGGCAAAAAAGTGGCAAGGTGGACTGAAATCTCCACTATAGGTGGGGAGGTAGCCACCATAGCTTGAGAAGTTGGTGGAAGAGAAGCAGTAGCGGAGGCAGCCGATGGGGACTTAGGTTGATCAACCTCCATTTCCTCTCCCTCGTGGGGTGGATCCTCTTGAGTAAAATGCAACACAGTGATGCTACCCGACCTTTTGTGTTTCTTGGAAGGTTCACCTTCCAAGGCCTTCCTTGCATATACCTTCAGGTTAGGCTGCTGCTCCTCAATCTCTTTTCTTTTCCTGGAGTGAGTGAGTGGAGGGGACTTTGAAGTCTCTCCTATTGAAGTAGTAGCTATCTTTCCATCTATCCCACTTGGCTCACTTTCGAGCCCTTCATAAGTTAGGACAACCTCTTGTTGCTTCAATCAGGAAACTTTACCATTAACCCATTCTCTTGTATGAGCCTCGATAGGCTTGGTTATAATGTCGAGGTCATCAACCTCTTGCTCATCCTAATCTATCAATTGTAGTAGCAAGTTGGAAACTACAACATATTGGGGATCCATAATTGTGCTCTCATCTTCTTCTACTTGATCGGGCACAAGAAATAGGTTCACCCTCTTCACAAAGTAGGAAGTCATCCTCATATAATGCCTCATCTACACCTCCTTGTCATCTTTGCAATTCACTAAGAAATCCTCAACATTGTGTAGATGGGCATACTTAGGCCCCAATGCCTTCTTGATATGTCCCTAAGGATCCATTAGTGGCCTAGTAGTATGAAGTCTGAAATGGTACTCAACCAACTCCTTTTCTGAATTTCCTACACATTGTGAGGTATGGAGTTCGTACATCCCTTGGCCGAAAGAAAGGGCATAGGAAATCCTGGCCAAATTTTTGTTGCTTAGAAGGGTGTGTACATGTTGCAACTGTCGAGAAAGCTCCAACAATATTATCTGGTCATTAGGATACTGGGGAAAATTATTTGGTCTTTCTAAAAATCCCTGGGTATGGATGTATGTGAATTTTGGGTATTGAGTGAACAAGAAAGCATATTGCTTGAGGAAATATTGAGCACTATAAGGGATTCTCCTCTCAAAATCACCCTGAGTAACCTGATAATATGACCTATGAAAGCGTCATTAACCCTACAATAATCCATTTTGAAATTTCTGAACTGCAGCTAGGGGTACCTATCATAGACTTTCATCCGAGGCCCTGAACAAGCCACTGTACTGCCTCCATTTGGCCAATGAATAGACCAAGTAGGATGTCATGTAAAACTTAGAGGTATTTTTAATAGCCATGAAATGTTCATGGAAGCAGTCAATAATTATCTTGCCCCAATAGAATGTGGTGTCTTCCCCACATAAAATATTTTCAATGAAGTAGACCATCCATTCTTGAAAGTACGCAACAACAAGAAGGCCCATTACTTTGCTTAGTAAGGTTACTAGATCATGGTAGTCCTCATAGAAATCGATGTGGTAGAGTTCCTGGGGAACTTTCGTAGCACTGCCCCGCTTCTCTTTTAGCCAATATTGATTTATAAGCTTCTTACATTGTAAGGGATCTTCATCCCACATTGTCTTGCAATCTGCAATGGTCGGTACCTCCATTTCCCCGAAGGTAGGGATGTGAAATGTCTTCATTATTTCCCTGGGGGACATGTCAGCTAGAATGTTTTCATCTCTGTCCACTATTGTCTGGGTCTCTGGCTGATATGCTTCCCTACAAGCCATTACTAGTTCAGGGGCGATGAGAGCAGGAGGAAAGCATGCATCCTTGGCTATTCTGTTGCCTCTTATTAACCTTGCATTATCCATTGTTGGATTGATTCTGACCCTTTGCTTGAACTCATCGATATCGATGTGCCCAATGTTGGTGTCCATGACTTCTTTCCATTCCATGGTAACCTTGGAATGCAATGGTTCCCCTTGGAACTCATACTTCATCTAGTCTTTGTCTTCTTTCCCATGAGGAGCTCTACCTATTTTCCTTCCTTTGTCTTTCTCTGTGGCGGCCCCTGAGGGTCTTGCACTTGATTCCATATATTTTGCAGACATAAGCAAGGTGAGCACAATCGAGCATGAAACATAAAATGGTAGCCAAGTCCCTGCAAAACATTGTTATATTAGATAATACGACAATCAAGAAATCTATCATTTATCCTAGATTGTCATTAGTAGTTTACTGAAGGGAATTTGGACAGTGCGAGTCTCAGGGGTCAGACTTCCCTAACCAAAATGTTGTTTTGAAGGGTGAATAGGGCAAGGCAATCAGTATGATCTCTCCCACCTTTAGATTTAGGTGATTTGAAAAGTCCATGGGGGAGAGGGTCCAATTTGAACATGTGGGTCAAAGTTTGTTTCCAAATTGGAAGGCATTTAGGTCATTTTCTAAGCGATCGGAGCCAAGAGGAGGGAAAGTTGTCTGGAGTTTTCCATTTGAAATGGCCCTAGTGAGGTGACATTTTAGGGGTAGAGTTCTAGAATCTGAGAGCCGTGAGTCTAAAATATGGTCGACATAGCTCCTTGATTATGTAAGTGTCTCAAATAAAAGGGGACGGGAAGTCGCTTAAGGATTGTCATTTGGAAACGACGGGAAAAGGGTGGAAGTCTGCCAAGAGAAACCCGAAGTACTAGAATTGGCCTTGAACTTGGCTTCTACATTTTCTTCATTGAGTTCCATCAGCAATTGGGGTACTGGGCCCTGGATGGTGGAAGGATGGTTTCAGTTTTCCCCTTTTAAATAGTTGAGATGAGACAAAATCCCTATGGCAGAAGTCTACCGAGGAGGACCCAGCGAAGGTTAGGGCACTTGATGTTTCATCACTTTATTCATGTAGAATTGAGAGGTTTGGGACCCTGAGGATGGGAAGCAGCCTCTAGAAAGTAGTATGAAACATCGATGTCACCACGACAGCCTACGAATGAAAGTCCACGGATCGGGACCCAGAGAGCAGTTAGTAGACAGCAACTGCAACTTCCACATTAGGCAGAAAATAGAGAAGTGGAGCCCAGAGGATGGGAAAACGGAGCTAGAATGATGTTTTGAAAGGCAAATGACAGCCAATGCCCCGAGGAGCATGGATGGAGTCAATGAGTTCAATTTTTTCCAAATCCAAATGACGGAAAGATAAGGGCACTCCAGGATGGCGGACCCGAGAGGGTACTTTTCCATTTTAAGGTTGTCTAATTTTCATGTTTTAACCGAGGAAAAGGGGATTCTTAGGCCCGGAGAGCATTACAGCTTTTTCCAAAGAATGGCGGCGAGGCAGTGAAGTTCCAGATTTGTTTCAAGGGTGATTTGTGGAGTTTTCTTAAAATTATACCATATGGGTTTTAAACTCCTCATTTTTCTCTATCAAATGCATATGTTTTTCATTCCTTTTAATCATTATTTCACCTTGAAATTGAAGAAAAACAAAATATGAGACACGAGAGAAAAAATTACCACCAAATTCTGATGAATAAAGATGGTGAAATTGCTAACAAATGTGAGGGACTAGCGAAGGAAGATTGCGGGCTCGAGGGTGGCACACAATGAACGCATGGAATCACAATGAAATTCTCTGGCTAACCTAACATGTGAAAATGATAGGTCAAATTGGCCTATTTATGGATTTTAAAGGCATTAAGTGTCCTCAATAAATGTATGTACGGTGGCCAAAAGGTTGGTGGATTCAGAATTTGAAAATGGCCTCGAGGGATCTGGGACTCAAAGGCCAGAAAGACGCTAGTAGATAGCCACTTGAAATGCTAAGTGGAAATCCATTAGTGAAGAGGACCCTAGAATCCAATGGTTGGAACTCTGGTGAGGGACAACTATTGAGGAAGAGCAAGCGGATGATGGAAGCTTGGGAAGGGAGATCCAGAATCCCAGGCTTGGTGAGAATGAAGGAGGGCCATTTAAACTTAGCCACTACAATCATAGGAAGCGATGAATAAGAAGGCAGGTTCCGAGTGGTGGAAGGCTAAGGGCCTTTGGCCATTTGAAAACAACATATGCAGTAGGGAAACCCGACCAAGGAAATCTGACTGAGCAGGTTCAGAAAGCGCCAAAGATGATGGCAGAGGCAAACCATTAAGGGAACTCCATGAGGACCTAGGACCTAGAAAATTTGGGGGGATGAAACATGCTCAACTTGAGATAAGACCTTAAAGGTACACTGAAAATATGGAACACCAAAAATGGGGCACGCAAAATGAGGCGGTGCCAAAAATTACCCAACAAGGAAAAGGAAAGAGAGGGCCCTTGTTCTGAATGGGGCATGTGTGATGAGGGCACAACAATGCCCTTGATAGCACCTTCCTGAAGAAGTTTAGAAATATTTCTACTTAAAACATCTACAACCATGATGAAGAGATATGGGGATAGAAGGTCACCTTGCCTAATCCCTTTACCCACATTGAATAAGTCATAGGGCACA
>VDFB02256132.1:201960096-202073770 GCA_007258455.2 Sequoia sempervirens
AATTTAATCATGGTTAATCTATCTTGAATTGGAATTTGCAAATTTTCAATAAACATCTTTTGGAGATGCAAATTAGGAATCTTAACATCGAATTAGGCGTAAAGTGACTAATAGCGTGACATGAAATCAGTTACTTTTTCATTTGTATTTTTTTTACATCACATTAAATCAACCAATGTCTTCTTTGGAGTCATATGCACTTGAAAATGACTTATGAACACATCAACTAGTTCATTGAATGAACTAATTGAATTATTGGGTAAGGATGAAAACCATTCTAAGGCAGTGTCTTTTAAAGTCCTAGGAAATAGTTTGGCCAATAGTTTATTATCAAGGAAAAAGTCACTGGAAAAGGCTATATATGCATTAACATGATTAGTAGGATCACCCTTTCCTCCATATTTCTCAAATCTAGGCATTTCTATTCCCTGTGGTATCAGTGTTTTTAGGATTTCTAAAGATAGTGGGCTGCTACGAACATAATAGGTAGGTGGGCCATTTTGGTTTTGGTTGATGGTGGATATTTGTTTTTGCATAGAGGAGATGGTTTGGAAGAGTTGTGTGATGAGAGGGTCAGTATAAGTGGGATGTGGTGGAAGGGAAAGTGGTGATGGAGTGTATGTAGTGGTAGGGAAAGTGAATGGATGGTATGGTGGAAGAGGAGAGAACATTCAATGCCACATAAGAATTAGGAATGCTAATATGAATAGTCGAGGAAGGAATCACATTGCTAACTTGTTGCATTGTTGTGGTGACTTGTGGAATGGTGTAGGTAGGTATGGATGCTACTATGGAAGGAGGAGGAGTGTTAAGTCCTCCTTGACTAACCACAATGTTGGCTAATTGAGATGTGCTCGAGGTGGAAGGAGCATGTTTGTTCTAGATCTTAGCAATTATTTTCATAAATTTTAAGCCATCATCACTTTCAATCAAGTGATGAAGGTAGTCAATAGTAGGTAGCACAGTGGCATGATTTTTTTCAAGACATAAATCTTATTGTAGATGTGCAAAATCCTCATGAATGTTAACAACTTTATCTTACAGAATTTGATCAGTTTGTGTGTCAATTTGCATATTATTGGAAGGCCCAGTATTGCTAAAGGTAGGGTCCATGCCTAATGTACTATTGTCAACAACAAGAGTAGTAGCTCGAGACAACCCAAGGTCCACAATGAGTGTGCTATCGCGGGATGCCATGAGTCAAGAACTTCTCACTAAAGTATTAGCAATAGGACACAGAACACTCATGCAAAGGTTTCAAAATGCAGGTGAATTGAAATGCATTGAAACTAAAAGCAATAAAATGCTAATAACTACAATTCTAGAAATGGTAACAGGAATGGAATAACAAAAAACAAAAATGTAGAAAATTCCCAGAAAATGCCAGAAATTACTGTGCAGAATGTGTAGAAGGACTAAGTCGCCCAGTGTGGTGAATTAGTCCTTGTGAAGATTTTTTTGAGTTTTTTAGAAATTTTGAATGCAATTTTATGTCTTTCGGATGCACAGATGCAACTACAGTATGAAAATGCATATTTTTGTTGTTTTCAATGTAAAAATGATGCAAAAATGCAAGCTATTTGAGCTTTTCACTAATACAATTTTTAAAACCATAGGATGCAATTTAAACAATGCAATACCTAATGCAATGTAAATGAAACCTATGATGCACTTAAAATTAGAAGTAAATATGTTCAAAATTTGGCTTCACCAAAATGTGGACAATGATTTTGGATTACCCGAATACTTTAAGCTCCTTCTAAGGTTTTTCACCTAAAGGAGAAAGAATGGGGTCCAGAATGCAAATGTCTACACTCAAGATTAATGTAAATGAGATGTAATGTATCTAAATATTATGTAATATTGCATTGATCAGAAAGGAAAATGGTTTAATGATGCAAAACCTAAGAAATTTAAAGTACTAGAAAACATATTGTGATATGCAAAAACACCTAAAAATGAAGTAAATGATAAAATAACTAAAAAAAATTAAAGAGGTGCTCCTAGAATTTGAAATATGATGTGGAGAGATTCTGAAATCCTATAGAGTTGATTGAAAATGCTGACTAGGACACTTACACCAAGCTGGGCAACTTAGTCCCAGTTTCGGGGAAAACTTGCCAGAACAGGAATATGCCAAATGGGTATCCAAAAATGCAGAAACCACTTTTCAGGCCTGGTAGGGGGACTAATTCACCATTGGTGGTGACTTAGTCCACCTGTAAATTTTGGGAATTTCGGGACAGGATCTTGTAGCTTTAGGTCTACGCTTGCTTTTCTGACAGGTGTTCGATCTTGATTCTGCAGAAAATAGGATAAAAAGGGTCCCCAAGCTTGAATTAGGTCTTTGGTGAGTTTAATAGCTTTGATGAATTGTTAACCACTTTTCAACACCTATTTCTTTGACAAATCTACCTACAAAGTTTGCAAACACACATGCAAAGAGGGAAAAATGGTTAAGGGTTAGAGTATATGGGTTTGCCTTGGTAAAACCCCACTTTGGTAATCAAACCCTAGATAGTGAAATGAAATGAGAAGATAATGATAAATAAACAACATGCAATTTCATAAACTTACCAAACTCTTGATGTATAAATATGAAGATATGCAATGAAGTGCTCCAATGGATGACTTGATTCTGCTTAGAGCGCTTGAATGCTTGAGAGATTGAATGCTTATTGAGTTATGAGAGTGCAAGAGATTAGGAGGTGAAAAATGAAGACAAAAACCCTTATTTATACTTGATCTTACTAAATTTCCCAAAAATAACACATCACAGGCCAACCGCAAGGGTTAGAGAACAAAATCCCACTAGTAAATTGAAATTATTTTGATTTTTGTGCCAAAAAGGACTAAGTCACCCCTATTATCGACTTAGTCCCACTTAAGAAAATTAAGTGGGTGTCAGGAATTAAAGGGAATTAAATGTTTTCTAACAGGAATATTCTCAAAAACACACTTAAGGAGTGCCAAAAAGTGTATTAAGGGGTCATTTAAACATGAGAAAAGGTTGAATTAGTGATGAAAAGTATAGAAAAGCGTGAAAGTGGGTTACAACACTTTACAACACTTAGAAATAAGACTTGGTAAGTGATTAAAATGGATTATTTAGGTGAATTATGATGAAAGGGTCCTAGAAAAGTGTGAAAGTGGGTTACAACACTTCACAACACCTTTACAAGACATCGTAGAAGTCTTAATGATTCACAAGGGTCCAAGACCTAATGTGGATGTGTTGACCACATTTCAACATTAAATCTAGGAAAAATCAAGCAAAAGTCCATAAGAGCTACTCTAGACTTGAGCATAAAAATGTCAAATATACATTTTTTGGCGACACAAATGCGTACCTAAAATGGACATCATGTAGTCAGGACCCATCATCCATCATCATCCATTGCATAATCATTGCATAATAATTTCCTCCATAAGTTGTACTTATGGTGGGGTTTTGGTGTAATTAATTATCTAATTACATTAGCGTAAGTTTACTTAGGTCTTAATTAATTAAGTCCTAGGTTGCATAATTAGGAAACCATAAATAATGGGCTAATTACCCTTTCCATGTTTGTAGGAGATAATATTCCTTCTAGAAGATGAGTTATCTTTTCTAGAACTTATCTCAATCACTTTATCTTTCCCTAGATAGTTAGTTAGGGTTTACATGTCACATTTTGTTAGATCAAGACACATGGCAACATCATATTGTATCTTGTATATCTCTCGTGGCTATATATTCAAGCCATATGCACATTTGTAATCATATTCTAGATATCAATCAGATAATCTCCATTTGTATTCCCTTAGTTGCAATACTTTCTATGTGGGTGAATTTATTTTGGGAAAAGGTCCTTTTGAAGGCTACAACTTCAAGGACATTGTGCATCCATCATTTCAACATCTACACATCCCAAATCTAATAGATAGCTTCTTGATTTAGGGCATCTCATAATATGACATCCTCTATGGGAATTTTTTCTTCTTTTGAGCCTTATAATTCACTTCATATTTTGATGGGTAACAATACATATATTAAGGTATGTGGGAAGGGTTCTATTGACATGGGAGAGGGAAATTTTAATGATTTAGTTTGTGTTCCTTCTTTATCCACTAATCCCCTTTCTGTTTATCAAATTACCTATGGTGGTCAAGGTAAAATAGTTGAGTTCACTCCTAATAGAGTGTACATAAGGGATTTGGAGACTAAGAATATTAATGCCATCAGGATGGTTGATCATTCATCCCATTTGTATTTTTTTTCACATTTTTTTCAAAAGATGATAATGTTCCTTTGATTGCATATCACACTCCATCGAGTGTGAATCATGTTTGTGAGGAGAAGTTTGGTCATCTATACCTTGGTATTCTAGAGACTAGTGTTGAGATTCCTACTCCTCCACCTCCCACTTCTTCAGCTTGCAATGCTTCTATTCAACATGATGATCATAGTTTTTTAGATCTTGCTTTGTGGGATGAATATTTGATAGGTATTTCTAACTTGTTTGTGGAGTCTCATACTATATGTTTGGAAGACACACTTGAGGGGGTTTCTCTCCTCTTTGATGATAGTTTTAGCACAACTATTATCCATTTTTATTATCTTTGTAGATTGATATTCATGCGTTTCCTCATTTACTTGATTTTTCATGTTTCTTGGTTGAGTTTCCTCAGTACATCCCCAACTTTGCATAACCTGGTTACGGCTGCGATCACTTATTTCAAGATATGATAAGGTTTATCTAGAGTTAGAATATCATCATTCAATCTATTCAGAATGAACTCAACAATTTTTGTATTTTTGAAATAAGGAAATTCACTCCAATATCCAAGCTTTTATGTTTTGCCCCATTCAACCATTTCAATTCATCATTCGACAACATGTTTCTTTCAGCTCTAATCTTCTCACTGCTATACTCATCCAATTTTACCATTCCTTTGAATTGTTCCATTTTACCTTCTGTACATATGAAAAAAAAAAAAAAACCAAAGAAATTCTTCAACCGTACACCAAATTTCTCAATACAATCGAAGTACCTGATGGATTAGGGTTTCACCTTCGAATTCTCTTTACGCTTCCAAAATTCTGATGCAGAGTGCTCTCCTTCTTCTTTTCTTTGACACAAAGTTGCAAATGAGGGTTTCAACTCCCTGTTTATATCACACACCTAAATTTTATTGTAATAAATGCTTTTTCCCTAACTTTTCTAGATACCCTATTTTCTCAGTTGTCAACCAAAAACTTTTGCAAACCTTTAACTCAGCATAATATCCTTTCCAACTGATTCCAATGCATATGTAGTGCAACCACTACAATCATCCACATCCTGGTGTCAGTTACCAGTAGGGGGTTTGAAGGATTTTTCTTGACAACTCCCCCTAGGCCAAAGGCTTAAGACTAGTTTCTGGAAAGATTACCAGAAGCAGGTTCTGGTGTTGGCTCATTTTCTCCAACAGAGGATCTCTTCTTCACCCATGTCTTCTTCATTTGATCTCTTATTTCATCCATAGTCACTTTCCCTTTTCCTTTATCATTTCTCTGCATATTTTTGTCTTTGTATACTGGACCTCTTTAGTCCATATTCTTGTTTCTGCAGAATCTTGCAATGTGACCATATTTGTTGAAATTGAAACACACAAAATTTCCTTGTCTAGACCAGTCATTCCATTGATTTCTTCTTGATCAACATTTATTTGCAATATGCCCAAATCTTCCACAGGTATAACATTCTACATTCCTTCTATTGACAAAGTTGTTTGACACATTTCTACATTCAATTGACTTATGACCAAATTTATTGCAATTGAAGCACTGACTAGAAAATGATGAATCACTTGATTTCATTTTACTTCTACACTGAGCAGCCATATGACCAAATTTATTGCAATTAAAACAATATCCATTGAACTTTTGAGCATTAGGTTGTCTTACTAGATGTCTTTTTACTTTGTCCATCAGATTTCCTTGCTTGAAATTTCTTTGTCCAGATCTGAAACTTTCTCCTTTATCATAACCAAAACCTTGCTTATCATTTGCATTCTTCTACCTTTGAGTCAACTCATCAAGCTTGACATAACTCATCTTGAACTTCTCCTTGTATTCATTTGCAGTAGCTAGTTCATCTCTAAGAATAACAATATGTATCTCAAGCTCTTCTTCATTGTCTCTAGATTGTTGCAGTCCCATTTCCAACTGAATGAATTCTCCATTTATCCTACTACATTCATCATATCTTTCTTTTAGGGACTGGGAAAGATTCTCCTCTTTCTTCTTTCTATCTTCAATCTCCTTAGTCATTTTTATCATCATAGATTCCATCTCATGCTTTAGAGTAGCATTGTCTCCAGAAAGCTTTTCACATTCTTCAATTATTTCCTTCAAGGTTTGATTCAGATGATCGTCATCCATCCTTTTTCTTTCTTCAATAATTTTTCTCTCTTTTTACTTTATCTGAATACAGAGGTCCTTTCTCCTTTCCCTAGATTTAATAACCTAATCCTTCAACTTCTGAATGAATTTGTCAGCATCCTTAAGATTTCCTTTCAATTCTTGAAATTCTGCCTTAGACTGATCAAGATCATCAAGTGCCACAACAAGCTATTGTTTAAGACTACCAGATTCTATTAGATTCCAAGATCTACCTCAAATCTTTAAAATTTTATTCAAAGGAACTCAAATTTGATACCAATTGTTGGACTCAAGCAACACTGAGAGGGGGGTGAATCAGTGTTGAGCAATTTTAAACTTTATTAATATTTCTTTTCAAGTGCTTAAAACATTCAATCAAAAGAAAGATGCATGAACATGAAAAAATAACCCACAACACCATAACACAAGAATTTTTATGTGGAAACCCTATTAGGGGAAAAAAGCACGGTGGAGGTCAATCCACAATTTGAGTACTCAAATATAGTGTTTTACAAAATGGGAATGCACTTGCATTCAGGCACACTGCTTAGAGCTCACTGCTCAAATAAGGAAGGCTTACTGGCTAAAAAAATATTTGGATTACAACAAAAGGTTGAAGTGAATATATAGCATCTAAAAATGCCTAATTACAGTTCCAGTTAGGCTCATAGATCAGATTTTGGACCTTCTATCTGATTTTGCACTTTGCTCTGCTCTGCCTTAATTCGCTTCACAAAAATACTCTTTTGCACTAATAAAAATCTCTCAATTGCTCTTGTGATATTCACACATACATCAACACATATCGAACTCAGATATGCACACCAAAATGAATGAATCGATCTCATATATATATCGGCTACCAAGATTTCAATCATTATATATCGACTCTAATGAAATATAAAATATCTTCCAACTGTTGGCTCAAATCATGAATAAATTTTAATGTGCATCTACCAAAGTTGGCCATAGCATAGATAGGACCCAAAAAAAAATATTCGAACACAACAATACTTTAAACAATTCTATCTTAAACATCCGCAACACCAAACATTTGCTTATTCAGCCTTCATATACTAATAAACAAAAAATCGAACAACTGGATCTACTAACTCGTACACCACTTGATGCAACAACACAAAACTTGAGAATAAGACATTTTAGATACCCATCAACCTTCCCTGAGACCCACAACCAAAACTGATAACCTGGTAATGCAAACTACTTGAAAAATTATGACTTCAACTAGATACCTTGTTCTTCACTCATCCTTCGGGAATAGAAAAATGCTAATATGTGGACTGGATCAATGAATTTAGTTTGCATCAATGAAAACACTAGAGGCCATATTCCAACAATCTCCCCCTTTGGCATTGATGGCAATACTTAGTGAAAAATGACTAAGTGTCAGAACCTTCAAAGCTTCAAAACGCCATAGGTGACAAAAGTAAAAAAAACTCCCCCTAAGTTTGATAAGGCATTTTTCACTGCTCTCTCTCCCCCTTTGACATCAATGAAAAAAAATTTCTTTCTCCCTCTTTGAAATGTAACCAAAACTTACTTGTGCAAAAATTGATTCAAAAACTTGAAGAAATTCAACCGCTAATTGATGATTATTTTGTGCTTCTCCTTCAACTCCAGAAGAAAATTATTCCATTCTACCACTGCAATCCCAGTGATTATGATCATGCTATTATTCTTAGATGTCTAGTTGATAATTTTGGTGAGGGATTCCAAAATGGTGAAGAAATCTTCCAATACTTCTTCCTTCTTCAGTATCTTAATCAATTGTTCCAACCTGCATTCAGTTATGCCCTTCACTTTCCAAAAAGTGTCAACAATCCTATTCCTAGTGTTCTAAACATTTGTATGCTCTGACTATAGTTCCTGAATTCTTTTCCTGATTGCACCATCAACATCCTGAGACATGTCAAAGTTTTGACCAATATTGTTCAACTCTGTTTCAATTTGTTCTAGCTTCTCTCTGTGCTTGTTTATTGCATGAGGCCATCAAAGAAAATAGTTATAAATGTTGTTTGTAGTGCTTATGCATTGTCTTAGTTCATTCATTTTCTTTTTCAGCTTGGTAAGTGACAATTTGTACTACTTTTTTAGGTGTAGAATCACTTCTTCTTCTTCCTTATTTTGAGATTCAGAGACCATGATTTCCTTAATACATTCAATCATCTCTTTTGGCAACTTATTCTACAAAATCTCCAATTTGATATGATTGCACACAAAATGAGCACTTAGTACACTTAAGATCATGTCCTACTCATATGAAGGTCTGATAGACCACATGTTCATGATATTCTACATTCCATCTTCCTCGTGAATATGCTGCATTAGATCTTCCTTGGTTAGATCACCTTCTTCTTCACTTTCTTCTGCCATTTGCTTTTCTTGTTCTGGTTCAACTATTTTTACTTCTTCTCCAAGGGTGTCCTTAGATTTCTCATCGGATTCCTCATTTGGTATGTCCACAATCACTTGTTCTTTTCCCTTTCCTTCAAATTTTAGAGTCTTGCATGTTGGTGGAGTACATACATCAATTTCCTTTGTTCTTTTCTTCTTTCTCTCCATCTCACCGAAGGAGGAACCAACTTCAAGACCTCTTACCAGAATGGAAACACTAGTTGACCCAAACTTTCTTAGAAGTCTCTTAAAGAAACTTTCATATACTTGATCATAATTTTCCAAATTGTTAGAGTCTATGTAAATCTGGTTGCAAACTGGTTCACTCTCTTCCCACATTACATTGTTGTTCAAGGGTAAATAATTAGGAAAATACATCACAAGGAATTTAACCAAAGTACCAAAACTGAAAGGGTAACCTATCTCCTTTGTCAATTGCACGTTCTCCATTAGTTGTTCTTTCAACAAACCACAAAGATCAAAATCCTGATCTTCCATTATCATCTTGTGTGAAATATAAAATGCACCTGCTGAAGTAGCATCTTCTCTATTTCTGAAAAAGGTTTTGTAGATATTCCATGCATAATGTGCCTTGTCACTGGATCCTTAATTGTGGATATTATCAATGCCCTTTGATCTCTAGTTACTCTAATTAGGGTTTCAACTTCTTTATTCTGAATTGACTTCTTCCTTGGTACATCCCCAACTTTGCATAACTCGATTACAGCTGCGATCACTTCTTTCGAGATATGATAAGGTTTATCCAAAGTTAGAATATCATCATTCAATCTGTTCAGAATGAACTCAATGATTTCTATATTTCCAAAACAAGGAAATTCACTCCAAATATCCAAGATTTTGTGTTTTTCCCCATTCCACCATTTCAATTCATCATTCGACAACATGTTTCTTTCGACTCTAATATTCTCGTTACTATGCTCATCCAATTTTACCTTTCATACATATGAAAAAAAAAACCAAAGAAATTCTTCAACCATACACCAAATTTCTCAATACAATCGAAGTACCTGATGGATTAGGGTTTTACCACTGAATTCTCTTTACACTTATGAAATTCTGATGCATAGTGCTCTCCTTCTTTTCTTCAACACAAAGTGGAAAATGAGGGTTTCAACTCCATTTTTATATCTCACACACCTATATTTTATTGTAATAAATGCTTTTGCACTAACTTTTCTAGATACCCTATTTTCTCAGTTGTCAACCAAAAACTTTTGTAGACCTTTAACTCAACACAATATCCTTTCCAACTGATTCCATAGCATATGTAGTGCAACCACTGCAATCATCCACATCCTAGTGTCAGTTACCGGTAGGGGGTTTGAAGGATTTTTCTTGACAATTCCCCCTAGGCCAAAGGCCTAAGACTAGTTTCTGGAAAGATTACTAGAAGTAGGTTTTGGTGCTGGCTCATTTTCTCCAACAAAGGCTATCTTCTTCACCCATGTCTTCTTCATTTGATCTCTTATTTCTTCCATAGTCCTTTCCTTTTCCTTTTGTAACTCTGCATATTTTTTGTCTTTGTATGCGGACCTCTTTAGTCCCATATTCTTGTTTTCACGAGAATCTTGCAATGTGACCATATTTGTTGTTGAAATTAGAAACACCTGAAATTTCCTTGTCCAGACCAGTCATTCCATTGATTTCTTCTCGATTAGCATTTATTTGAAATATGCCCAAATCTTCCACAAGTATAACATTCTACATTCCTTCTATTGACAGAGTTGTTTGACACATTTCTACATTCAATTGACTTATGACCAAATTTATTGCAATTGAAGCACTGACTGGAAAATGATGAATTACTTGATTTCATTTTACTTCTACATTGAGCAGCCATATGACCAAATTTATTGCAATTAAAACAATATCCATTGAACTTTTGAGCATTAGGTTGTCTTACTAGACGTCTTTTTGCTTTGTCCATCATATTTCCTTGCTTGAAATTTCTTTGTCCAGATCTGAAACTTTCTTCTTTTTCATAACTAAGACCTCGCTTATCATTTGCATTCTTTTTCCTTTGAGTCAGCTTGTTAGGCTTGACATAATTCATCTTGAACTTCTCCTTGTATTCATTTGCAGTAGCTAGTTCATCTCTAAGAATAACAATCTATTTCTCAATCTCTTCTTCACTCTCTCTAGATTGTTGCAGTTCCATTTCCAATTGAATGAATTCTCCATTTATCCTACTACATTCATCAGATCTTTCTTTTAGGGACTGGGCAAGATTCTCCTCTTTCTTCTTTCTATCTTCAATCTCCTTAGTCAGTTTTGTCATCATAGATTCCATCTCATCCTTTAGAGTAGCATTGTCTCTGGCAAGCTTTTCACATTCTTTATTTATTTCCTTCAAGGTTTGATTTAGATGATCGTCATCCATCCTTTTGCTTCCTTCAATAATTTTTCTCTTTTTGATTTATTTGATCACAAAGGTCCTTTCTCCTTTCCCTAGATTTAATAACTTGATCCTTCAACTTTCTGAATGAATTTGTCAGCATCCTTAAGATTTCCTTTCAATTCTTGGACTTCTGCCTTAGACTGATCAAGATCATCAAGTACCACCACAAGTTGCTATTGAAGACTACCAGAGTCCATTACATTTGAAGATCTACCTCAAGCTATTAAACTTTTATTCAAAGGAACTCAACTTTGATACCAATTTTTGGACTCAAGCAACACTAAGAGGGGGGGTGAATCAGTGTTGAGCAATTTTAAACTTTATTAATCTATCTTTTCAAGTGCTTAAAACATTCAAACAAAAGAAAGATGCTTGAACATGAAACAATAACCCACAACACCATAACACAAGGATTTTTACATGGAAACCCTGTTAGCTAAAAAAAGCACGGTGGAGGTCAATCCACAATTTGAGTACTCAAATAGAGTGTTTTACAAAATGGGAATGCACTTGCTTTCAGGCACACTGCCTAGAGCTCACTAATCAAAATAAGGAAGGCTCACTTCCTAAAAAAAGATTTGGATTGCAACAAAAGGTTGAAGTGAATAGATAACAAATGCCTGATTATGGTTTTGGTTAGGCTCATAGATCAGATTATGGACCTTTTGTCTGATTTTTCACTTCGCTCTACTTTGCCTTAATTCTCTTCACAAAAATCTTCTTCTGCACTAATGTAAATCTCTCAACTTCTCTTGTGATATTCACACACATCAACACATATCGAACTCTCACATATGCACACTAAAATGAAATAATCGATCTCATATATATATATATATCCGCTACCAAGATTTCAATCGCTATATGTTGGTTCTTATGAAATAGAAAATATCTTCCAATTGTCGGCTCAAATCATGAATAAATTTTAATGCGCATCTTTGAAAGTTGGCCATAGCTTAGATAGCACCCAAAAAAAATAATTCAAACACAACAATACTTTAAACAATTCTATCTTAAACATCCACAACACCAAACATTCGCTTAGTTGGCTTTCATATACTGATAAACAAAAAATCGAACAACTGGATCTCCTAACTCATACACCACTTGATGCGACAACACAAAAATTGAGAATAAGAAATTTCAGATACCCATCAACCTTCCCTGAGATCCACAACCAAAACTAATAACCTAGTAATGCAAACTACATGACAAATTTTGGCTTCAACTAGATACCCTATTCTTCACTCTTCCTTCCATTATAGACAAATGCTAACATGTGGACTAGATGAACGACTTCAGTTGCCATCAATGACAACACTAGAGGCCATATGCCAATAGGGAGTGGGGTCATTTATTGTATATACATGATGGATGTAGGACCCTTAGGGGTATCATTGATTCCTCCATACATCATCTTGTTTTGTTTCTTTTCTCTCTTTTGGAGAGGAGTTTTGTCCCATTGGATTTTATCCTTTTCTCTATTTTTGAGACATTGCATTGATTTCATTTCTATTGTAAATGGGTACCTAACATGGCCTCATAGCCTAAACCCATCTTTATTATCATCTTTGTGTCTTTTGCATAATAACTGTCTCCCTAAGATACACTTAAGGGGAGTGTTGGTGTGAATAAATGTCTTGTACCTAGTTAATTTCCTCACTAGGTAACTACGAGCCATATTCACATGTTAAGTTTACTTAGGATTATAAGACTCCTTCTAGATGTCTTAGTTGTCATTTCTAGATCTTATCTTATCCTAGGTTGTTATGAGTTACTTGTCTCATGTTATAGGATTAAGACACTTGTCATGATCTTGTCTAATCCCATGTCTCACCTTGCCTTTCTAAGCAAGGCCTCTCATGTACATTTGTATATTCAACCATATTCAATTTCACTGTTGAAGCAATTATTCTTGTCATTTTCTCTTTTGTGGAAGATATTTGGTCCAAAAATTGTTCTTGTGGATGTTGAGGAGTTACCATTAACTCCTACACATCCCACCCTTGGTGTTAATGTGGGCTTGGTGTTTCTATATGTTCAAATGTTTTCTAAGCTAGCTTGAAATTATGTTTCTATTTGGAACTATTTTTGGCTTTATATTGATTGGACTATTTCCTAATGTGTAGATGTATGTGCACCATTCAACCATGCTCTAACATTATAACTATACATTAGTCATTTCTTACAAAAATTTCCACCATTCCATACTTGAACATGCAAGTGTAACTATTGCTAGATCCATTAAGTGAATCTCAACAACTAGTTCACTCTCACATTCCTTTTGAAATTCCCAACAAGCTAATTTTTATATCATCCACTGTATTAAAAAAATAGAGAACTATTTAAGCACTTACGATATTCTACACCACTTTTTCAATATGCTTAAGAAATTGAACAATTTATTGTGATTCTAACATTTTATCCCGTGAGATATTTCAATTTTTGAAGACATTCATAATGATTGAAACCATTTCTTCCCTCATTCTTCATACTTCCATTAACCTTGTTTCATTTTATTATTTTGAGTAATCTCTTTATTACTATTACTTTCTTGTAATATTTCTTGTGTCTACAACACCATTGCTAGTATCTTATGACATTCATCTCTTCTCTATTATCATCCACACACACTAGGGTATTACTCTCAGTAGATTAGGGGTTAATACTTATAGATTTAGTTTTGGGTATGCACAAGAATATGGGTCCACAAAGAGGAGAATTTTCAAGAAAAAGAAAAATATTGATAGGAATGGGTACCCATTTTAAAAAAATGGGTACCCATTTAGTAATGAGATTTTGAGCCTAAAACCAGAATAGGTACCCATTTAACAACAAGATCACAAACCTAAAATTAGAATGGGTACCTATTTAACAACAAGATCCCAAGCCTAAAATTAGAATGGGTACCCATTATCCGCTTCGAGATCCCATTTTGGAACAGGTTTATTTTTTTATTTTTAAATGATTACCAAGTAATTTTTTCCAACTTTTCCAACCAAGCAACAACCAAGGAAAAAAAGGTCCCTATTTTTGAAGCTAATTACACTGCCAAATAGTGCCTAATACCTCCTCCCACCAACGTTGTGAGTTTTAGTGACTTTAGGTTAGGGTTTCAAGTTTTTTTGTATTTTTTGGCTATATATTTAACATTAATAGTTTGAAATTTTGGTTTACATTTTGGCTATATATTCAATGCTTATAGTTTGAAATTAGGGTTTATATTTTAAGATATTTCAATCTCCATACTTAGGATAAATTTTATAGATCCTAAATATTTTATATTAACCATTTATTTCAAAAATGTGTAAAGTTTACTAGAACTTGACTAGGCCTAGGTTACAACCTCTAGTTCATAAATTAAGTTGTTCTCAATTTTACTAATCAATATTCAACCTATATCACACTAACTTTATACCTTGAACTAGACATGTTTTCAACTAGTTGCAACTTTTTAGGGAATGTAGACAAATATAAATTTTACAAGCATATATTACATCTATCCATTTGAACCATTAATTTTTTTTAGCTTAGTTTAATAATAGATAAATACTTGAAATATGAAATACCACCACCCCTAACCACTAATCAAGGGCTATTGATTGATATTTCATGAACCATATACATGTCATCTTCCACTACAACCAAATAGTATCTATGGCTTATATTAGTAGAGGCAAATACCTAATTGATCCTAGCTAGTTATATAACAAGATAAATATCAACATGAGAATATAGGAAATTTCATCATGCAAGTAGGTATAAACCAGGCTGAGATAATATTTTTGGTGTGCTAGGGAATTTAGGTTAGAAGCAAACTTCTAAATATATGGCATTAAAATAGTAGATACAAAAAATTTGTAGAGAATAATATAACTCCTAAAAGATATAGAAACCGAAACCTAACTATATAAATAGTTAGCCTCAAACATAAAAGCCATAGAACTAATGGAATATACGAACCTAGAGTGTACACATACATATGATAAAGATTCTTTAATATTATATAATTATTAAATACAATATTTAGAATGATTACATCATAAATTATTCCTTGTTGGTGTTAGATTTATTTGGGAACAATTTTTTAAAATTATGGCCACCTTCTTAGGATGAATTATTTTACTAGTGATATCCTATTCTATTCTTTGACTAATGTGTGACTTAAATGAAAACCATGTTAAGAAATTCAAACAAATAAGAGATATTATGTACTATAATGTAATTTTATGAATAAATCACACCTAGAATCTTATGGTGCTCATTATTGGATTTACCCATGTGCAAGGTCAATAATATACCAAGAAATTTATAGTGGTTAAATTTTCAATGAAGTCATAAATATGAAATACCACCACCCCTAACCACTAATCAAGGGCTATTGATTGATATTTCATGAACCATGTACATGTCATCTTGCACTACAACCAAATAGTATCTATGGCTTATATTAGTAGAGGAAAACACCTGATTGATCCTAGCTAGTTATATAACAAGATAAATATCAACATAAGAATATAAGAAAGTTTATCATGCAAGTAGGTATAAACCAGACTGAGATAATATTTTTGGTGTGCTACGAAATTTAGGTTAAAAGAAAACTTCTAAATATATGGCATCAAAATAGTAGATACAAAAGATTTGTAGAGAATAATATAACTCCTAAAAGATATAGAAACCAAAACCTAACTATATAAATAGGAAGCCTCAAACATAAAAGCCATAGAATTAATGGAATATACAAACCTAGAGTGTTCACATACATATGATAAAGATTCTTTAATATTATATAATTATTAAATACAATATTTAGAATGATTCCATCATAAATTATTCCTTGTTGGTGTTAGATTTATTTGGGAACAATTTTTTAAAATTATGGCCACCTTCTTGGGATGAATTATTTTACTAGTGATATCCTATTCTATTATTTGACTAATGTGTGACTTAAATGAAAACCATGTTGAGAAATTCAAATAAATAAGAGATATTATGTACTATAATATAATTTATGAATAAATAACACCTATAATCTTATGGTGCTCATTATTGGATTTACCCATGTGCAAGGTCAATAATATACCAATAAATTTATAGTGGTTAAATTTTCAATGAATTTTAAAACTAGATCATTGATCCTCAAGCATAAAATAGATCAATAGTATGTCACATCACACTAATTGAAAACCTAAGAAAGGAAACCACTCACTATTGAAAAAATCCCAAGCATTAGAATTACTTCTTTTTGACATGAAGAATACTATACACTACCTCATTAATTAGTAGGTTATGATAAAAAGTGTGCAACTTGGAAGCTAACAATTACCACTGATCAATCACCATCATTTTAAAATATTAGGTATTCAGACATGTTAAGAGCATAAATTTAATTAGTTTATAAATAATTAGAAAGGATTAATAGAAGTTAGTGGTCTAGTGGTGAGTGGATTAGTAACTAAGAGATTAAACTTAGTCATAAGACAAAAGCTTTGCACATGTTGATTAATATGTAACCTTTAGTCGAAAGAGCATATAATTTTTTTAAATTTTTTTATAATGACCAATTGAACTCACATTATGTAACAAAAAGTCTTAATGCTACATTAAGACATGATTAAAGTGGGTAAATGAATATATTCATAGATTATTATATGATTATGTATGAATGATAAGTGAAATATAATTTGATCAAATAAACTTGCCACTTTAAAGGATGTTTTATGTTGGTCAATTACTAGTAAATATATAATGAAAAGGATTTGAAATAATTGTTTGATAATGTATAATAGGGCGGGCACACAAAGATGGAGGGCTAAAAAATGGCCACCCCACTTTTGAGTTCATAAAATCCATAATACACATGCATTATGGCTTGGAGTGATCAAGCCTCAGGCTCAGTCACTACTAAGCAATAGTGTGAATGTGTTATAACACGCTCACAACCCACAAACCCTCCATAATGCACTCGCATTCTAGGAAGCCCAAAACCATGCCAATTTTCATTGATTCTTCACCAAAATGCCACCACGATGCTAAGGAGGTCAAAGGAGTAAGTTATTTTTGTTTTTTAGTGTAAATGTTGTATTAAATAGGTAGATTGAATATGTTTTTTGATAAAAAAAATATTTAATTTTTAGGAATTATTAATGCACCCAAAAATCCTCCTCAAAATCCTCCTAAATATTAATTCACCTCATGATCAAATCCCTCTTGAAGAAAAACCTCAACAAATACCTCCTAAAATTCCTCATCATGCTCCAAGAACATAAAAAAATATAATCGGGAAAATTGAAAATAACAAAAAGAAATTGAGGAGTTAATTACAAGTTCAGAGATCCTATAGGAACAACCTCGCATAGAACCACCCTCACTCAATCACTACAATCCAAATATCTCATGTAGATTTAGTTAGCAAGTAAATATATAGTTGGTCTAAGAAGAGACAAGAGCTAAGACAATTTTTTTTCAGACAAATTATCATATAAACAAGTTAAAGATAAAAATATAAATCTCATTTGTGTGCACTATTCATGGACCAAAGAATGAATCAACCCTTACATGGTGGATGTGAGAGGTTCCCTATCCATTGGGGCAACCACCAAGTGATAAAGAACCATTTTTGGGAAATGTGGTGGATGGTTTTCGACCATCCTCCATGTAATGCCCCATCTTGTAACCTAAGGAATGATGCATTGACTACGAAAGTGTAATATATTTTTTTTAAATGTATTTATTTGCTTAATTAGCTGCAAACATTCCCTAAGTAACACGACATGACATTATCTATAAATTCCCATAGACGGCAATAGTATTTAACATTGCATAAATTTATCTCACATTAACTTAGAATCATAAATCGAATAACATTTAAATTACATCATTAAAGCTATAAAGTACAAATAAGAAACTTTCATTACATTGCATATGAAATAACTTTACAATAATCATTTTCCAAATGAGGTAGATCAATAATAGTTTACATTTACAAGTTACAAATATTCTCCTCTTTAACAATTGAGGAGTGTTACACAAATACAGTTTTCCATTGTCTCAAATAAGAAAGTACATATATCCACATGCGAGCTCTCCATCCAAGAAGCACTCATTGCCATGAACAAGAACTGGGGACCCAACGGAGTAAGGTGCATGTTCCACCCAACCATGTGGTACCCGTAGGTCCACTCCCTATGCTAGGAGACAGTAATAAGGTTCCCTAGACATAACCTACAAACCCTAGACACAAGTAAAACCATAGACCAATCTACACAAGAACATACTCAATTTATTGGTTACATTGCTTCCAGAATCGGGATAATCAAATATACTAAGTTCACAAGATAATCCATTATTTTAGGTGGAGTGTCATCACAATGTTGCATGGGTTACCTTGGTGTTTCTTCCTAGGTTCTGGCCCCCAACTAGGGTTACCCTGGTAACCTCTTATGAAACCCGACCCCTCATGTAAACTGTTGCGGAATCAAATATCTTTTAAAATAACAAGATATCGACTTTGCCATTCCAGGCCTTCTCAACTTATTCTCAAGATTGAGCTAGCTCTTGAGTCCATAAGTGAGGCATAATTAATCCAGTTAAATATTTTAGAATACCCAATTTGTTGATTTAATTTTCATTGATTTACTAACTCTACATGAGTTACCCAGACACCACTTTATGTGTCGGCCCTCACACAGAGCCACTCCCCTAACAATAACACAAGGAAACTAAGTTCTCTAACTAAGGTAAACAAGGTGCACATAACTAGCATCAATAACCAATCATTTGACAATGGACCCCACAACTTGTTTAGAAAACTAGGTATCTAAACACCATACAAAACCATGTGCACTACCCTAGTTAACTCAAAGGATTGAATTTAAATAATTAAAACTCCCACAATAAAACAAAATTATCTAGAAGACTTGTACTTCTAACACATTCCCAATTTGCCCAACAAAAGAGAAAATACAATTTAAAGCAATTTAGGGACTATGAACTTCTATCATTAGGATCTACTAAATCCAGCCACTCAAAAATAGAAAGTACAAAATTAATCATTTGGGATTTAATTCATCTTCCATTCAATATGAAAATCAAGTCTATAATTTTCCCAATTTCATAACCACATATGATAACGAAATCAATATAAGCTCATGAAATCAATTTAAATTTAAACACATATTACCCTTGTCATAGTAAAATAATTATTTAAATATTTATATCTAAATATTTAATAAACTATTTTTAAAATGCCCCAATAATAACATAAATACACTTTAAATTTCTTAATGTTTAATAAGTATATAAATATAAATATAATATATACATTATTAATATAACATATGTTATATTAATAATATATATTATATTAATAATATATATTATATTAATAATATATATTATATTAATAATATATATTATATTAATAATATATATTATATAGTATATATATTATAATTATAAATTATATAAATTTTAATTATTAACAAATAAAAATAAATCATATAAAATTTAAATCTTTTAAAAAAAATAAAGATTTTTGATCTAACTATCCTGACCTGGTAGTAGGGAGTTGCCAGAGCTACTCCCATAGGAGCTAGACCATGGGTGGGGAATGGCCCGTACTGTAAGGCGTAGGCTCTTGCCCTCATACTGTGGGGTCAGTGAGTGGGGTAGCCCCCCCAGCGCTGCAGTTTTTTTAAATATATACCTAAAAAAAATAAATAAATGAATATGGCGATTTTCTATGAAAATTGTCCAATGGAATTCATTCCATTTTTTTTAACGTTTTTAATACTCTAATTTTGCCTGTACGACGTTTCCCCATATATTTACACAATCCAATTTATATATGAATGTATATACATATTTAAATAAATAAATAAATAAATATATATTTATATATTCACAATTAAATGAATGATAAAATATTTAAATCAGGCAATTTATTTCAACAAGGTTTTTCAATAGGAAATTGAGAAATTTAACAGTACACACAATTTTTCCCCAACAAGTTCTAATTTAATCACAGAGGGTTTCAATTCCATTTTCCAAATAAATGATTTCCTTCACAATTTATTCACTCAAACTATTTTCTACAGAGATTGTAACAGAGGTAAACATTTCCTCAATCTTATCTACAGAGAAGTAATAAATCTATAGAGCATACTTCTGTTTTCTTTTGAATCTCTTCTTTTGTTTTCCCTGATTTAACTATATATCCTTGTTTTCTTGTAATTTACACAAAAATCAACAAATCTTTACAGAAAAATTACCAGTAAACAATTTACCAAGAAAAACAAAGGTTTTAACAAATTTTTCTTCTATAGGTAATTTAAAATTTATTTACACAGACAATCTTTTCCAAAGTAAACAAATTTAAATACATAGGAAAATACTTGTACTCCTGAAGCTTTAAAAATAAAACTTGGCTGTAGAAGAGAAACTTTGTTTGCCTGTTGCGTGCAATCCTCCAAAGCTCTTCCAGAAAACTAATATCCAGAAGAAAACAAATACAAAACTAGAAGCAATCTCAAAATTTCTTCCAAGAATTTTTTTTTAAAGTAAAAACCCAAAAGAATTCAGTAAAAATCCTTTCAACAATTCCCTGTACTTTTTATTTCCCATGAAGTGATTCCTGTTTTCCCCAAATCACATGATATCTTTCGAGAGAATCCTCAACAAGAAGCAATTAATTTAACTAGCACACATGTCAAGAAGAAAATATCTTCTAACCACCTCTCAGATGATTCTTTTTTTCTTCCTTATCAAGAATTCATGCATTTAAAGAATTAAAGAATGCAAATTTCAAAATACAATTTCCTTTTCTTTATTTAATAATTAAAATTCCATTTCCCACAAAACAATTAATTTAAATTTAATCTATTCTCACAATTAAAGTAACTTTAATTTAATTAATTAAATAATTTTAACCTCAATGATTAAATTACTTAACCAAATAAACTAATTAATTAATTAAATAAAATGTAAAGCTTTATTTTCAACATTTAAAATTAATTTTAATAAACATTAAATTAATATAATATTAATCTATCATTAATTTAACAAATTTTTCCTTTCATAATAAATAAACCAATCAAACACAAACGAGACCACCAAAGACACCAAACTTAAACTGACGACATACTTGTGATTGGGTTTAAGACTAGACTAGGAAGAACCTTGTTACTACCTCCCAATCAACATTTCCGTTGAGTCTTGACATGCTCAGACCTGAGAAACCAGGTGGAGTTGGTGTCATGTACCTGCAATCCTGCACTCAAATAAATAACATACATACATATAATCCATTATACAAACACACCGTGTGGAGAAAATCACAGAAATCACAGGGCACTCACAAGCGAGTGATGCAACTCCGTTCTCCACACCAATACACATCACATCAAACTGACAAATAAAATAATGTATGACCCACTATAAGCATACATATAGCAAACATCTGAAAGTAAACTATGCTAACATAAAGCATGATAGAATTAATTACCACTATAAAATGTATCATCATATCACAAACTAAATCCACTATCGCTCTAAAGTCAGCGATCGATACACCAAAACAAAGTACCAAGGTCCATCAAAGTGAAAACATGCTAATAATAAACATAAGCAAAATGGAGGGCTAGTACATCAAGATGGAACAAGATGGAACAAGATGGAAAATGGAAAGGTATTGCTAGTGAAATGTGATACTTTAGAGAATTTTCTAAATAATTTGAAATTTTTAATTAGCATAGAGACAATTAGATGGTGTAGCAAGCCAATGGGCCTTTTGGCCCCTAGTAGGCAGTTGCTAGTGTTGGTATTTTCTAGCTCTTGTAAGGTATTCAAAAAATAGGAGAATGTTAGGAAAGGTGTCTCAATCTTGAATCCTAATTTTCAAATATAATTTATGGGCCATAGAGATCATTTTTCCCCAAAAATTATTGAAATGGACTTTGAATTGCTAAAGCAATTATAGTGGCACAATCTCTCCAAGATCTTCAATTTAAAAGATTATCCTCAATCAATTTTCTAGATCAAAAGTTATGGCCTTTAGAAATTAGGATCCCATATATTGAATATAAGAGATTTTGTGATAAACAAAAATACTATATAAGTGAGTTACATATGTTGACAAGGAATATTCACTAAACTATAACATATCACTATGATATCAATATGCTATCTTTAGCATGGTGATTTTTTTTGAAACCTATGCATCACTTTTGCATGGTATTAGTTCATAGTTTTGTGATTTGTCTTTAGTTGTTTCATGTATTGTTTTCTCTATTTACTGGGTGCTTGGGATGCGTTTGCACTGTGTATTTTGTAAGTATTATTATTCTATTGGTAATACTCCATATTTAAGTGTTAATGTTATCTCTTATGAAGGCTTTTAGACTAAATTATATTGTAGCTGATATTATTGTTGATGAATATATTGATTCAGAATTTGAAAGTTGAATTTTTCTAAAAATATTTTCAAAAGATAAATAATTGTATTATGAAGAATGATTCTATTAAATCATTTTTTCTTACAAATTAAAAAGCATTTCTACACCCTTTTAACTTCCTTTCAATTTTACACACCAAACATAAATATTGTAGGCTCAAAAGATGAAAGATAAGAACATCGACATGTAATTTTGAGCATTACACCGTCTTATATTTTAAAGGGGAGAAACAAATACGACTTGTAGAAGTAAGAAAAGGTTAAGTACGGTCCTCCAGAAACTTTTTTTAAGAGACCATTTATGTTTTACGACTAATAAAGTGACGAAACATATTTTAAATGCGAAGAATGTTGATCACATTAAATGTGACCAGTAATTTGAACGACGATAGAAATTGTATTGTTGGGCCGAATCACTTGCAATTTCTACACAGACAACTTTGCATTGATTCAAAAGAATCTCCCTTTGTAGTAAATCCCTTCACCTCTTGCACAAACAAGAGCAGTGGTTGTACTTATGTGAAGCTAGGTCCATGCAGATGTAGAGGAATCATACATTTCTATCTCCATATCAGATTGCAGCTCTCCTTTAATGAACCCTCTTCCCAGTAATACATTACATTGTCTAGCAGTAGAATCAAACGATAAAGAAACGAAGTCCCACTAGTTGAAACTACTTGGAGAAGGGAGCTGCCTCCATGTTCTTGTAATAGGATTGCACACATACATGGCTGGGGATTCTTTTAGTCCATTGTGTTTACAGCACAAAACTATGCTTTTACATGCAGCTATGACGTTCACAGCGGTTGGGAAGAAATCCAAAGGAACTCTGTAAATGTTACACTTTTGGCCTTCTACCATCCATAGTGTAGTCGTGAAGATAGTGATGGGTCGGTTCCAAAAGGTCACATATCTCAGCTCTACGATATATGGAGTAGAAGAAACTGGTACGATTTTTGTATGTCGTTGGAATGTAGTCCCAATACAGCAGCGAAAAAACTGGCATCAGGCCCTCCTCCAATTGAATGATATGCAGTACATATTATTCCATGACGAATCATGCAGTCTGATTCTAAACTTTCATATAATTATCTGTAGCAATATTTTAATACAGAAATAGAACTCTCCTTACTATATGGATTGAACTATAACATACTAGCTATAGATTTCAGAGTGAGGATTTTAGAAAAGGAGGAGGTTCCTGCTCCATGGCCTGTGCCATTTCTAGCTGAAACTTTTGCATGGCCTCACAGGGCAAACAAATAGGAACCAGTATTCCTTCAATTCCATCACTATTTCGATGAGGAATGAAAAAGCTAAGGAGACCCGGCACAGCTCCCACCCCACCTTTGGCAGGCCCGCCATAGACCGCCTTACCCCACCCAAAATCCATATCTCCAAACCCTAGCTTGGTCACATCAGAAACTATAAAAGTCCCCAGCCCAGTAAAATGGGGTCGACCCTTGACCTCCATCAGGTCTATCACAGACCGCATGTATTCGTCATTAACGGCTTTTTTGGCCCTGTTAATTAGCTCCACTGCGTAGGACAAGGGTTTGTTCACCAGGACTCCGGCTGTGGTCTTTGCGCAGGCGAAGCTGAATGAGTTGCCGTAGTAGCCGCGCGGGAGCGGGGGTTCGAATCTGGAGCGGGCGTTTAGTGGGAACATGAACCGTACCTCCTGCTCTGCCGGCATGTTGAGGGCTCTGGTTCTCAGACGCCACACGCACCCTGATAATAATTCAAATGTTGGGATTTTCCCGGGCACTTGTCTTTTCAGGAACGCGATTTCCTTGGGCCCGAATAAGAAGGATATGTGGCTCATTTCGCTTACTGGCACGATCTGCTCTGGAACTTGATCGTATTCGTAGAGAGGGAAGTTGATTGAGGGTTTTGAGCGGGGTTTAAGGGTTTCTCTTTTCCATACTGGAGGAATTGACGGGCCGCTTGCTCCCATGGCTATTTCGCCCAGAGCTTTCATGAACTGGATCAGTCCCGTCGCGTCTGCCATGCAATGGTTCAACAGCACGGCGAATATAAAGCCTTTGCATTTCAAACGCGTTACCTGTAAATTCGTCACAAGTATACAAAATTGTGAGGAAATTGAATCTCACATCCAGTGACGAAAACAAAAAAAAATCACTGTTAAGTGTAATTAACGACAAAAAGGAGGAACAGGAAAGAAATCGATTTAGAAAAAAATTATAGACATCTGGATTTACAACTGTCCCCGGAAGTATTAAAATTAGAAATAAGATCAATTGAAAAGAAATATAAAAATATTTAATTTTTATAGTTTGTATGGTTCAACAGCACGGCGAAGAAATACAAACCTGAATGAGAAGAAGGCGAGAGTTGATGACAGTCTGCGGGCTGAGAATATCGTGCAGCAGGTCATCCCAACCGGGAATCGGCGGTTGCAAATCTCCAAACTCAGCCAGAGTAACATCCGCATCTGCTTCCACAAACAGAACTCCTTCGCCTGTACAGTCCACTGCCAGTTTCCCAGCGGCCGCCTCTCTGAGCCTTCCAGCAAAAGGATAGTAATGCACCAGAACCTTTGCCAGTGCTTCTCTGATAACTTTAGCAGGATCTTGGTACTCTTTCAGAAAATTATGCTTATAAAAGTGAACTGCAGGGATGTGAAATCTAAGCCCCGCTTGATCATCAATGTTAGAAAGATAGAGAACTTCCCTGGGAGTAGGCAAAGAAGGAGCCACGAGGACGGCTTCCTGCCTTTTCACCTTGAACTTGAGACCAGCCATGGAAGCCTTGTAACACAGAGCTTCTCAAACTATAGAAAAGAAGAGAGCTTTAAGTCTAACTGTAACAAAATAGAGAAGGATACAGAAAATATCCCAAAGCTAATGCATTTATATAGAAATTTGCCTTGCTGTTGTGAAGCTTCTCCGATTTTGTAACGTTTATTTCGTGGGCGGCTTCTATCAAAACGTGGGACATATGACAATTTGTACGAGTTTGTATTTAAACTTGGCATGCCAACCGCTACGGATACGCCAGGTTGCACATTAAATCATATTTATTAATTAATTGAAAATAAACTAGCATAAAATCTATCTTTAGTGTTGTGAATTTCCATTATAATTATAAGATAAGCAATATTTTATTAATAAGATAATTAAAACGTAATTTATTTGATGAAAAGAAATATTCACAAGTAATAATAATATTATATAAATAATCTTAATTTAACCCTAATCTTAGTGTGAATGCAAATGTAAATAAGATCTATAAAATAATTTTATTTTATGTAAGTGGAAATCAAATTTGTTAAATAAAATAATCATGCAAATAAGAGGCTTAAATCATAAAGGTTTTGTCATATATGTAAGTATATACATGATGAAAAATAAAATACAGAGTGATTCATAAATTAAGTTAAGTTTTTGGAAGAAGCTGAAATACATATGTTTATCGCTTTGATAGGATGCCTCAAGAAAATGTGGTTTCATGAATTGCAATGGTTGCAATTGGTAAGGGATTGTGTAGTTTGCCCCCCACTATTTGACAGATACTTATGTTCAAGTAATACAAAAAAATCTAACTTCTAATCACAAGATAGAAGAATGATCCCTTAATTATAATATTAACATAATCATTTAAAATGTCACATTAATGTTAATTTTTATTAAAATTATAATAATATATTAATAATTATAATGTAAATTGTAAGATAATGCATGTCTATATAAAGATAGTTACATGCATTTATATGAATATTAATAATTATTAATCTTATCTTAATTATATTATATAAAAATTAATTATCTTATATAAAAATAATTATATATAAAAAAATTTAATATTAAAAAGATATTGTAAATATCAAACAAAAAAAATCAAATCAAATGATAATATAATATAATTAGAAAAAAAAATGATAATTATTATATAAATATAAAATTTATCTAATAATTATGTTATATGTATAATATAATATAAATTTATTATATTATTGGCTATATAATATAATTGTAAGAAAGAATTAAATAATAATTATTTAAACATAAAATTTATATAGTAATTTTGTTAAATAACAAAATGTATAATATAATTATGTAAAATTAAAAAAATTAAAACTATTAATTGACATTAAAGTTATTTTGAACATCAATAATAATAATATAAATGTTAATATATTAATAGACACTTAACATAATTATTATAGGAAAATGAAAAATTAATATTATTAATTATTAATTTTAGTTCAATGAAAGAAAAGAGTTACATGTCTATATTTTAGGTTAATGAAACATAAAAACTTCAGTAATTGGTTCATAATAATAATATATGAATATAAATTTATATTTTTTATTATTACTATTATTATTTAATTTATCTTTACTTTATTACTAGCCTACCTTACGAAAATAATAAATTAAAAAAAATAATACTTGGAATGTTAAAATGGTTTGATTATTCAAAAGAAAAAACATCCAAAAACAATTTCTTGTGCGTAAGACCAAATAGAGAAAAAAAAGTGTTATTGTTTTATAGTCACTTAAAAAGTAGAAGTTAAGAAGGGGAGAGGGGCCCATAGTGGAGCACCCTAACTTCACGTTTCTCAAAATCTTATGTGAAAATTTCAAATCACTTCCAATTTTTGTACAACAGTTTATTTGGCAACTCACATGCTTCTATATTTCGTTTTAGGGTCACATCATCAAATATGATGTTCAAAATCTATGTGAAAATTTCAAATCACTTCCAATTTTTGTACAACAGTTTATTTCGCAACTCACATGCTTCTATATTTCATTTTAGGGCCACATCATCAAATATGATGTCACATCAACATGATTTTTGTTAGGTATCCAAAAAGGCCCAAAAAAAAAAGTGAGACCGATAGTGGTGCACTAAGTCATGTTTTATTGGCGTGGTAATGTGGCATCACATGATTTGTCAATTTATGTACTTTATGGATAAAAAGTGTTTTGCAATTGAATGTTAAGGTGCTCCACTATGGGGCCCACTAAGAACTACTTCTATCCCACTATTGGACCCCGCTCCACTATGGGCCCCTCTCCCCTAAATATGTTTCAGAAAAAAAAAAAGCACACAAAACAATTTCTTATGAGACAGACAAAAGAGAGAAAAAAATGTGTTATTGTTTTACAATCACTTAGAAACTGGAAGTTGTCAGCTACTTTAGGACTTATAAAAGAAAGCAGCATAGTAAACAAATGGTCTTACATTCCTGAGAAAAGAAAAAACTTTCAAATAACTTACAAAGATTACCATTAACTTGAAACATGTTGCGCTCAGCCCACTGGTTATAGGTCTCTATTTCATTCCCTATAGATTCAAACTGCCCTCTTGGCCCTCCTACTCTGAACTAATTTAAACCCACACTCATATTCCAACACACTGCCAAACATACTGCCAATGTGAAGCATTTCCATTAACAGTATGCCATTTTTGCACTTAAAACACAAGAAAAACATCGTTAGATAGCAAACACTGTATAGTCCAGACTATTTTTTTTATAGAGATCTCAAACAAGCTTGGGAGGAAGCAAGTCATGGGATTATTATATATATTTGAATTTGACATATGTTTGAAATGGTATTGAGGACAGTTTGTTAAAGTTTGTTAGAGATGTTATTTAGTTTGGAGATAGACAACCGTGTACTTAAATACAGACTTTTTAATTTCTAATTTTAGGCAGGCGTCTGGCTGCAAACACTTTTCTCCTTTTCTGACCAGAGCATTGGAAATTAATATTTGGAGGTTATTCCATAATTAGTATGTAACGAGGTTTGTGGAGTGTTGTTAAAAAGTTGTCAACATTAGGTTCCTTCCTATGCTAGCAATAATATGGCGTTTCTAAAATAAGAAGTCGCGTCAGTTTGCACTAGGATTGAAATTTCAGTGAACTCCACCTGTTTTTGTTTACCACAAATTATTCCTAATTTTTTTCCTACTTTGATTCCATATAAAACAATTATTTGAAACTTGGGATGCATTCAATATAATAGTTCAATTTTCTGAAAAATAGGCAAAATAATAATTCAATTCACTTTCCTTCAAACTCATCAATATAACACATAAAACTTTTCAGCCAATCATATTCACAAAAAATATTTTTTCTTATTTATAAAGTTAAGTATTTTACAAGTTAACTTTATAAAATTGATTTTTTTTTATATATATTTTTTTTAAATATTATTTTTGATTGGTTGAAAGCCAATTTATTAATAAATAATTAAGTAACTGAAATATATAAATGCTTAAACATTTCATTTTTGTACTCCATTAAAATAAGAATAAACAAAAGGAGAAAAAAAATTATATTATTCCATTGTATTATTCTTTTGTATTATTTCTTTGGTTTGTTGTATAGTATGGATTGGAAGTTTTAGATGCAACCAATACTTTTCAACAAGGTAATTGATTAAACAAAGAAGACTTTGTAATGAGAATCATTTATAATGTATTTCTTCTTGGATTGCCATGATATAAAAAATACATTTTGAAAATTTACAAGAAATTGACAAGTCATCTCAAGGATTCCAAAACGGAGGAGCATATCCATTCTCAAAATCCTCCATATTTTAGGATAAATTATGAGTAGCATTCACTACACTATTCCAATGTGTGACGATTGACACCCAATTTAAACAATGTAACGAATTATAACAATACGAGACCAACATACATCTGAATTAGAAGTTGTCATTCTTAAGCAGTCACAGGTGGAAGATCCTTCAAAGTTATCCAAATGTCAAACTTGATCAGGTCACCCCTCAAAAAAATTGAACTCTAATGAAAATTTTCATCACATATCATCATCCTCATCAATTGTATTCAACCAATTAAAAAACCTTTGATAATTAAATAAAATTAAAATATAATGGTGGCATCAATAATTTGGCTCTATATGTTTAATATCTTATGATGCACTTTTCATCATCTATTCCTACTTAGATTTTTAGAATTTGAAAGAAAAAAATAAGTTTTCCATAAGCAAGATTGCATGTATAGCTGTCCATGTCAAATAAGGAGGTGTAAACAATATAAGGTCCCAATCAATGGTGGGAGTTGGAAGGAAATGCTTATCTCTAGATAAAAAAAGAAGCTGCCTTCTGCAGGTGGTTTTGGTTGCTAATTCTCACGAGAAAAACCTGTTTCAATCACTTAGAAACAAACCATCTATATAAATCTCCTTTGTTTTGTATTAGCCTAAAAAAGCTCAAAAAATAAGTCACACTTCTTGGTATCCGTAAATTGGAATTCTTAAGAGATTGAAGAAGAGAAGGGGATGAAAATGATGAATGTTGTGGTGGCAGTTGATGAAAACCAAGAAAGTATGAATGCTTGTGAATGTGCTTGTAAGAAAAGCTATTTTCAACAACCAAAAAAAAAAGACTGAAGATTTATTATTACATTCATTTAATCTTTTCAATTTAAGGAGGGGTTTTTGTGTACATGGATTCTTTTCATCTTAGAAAACGTCTTTCGATGTAAAAATATATTATATTTTTATTTTTAATTAATTAATAATTATGATCAAAGATGTATTTTGATTTTAAAATTTAGTCAACTAAAATATTCTATCAGAATTGAAGATCTATATGATATTTGGTGCATTAAGATATGTTGATTCATAGTCATCAATAATTTAGTGTTTTGAGGTTTGTATATATGATTTAAAATCTTTTATTGAGGAAGTTATGAATCCATAGGTGATGTGGAGTTCATTGAAGAGTTGCAAAAGGGGTTTAATTATTTATTATTAACGTGTGTTTTAGTTGAAATAAAATTAATACAATTTTAATCTTATTTATATATTTATCTAGAGTTGGTAAGGGAAAAGTAAAAAGAAGAGGTTAGTTTGAATTGTAATATAGAAGGTTCAAGTTTGAAGTTAATATGTTGTCATATAATAAATAATCAATGTATTATAGTGGATGCATCATTATGTACCCCTATACAAACAATCTATGTGTTGTAATCGCACATAAATAATTGGCGTATTGACTATAACATACTAATTGTTAACATAAGAGACCTAGTCCTACATAAACAATTGGTGTATTGAATACAATGTACTAATAATTTAATCCCTTCGTTAAAGTGTATTAATTGTCTATATGGAACACCTAAACCCATGTAAACAACTAATACTTAATTACAACATATTGATTATCTGAATATTTCACTTCTTTTCTCTCAATCTAAAATGCAACAATTTTTAACCATGAGCTACACCAAAGTAACTAATCTAAAACATAAAATTGATATGATTGTAACAATATATATGTACAATGTATTAATAAGGCATTCAAGAATACCATCATGTCAAATATGTGAATTCCAAGTGTTAGGTATTATAATGATAAGGGTTTATGTGAGAAACTTAAGTCAAAAGCACAAGAACCCATTACTATGAAAACTCGGTGCAACCCATAGGGAGCAGATAATTTCTCTCAAAATTTGATGTGTATGATGATCACAAACCTCCAAATCAATCAATTAAAGTCATCATTACTACTGTGCTAATTAGATCTTAAGTTTTTGAGTTTGAGAATCCATCTTTCTTTTTTCTATCTACTGTAAAATTAGCATATAAGTAAGTCTCACCCTAAATAGATGTACACAATTAATGAATTGTTTTATATGAACGATTAAATTAAGATTCATCAATATTGAAGTATTCTCTCATAGAATCATAATAGACTAAGTAATATGAGTGTAATGAAGAAATCAAATATAAGTTGCAACTACTTCAACCCTTTTTTTCTTGTAATTTGCATCTTACATATGCCATTCAAAATTAAATTATTAATTTTATTCCTCCAAGGCTTTCTCATCTTGTTGTATATTTGCTAAGATTCCATTCTACAATATAGCTCATTTGTAGCCTTCTTTGTCCTATATCTACATATGTGATCCTTAATGAATCTTATTATTTTTAATCTATTGCTCTTACAATAGACATATAGATTATTCAGATTTGTGTGTGTGCACATGTTATTTACATGTCATCATTTCATTTCTCTCATCAATATGGTTGTAGGTGTCATCAATTGTTATCAATATGATGTTGCAAGGTGTGTTCCCTTGGTCTCCTTGTGTTGTGCAATGTAGTGCTCAGGTTCGTGACATGACTTAACTACCTCCCATGGATTCATTAACTCTGGTGGTTGTATCGAGCATTAACAAGACAATCTTTTGGTGCACGTTCGACAATTGTCTATGCAACAATTGGTATCAGAGCTTGGGTCATGGGTTTGAACTCCTCGCTTGCACTGGGGGGATTGTTGCAAGGTGTGTGCCTTAGGTTTCCTTGTGTTGTGTAGTAGAGTGCTTGGGTTCATGACATGGCTTAACCGCCTCTCGTGGATTCATTAACTTTGGTAGTTGTATCATACATTAACAAGTCAATCTTTTGGTGCAACAACAACTGTGTGTGCAACATATGACTCTATTCAAAGGGTGTCAACATAGGTGACTATAGGAGAAAAATGATAGAAATCATAGCCTCGATTTTGGAGATGGAGAAATAAGCTCAATTAACATTACCAATAAACAAATTTGGAGAATATTAAATTGATGGATTTGAGTGTAGGGACATATCAATTTTTTTTCTCCAATTGACCATCTAAATTATTTTTTATTATAATTTTTGATAGGATTCCACAAATAAATGAATTAAAACCCTCCTTTATGTCTTTCACACAAAACATAAAGAAACATGTTTACTTATTTATTTGACTTTCCTTTCCTAATGCAAATAATATGAGGTTTAATTTAATGATCTATATTGTTTTATGATTGGACTTAAAAATTATATAGTTATAGTGATTAGTGATAGGTTTTTAGATGGTGTTGTGGAACATCTTTACATCTCAAATGTTTGACATAAAAAAATGACACTTTGAAAGCATCTTAATTGTGTCATAGCTTTGTGCACTTACCCATAAGTAAACACACATATTATGAATTAATGACTTTCTATGAAAGTGACCTAATGAATTTAATGCATTTAGAGTATGATTCTTTAATTAGGAACAAGACATGGTATTTTGTTCCTACACCTTAGAAAGAAAATTTATTTATTTATATTGTTTTTATAAATTCAAATATAACTCCAATAATGAAATAAGTGAATATAAGGTAGGTTTGTCAATAGGGTTTTTACTTAATGATATGGTATATATTATAATGAAATCTTTTTCTTGGTTCCAAAATTGAGTATCATTAAGATATTTCTTATTTTTTTTAGCTCAAAAAACTTAGGAGATACACCAAATGGATGTAAAAACTACATTTTTAAATGGTGATCTTCAAAATAAAATATGTCTCAACTAAAAAATCAACTATTTATAAAGAAAAATATGCATGTAAACTCAAAAAAAGGGTATTTTCTTAAACAAGATTCTAGAGTTCAATATGTAAATATATTAATTACTTATTTCAATCTATTAGATCTCTATTTGTTATTGTAATAATGATCTATTAATTGAAATTAAAGATGGACATATAATCATAATGTGTTGTATGTGGATGACTTACTCATTATAAGTATTCTTAATTATCTAATCCACAAGTACACACATAAACTAAATTAATCATTTAAAATAATAATTGGGTTGATCATTTATAAAGAATGGTTACTTCCAAGATTAGTATTATATTATAATATCTCAAGAAAATTATGTACATGTTTTATCTTAAAATTTTATTATGGACATTATAAATGGGTTAATATACCTATTGATGTAGGTATTAAACTAGACCCTAAACCATCATGTGAAAAGATTAATATTATTTTGTATAAATAGTGGTAGGAATTTGAATCACCTTACTCTATCCAAGCCTAATATTAATGTATGTAGTAGGTACTATATCTAGATTGGCACAAGATCCATATGTGGATCACTAGAAAATAGAAAAAAAAAATTATATAAAAGGTATACTTAATTGTGATCTTTATTAATCCTATACCAAGAATGTTAATGACCTATTTATTTATTGTGATGTTGACTATGCTATTAATTATATTAATAATAAATTCACTTTTGGTTATGTATTTAAATATTAGATAGGTGCTATTAATAAAAATTAATGTAGTCTAGCCTTTTCATCTTTAACAATTAATATAAAATTTTAATAAAAGTGGAACAAGAATCTTAATGACTTAAAAGGCTATTGAATGATATTCATATGGGTAATAGTTAAAGTATCACTTTATTAGGTAATATTCAAACCTGTATTGGTCTTACCAATAATCTTGTTCAAAATCAAAGAATAAAGCATATTGAAATACATGCACACTTTATTTAAGAAAAAAATATCAATTATGAAATTACTTTCTAATTATATGATCAAACTAATGATTAGCTAGTAGTTGTATTTGCAAAACCTCCTATGTAGTGCCAAAATTTATAAATATAGAATAATCCTAGCTCTCAATAAGTTACAAAAAAGGGAAAGTGGGCATGA
This sequence comes from Sequoia sempervirens, assembly GCA_007258455.2. Taxonomy (NCBI): domain Eukaryota; kingdom Viridiplantae; phylum Streptophyta; class Pinopsida; order Cupressales; family Cupressaceae; genus Sequoia; species Sequoia sempervirens. Next base: position 201,994,258 of record VDFB02256132.1, read on the forward strand.
CAATGAAATTTCCTACTAGATAATTTTTATTAAAAAACTATGGGGACTTGTAAGACCTATGTACATTAGATAATTCTTAAGGGAACATGTAATACCTACAATCACTTGTAATACTTATCAGTATTATGTGACACATGTAAGAACTATAAGTATTGTATTTAAGATTTCACACCCAAATTTGTACTTAATATTTAATCAATTTACTCAACTACAAATGAAGGAAATTTTAATATAAACTAATTTTCAAATTAAGAGGAAAATAAATACTATATAATTTTAACTAAAAAAACAATAAAAACACACTTTAAATCTTTAAAAGCCTAGTGTGAGCAAGTGAAATAATGAAAGGTCCATCCTTTGTTACAGAGGATAATAGTTACAAGTCTTCAAATATTTCATATCAAACCCATTGCATTGATTGATAGTATCAATTGTTCACATATTATGTTATAGTTTTGAAAGAAAGTTGTACTCCAAAAAACTATTAATAATTCCTTTAATTTTAAGTGGAAAACTCAAAATTAAGAAAAAATATATATTTTTTCATAAACCCCTCCCTATCTAGTATTTAGTAAATTATACATCCATTATTTTTCTAGTTTATAAACTTATGTTATTCTTTCATACTTATTAAATTGCAAAATGATATTACACTAAACAAAATCATCTAAAATAGGAGAAAGGGATTATGGTGAAATTGTAAAGGAGGCACTCAAAACAAAATAAATTAATTACAAACTATCCACTATGATAACTTCGTCAATAATTCTAGTGGAATGTGGAAAGTTTGTGATGTAATCTAGTGGCACATTTAAGCACAATTAAAAGTATATGTTTAGGGATAGAAATCAATCAAAAGATAAAAATGATCATATCTCAATGAAGGATAGACTCCCCAAATCAAGATTGAAACAAGTAGATGGACAACATTCAAAGAAGAGGGGAAATAGAGAATGTTCTTATTTTGCACTACAATGATGATAGAGATTCTAGAATGAGGCTTTATAATTGATTATTCTAAATATAATGACATTATGTTCAAACAAGAAAATATCTTAAGTGTTGAGGCTATGATTTCCCTTATCATTTCAACACTTTTCAAGTTTGTGGCTTTGAGTTAAAGTTTAAACAAGGGGAAAAAAATTAAATAATAAAAACCATCAAAGTTAATTATTATATAAGTTATATAATTAGTTATGTATCTAAAACATGATATATTTATTTTTGTTACACTTCTTTCACAACTAAAACTCTTTTTATATGTTACAAGAAACAAATATGAATTACTAACAATTACAGTATGGCTTTAAATATACTCCTGGTATGCCTTATGCAATTGAATAAAATTTTACTAAATATTCTACACAAATTTTTATATTAGTTGCTCAAGTTATATCATAATAGAATATAAAGGATGCTAATTACTTTTTTTATTCATACTAATATTAAATTATTTAATACACAAAAAAATATTTTCTCAATAATAATAAATGGAATGGATATTTTATAATAAAAAAATAAAAGAAGTAGCTAGAATCCAACCAATAACCTTGAAGATCTATGTTATTTTTCTTCATTTACTTATTTTTTTTTATACATAAGAGTTTATATTATATTAATTTTAATAAGAAAATACACCCGTCTGCTAAGCAGAAAAATTCACTGACCGACCAAAGCCCAGAAACTACCAAACTATTCGTGTCCATTACAGAGGATAGATTCAAAGCAAAATGTTTACCAAATTGGCATTATGGCTGCCAGAACCAAAAAACACTATACACAAATACCCCTATTAGACTATATCAAAATTTTGCAAAGAAAGGAAAGCATAGAATTCACAAAAACCCATTAAGACTAGCAAAGGACACAAAATCCTCCACCCATTCAAATCCACTAGCCACCATTAACCCTAGCAACTTTTTTAGGTACTCCACTGCCACAGCCACGATTATTTGATGGAGCATGAGAAGTGTGCTGCTCAAATCCAAGAGGAAGGGAAGGAATTTGATTGCCTTGTCTGAGTTCCGCAGGAGCTCCAAATCTGTAGGACACAGTATCCCCGTACCAATTATTGCCACTTTCAAAGTCTCCTCCACACCACTCACCAAGTCTTTACGAAATAGATGGAACAACAACTCCTTCGCTTCTTCCTTTGGCACTCGGCTATCAAGTACAGAGAAGCCAAAATATGTGAAGAAATATGAGCATTATCCCTCCCATACTCATTTCAATCAATGTGTGCTCTCCCCACAACCATTTTTATTGCTACAACCACAAGAGGATCATTATTGAGCAAGACACGCTTTAACCTTTGATCTGTTATCTCACAGAATGTGGCCTCTCTCATTTTTTCCCTTAGAGAAATTGGAGTGTCAACACTGAACCATGCCAGGCCCTCCACCAAAATTGCAATTACAGATTTTGAACACCCAACTGAAGCCATCCTCGAATGACTCCAAAATTTGAACAAAGGCTCACCACTAACTCTCCACCTTCCATAGCTTTCCCACACCAAAATTCTAACTTTACAACAAAATCAACTTGAGTAATCATAAATAGAACCCGCGACAGCTGATCAATTCTAGCTTCCCACAAGCCAAACATTATTTTGATGCAAGGCAAGCTATCCTTGCATGAACGATCATGTCCTTCCTCACTTGCTCTGTATGCCAAGCTTTCCTTAGAAAACATGCTCTTAACTCTCAGCCATCATTACAATAACTCACCAAAACCAAGGAGACCAAGCACATGCCCCACCTGCCACCTCACAAACCAATGATGAGCCCTCTACTAGCTTGGAGGGTCACTCGTCCAACCACCCAACATTTACTTATTTTAATATAACTCACTTGCCTTAAAAAAATGACATTAAACTCACCTTGTCTCTAAAATTTTGATATTTAGCTTTAAAATCTATGAACATAAGGTTGACTATTAGAAAACTAAAAATATAAATCTTAAAAATTAATTGATATGAATCATGGTTTGTTGTCTTGTCATGCCATGTAATTTTTCCTATTGTTTACAAAATAGATAAATTTTGTAGCTTTACAATTTTCTGAAAAAGTTAAACATTGTTATGAGAAAAAATATATAATAATCCAATCTTTAAAATGTGGATCACTTGAATGTCATATTTGGTTGCAATAGAAATGATCCTATATCTCTCCTAATCTTTAGTAAAATTCTTCTTGAAATAACCAAGGTACAGATAGAAAAAGAGTAATAAAAAATTATAAAGCATATATAATGCTCATGATCTAATTGATAAATAATCTTTCCTATAATATATATTAAATTTTAACATGTATCCAAAAAATGGAGAAATTACTCTTCAACCTTCTATAGGGCTTGAAAACAAACCCACCCCTAAGCATGAAGGTTCCCAAGATAATACAGTTCCATAAAACACCCACAAATAAGTATACATAATGAATACATATTTAGTGCAAGATCCCATTCGTATTTACAACACTTACAAGTTTCAAATGGACTCATATAGAGGAGAAGAAGAGGGAATTAGAATGATAATAATCCCCACAAAAATACTGCATTCTTCTCTCATTATTACCAACACCACAAAACACTCACACATCCATTTCTCCTCAACAACATCACATGCATAACACCACCTTCATATCATATAAAATTTATAATTTATGCCGAAGGCGTATCCTTATTTGAGTTTGACGGCTAATTTTTACCATTGACAGCTCAAATCATCCAAGGAAGGATGCAAGATGATGGAAATAACATTGGCCGTTCATTTTCATCACTAAAAATTTTTTGCTGAAATTTTTTCGCATTGTCATTTGCAATTCACTAGCTCCAAACTTTACCCGCTTTTATTTTCTTGATGCCATCTACTTGTCAAAGGTTGTAATCTGTGATTTTGGGATTCCAAACCTGTCCATGTTGGTCCCCATTTGCACCATTTGGTAAATCATTATTCAATTGATAATAAATAATGAAAAATGAATATTCTTACATTTGCAAGGAATTCAAAATTAACATTGATGTCATTAACATTGATTCTCGTTGATACCCACATTAATCTTGAAGTTTTTAACTTGTAGTGGTGTTAATATCAATAGGCATCTGTTATATCATTTTTCACCATTTTTCAGTTGTTTTCTGCCATTTTTTGTTGCTTTCCCCACCACTATTGGTTTCCTTCCTCGCTGGTATTAACCTTTCACTTCTCCAATTTGGTGAGCTATAGCTTGAAAATAAGGTTTCAACAAGGGTTTTAGAGTATGTTTATTAAAATGAAAATTATGGCCAAGATCCTAATAATGAGCACATTTAGGTTTTAACATTATGGCATCCTTTACCCTTTGTAGTTAAGTATATATTAGCATAATTAATATAATGTATATTTTATATAAAAATAAATAAATTATAAATAATATAATTATACTACATATTATTATATATTATATTCTTTAGCAAAACTATCAAATATATATATGTGTGTGTGTGTGTGTGCATAAATATTATAATTAATAATTAATAATAATTATAATTTTATATAATACAAAATATAAAATGAATATATTATATATATTAAATATAATACAGATTAAATTATATATAATATAATTATATTTATTGTTATATATAATACTATATATAAGTTATATTATTATTATATATTACATTTTATAATAATAAATATTAAATATAAATATGAAATTATTATACTTAATATTTAATATACTTTTATAGAACAAATTTAATTAATTAAGTATTATTTGATTATGAAATATTTGCATACATATTTAAAACATAAACCAATGCAAATGAAAAAAGTTGTCATCCAATTGACAAAAAATGCTGCAAATGAAAATACAATGTTCCCAACTAGTTGTCAAATCAATATTTATTTGACTTCTACGGGATAAGTGAGATTTTGGAGGCTTTTACCTGATATTTTAGAGGATTTTACCATTAAACTATAGTTTGTTTACCCTTAAATGGTAGTCAAAACTTGTTTTCCAATGACTCAATAGTGGTTTACAAGCGTGAGACTTGTTTCAAGCTCAAATCTCACACTATATGTAGCCTATCAACTAATAAAGAGAGAGAAACTCAAAAGATAGAGAATGAGAGAAAGAGACAAATTTAGATAGATAGATATCGAGAGAGGGATATGGAGATAGAGATTGAAAGAGAGGAATAGATAAAAAGAGATAGAGCATGAGAGAGATAAATATAAGAGATACAAAGCAAAAGAGAGAGAAAAGAGAAACTAACTTTTGATTGGTTGTTTCATGTCAACAATCCAAGGATGGCATGTGTCCTTAGGGAGTTCTAATCAAGGTAGCATGCCATTTGATTAAGGATATGATAATTCACCTTAAAGACCTCTTCAATGTACCCATTGCGCACTTAAGGAGACAAACATATAGAGAGAGAAAGAGAGAAAGAGAAAGGAAGGGAAAAGGGAGAGGGAGATAGAGATAAGATATAGATAGGTGGAGAGAGAAAAAAGAGAAAGAGAGCAAGAGAGGGAGAAAAATGAGACAAAGGAGGAGAAAGAGACGATAGATAAAGAGAGAGGAACAAAGATAGAAATAAAGGGATAAAAAGAGGGATAGGGAGAAAAAAGAGAGAAGAGAGAAACAAATATAGAGATAGAGATAATGATAGATCAATAGAAATAGAGAGATAAAGAGGGAGACAAAGAGATATAGAGAGATAGGTATAGATATAGAGGAATAAAGAGGGACAGAGAAAGAGGTAGAGATAGTGAGGGAGATAGAGAAAAATGGATAAAGGAAAAGAGAAAGAGAGGAGAGGAGAGAGACATAGAGATAAAGTCACATAAAGAGACAGGGAGATAAAGATAAATAGAGGGAAGAAAAGATATCCCCCTTTCTATGTCTATCCCTCTCCCTCTATATATATTGAGCTATCTCTCCCTCTCTCCCCATTCTTCTTCTCTCTCCCTCTCTACGTATCGCTCTCCCTCTCTCCCCCCTCTTCTTTCTCCCCCTCTTCTACTTATCTCTCTCCCTCTCTCCCCCTGTTCTCCCTCTTCCTCTTCAACCTATCTCTCTCTCCCTCTCTCCCCCTCTTCTCTATCTCTCCTCTACCAATCTTTCTCACTTTCTCTCCCTCCCTCTCTCTCTATCTCCCCCTCTCCCTATCTCTCCCCATCTCTCCCTCCCTTGCTCCCTTTGTATCCCCATTCATCTATCTTTACCTCTCTCTCCATTTCTCTTCCCATATATCTCTATCTCTTTCCCTTCCCATATATATCTCTATCTCCCCCTACTTCTTTCTCCCTTTCTCTATCTCCCCTTATTTCTCTCTCCCTCTCTCCATCTCTATTTACCTATCTCTAATTCTCTCTATTTGTATCTCTTTTTCTCTCTCTCCCTATCCTCCCCTCTTTATATCTCCTTATATCTCTCTATCTCTCTCACTCTATCTCACCATCTATATCTCTTTATCTCTCCCCCTCTCTATTCCTCTATATCTCTCTATCTCATCCTCTCTATCTCTCTCTTTCCCTCTTCCTCTATATCTCTCTATCTCGTCCTCTCTCTCTCCCTCTCTATCTCCCTGTCTCTCTTTGTATTTATCTCTCCCTCTACCTATATCTCTCTATCTATTTGTCTTCATCTTCCTCTCTTGCTCTATATTCATCTTTACCTCTATGTTCCTCTCTCTCCCTATATCTCTAGACATGTCTCCCTCTCTCTATCCATTCATCTATCTCCCTCTCTACCCCTCTCTATATATTTATATCTTCCTTCTCTATCTATCCCTCTCCCTCTCTTTATCTCACCCTCTCTCTCTCGCCCTCCCCCCATCTATCTCTCCATCTTTCCAACCCTACCTCTCCCCCTCTCTCTCCCTCTCTCCTTATTGCAAACATAGCATGAGTCTTTTGGTAATGGAGACTGCTTATCTTCTTGATTTAGAGGTTTTTTTTCAATCATGTTTGGAACCCAACAAGTGGATGCATAGTTTATTTGAAGCTATCACTTCTCCATTGAGACCTTTATTGCATAAACAACATCATTTACTAAATGGCCTATCAATTGACCTCATGTATTGCATAAATATATGCAAAAAAATAGACCAAAATTTATCTGAATTGACCTTCCACACTTCTTCGACATACCCATTGCACACTAAAATATGACTACTAATTATGACACTCTTTCCAAAAATTTCCCATACATTTACCATACATTTACATTAAAAAATAAATAAATAGAAAAATATTTTAAAATCTCGTTAATAAAATAAATTTAAAGTATGTCTGTCAGACCCATTGGGCATAGTTTGGATTCCAATTTTTCTACTTCTCATATACCTCTTAACTTCCCCAAACAGAATTTGTCATGCAAGGAACAACAATGAAAAGACTGGCATCAGGTCATCCTAGTGATTGATATGCGGTACATATTATTCCATGATGAATCATGCAGTCTGATTCTAAGCTTTCATATAATTCTCTGTAGCAATATTTTAATACAGAAATAGAACTCTTTTTACCATATGGATTGAACTATGACATACTTGCTATAGATTTCATAGTGAGGATTTTATAAAAGGGGGAGCTTCCTGCTCCATGGCCTGTGCCAGTTCTAGCTGAAACTTTTGCATGGCCTCATAGGGCAAACAAATAGGAACCAGTATTCCTTCAATTCCATCACCATTTCGATGATGAATGAAAAAGCTAAGGAGACCAGGCACAACTCCCACCCCACCTTTGGCAGGCCCGCCATAGACCGCCTTGCCCCACCCAAAATCCACATCTCCAAACCCTAGCTTGGTCACATCAGAAACTATATAACTCCCCACCCCAGTAAAATGGGGTCGACCCTTGACCTCCATCAGGTCTATCACAGAGCGCATGTATTCGTCATTAACGGCTCTTTTGGCCCTGTTAATTAGCTCCACTGCGTAGGACAAGGGTTTGTTCACCAGCACTCCGGCTGTGGTCTTTGCGCAGGCGAAGCTGATTGAGTTGCCGTAGTAGCCGTGCGGGAGCGGCGGTTCGAATCTGGAGCGGGCGTTTAATGGGAACATGAACCGTACCTCCTGCTCTGCCGGCATGTTGAGGGCTCTGGTTCTCAAACGCCACAGGCACCCTGATAATAATTCAAATGTAGTGGCTTTTCCGGGCACTTGTCTTTTCAGGGACGCGATTTCCTTGGGCCCGAAGAAGAAGGAAATGTGGCTCATTTCGTTTACAGGCACGATCTGCTCTGGAACTTGATCGTATTCGTAGAGAGGGAAGTTGATTGATGGTTTTAAGCGGGGTTTAAGGGTTTCTCTTTCCCATACTGGAGGAATTGACGGGCCACTTGCTCCCATGGCTATTTCGGCCAGAGCTTTCATGAACTGGAACAGTCCCGTCGCGTCTGCCATGCAGTGGTTCAACAGCACGGCGAATATAAAGCCTTTGCATTTCAAACGCGTTACCTGCAAATTCGTCACAAGTATAGACATTTAAATTTACAACTGTCCACGGAAGTTTTAAAATTAGAAATAAGATCAATTGAAAAGAAATATAAAAATATTTAATTTTTATAGTTTTTATGGTTCAACAGCACAGCGAAGATCTACAAACCTGAATGAGAAGAAGGGGAGAGTTGATGACAGTCTGCGGGCTGAGAATGTCGTGCAGCAGGTCATCCCAACCGGGAATCGGCGGTTGCAGATCTCCAAACTCGGCCAGAGTAACATCCGCATCTGCTCCCACAAACAGAATTCCTTCGCCTGTACAGTCCACCAGAACCTTTCCCAGTGGCCGCCTCTCTGAGCCTTCCAGCAAAAGGATAGTAATGCACCAGAACCTTTCCCAGTGCTTCTTTGATAATTTTAGCAGGATCTTGGTACTCTTTCAGAATATTATGCTTATAAAACTGAACAACAGGGATGTGAAATCTCAGGCCCGCTTGATCATCAATGTTGGAAAGATAGAGAACTTCCCTGGGAGTAGGCAAAGAAGGAGCCACCAGGACGGCTTCCTGCCTTTTCACCTTGAACTTGAGACCAGCCATGGAAGCCTTGTAACACAGAGCTTCTCAAACTACAGAAAAAGAACAGAGCTTTAAGTCTTACTGTAACAAAACAGAGAAGGATACAGAAAATATCCCAAAGCTAATGCATTTATATAGGAATTTGCCTTGCTGATCTGAAGCTTCTCCGATTTTGTAATGTTGATTTCGTGGGCGGCTTCTATCAAAAACGTGGGACATATGACAGTTTGTATTTAAACGTGGAACGAGAACGCCAACCTCTGCGGATACGCCAGGTTGCACATTAAATCATATTCTATATAAACACTTCTGTGCTGTGCTGAAATATCAGGAAATGCGTAACTCTCTCATTCTCATTTTGTAGTCAGCTACGCAATTCCAGTCATTGCCTCTTACAACCATTCACGTAACTGAGCGAGCGAAGATTTATTATTACATTCATTTAATCTTTTCAATTGTACGGCAACAATTTATTAATTTTTACAATATTTAAGGAGGGGTTTTTGTGTATAGGGACGCATCACATCCTAGTGCTGTGACCATGGGAAATGTCTTTCAGTCTAATTAAAAATATATTGTATTCTGATTTTTAATTAATGAATAATAACCATCCTAGTGCTGTGACCATGGGAAATGTCTTTCAGTCTAATTAAAAATATATTGTATTCTGATTTTTAATTAATGAATAATAACGATCACAGGTATATTAAGATATTATGATTGATAGTCATCAATAATTTAGTGGTTGTGGATGCATTATTATTATGTGTTGTAATTGCACATAAATAATTGGTGTATTGACTATAACATACTAATTGTTAACATAAGAGACTTGGTCCCACATAAACAATTGGTGTATTGACTACAATGTACAAATTATTTAATCCCTTTGCTAAAACGTATTAATTTTCTATATGGAATACCTCAACTCATGTAAACAACTAATACTTAATTACAACTTATTGATTATCTAAATATTTTTCTTCTTTTCTCTCAATCTAAAATGCAACATTTTTTAACCATGAGCTACACCAAAATAACTGAACTAAAACACAAAATTGATATGATTGTAATAATACACATGTATAATGTATTAACAAGACATTAAAGAATACCATCAAGTCAAATATGTGAATTTTAAGTGGTAGGCATTATAAAGATAAGAGTTTGTGTGAGAAACTTATCTCAAAGGCACAAGAGCCCATTACAATGAGAACTTAGTGCAATCCATACGGAGAAAATAATTTCACCCAAAAGTTGATGTGGATGATGATCACAAACCTTCAAATCAATCAATTAAAGTCATCATTATTATAGTTCTTTTAGGTGCACATGTCCCTAATTTCCCTCACCTCACCTCACAACTAGTTACTAAATTTGGTAAGCTAATCCTAACCATTCACATTATAACTACCTTCATCTTCACCCTTCATCCTCTCCTAGATCCTAGGGAATTCCTCTCAACCATTCTCCACCCTTGATCTCAAAATCAGATCTTGGCCATTCATTCCCCATTCCCAAAATTTATAAATTCAAGCACTCCATCCCTCGAATGTTATCATCCATTATCATTCATACTAAGTATAGGATGTCAAATTGGTATCATTCAAGCAAGGAGCATCCATGTCCCAATCATTCAAGGAGAAAATCATTCAACAAGGGAGGCTTTGGTAACATTTGAATTCATTTTCTGATATTATTATCTTGTTTTTCTTTCATTGTTGAGATCTATATAGAGGTTTTGCTTAGTTTGGAATAGAATCTTGCATTGTTTGTTTTTTTTTTTTTTAGTTTCAATCTTTTGCATTTATAGGCTCAATTTTGGAGATAGAGAAACAAGCTCAATTACCATTTCCTATAATTACATTTAGAAAAGTCTTAATGTGATGGATTTGAGTGTAGCTAAATATCAAAATTTCTACTCCAATGGATTATATAAATCTTTTTTATTATAATTTTTGATAGCATTCTACAAATAAACAAATTAAAAACCTCATTTATTCATCCACAAAAACATAGAGAAATATGTTTTACTTAGTAATTTGTATTTCCTTTCCTAATGCAAATAATATGAGGTGTTTTTAATGATATATGTGCTTTTATGATTGAACTTAATTTATTTGGCCACTGTGATTAGTAATAGGTGTTTAGATGGTGCTCCAACATCTTTACATCTCAAATGCTAGGCATAGAAAGATAACACTTTGAAAGCCTCTTAGACGACGATGACTAGTTATAATAAGTTAATACTAATAATTCCAATTTGTGCTTCAAATTGTATTTCTTATTGCTCATGATTTTAAATTATTTTGGTGAGAGAAGAACCATGATTTTTAATGAGAAATGAAATAACATTTTGATGGTTGATTAGGAGATTCAAAATGAAAGGGTAAATATTTATTTATATCATCGACCCTTTCATATTGCTTCTTCCAACCAATCATTGTAATATTATTTTCTCTAGTTGTTAAACCCTATGTTTCTCCTTCCATTGAAACAATTTAAGAGTTTGAACCCCATGAAGCATAATTCAGAGTGAAAATGATATTAAAATTAGTATTATTAGTAGTATTTGTTGTTATATTGAAGGCTTTGAAAGTTTCATTATATCTTGTTGTTATACACATGGCATGCAAATATGTTCAAGCATCATATAGACACCCATCATCAATATTATTGAAGTATATATCACATTAAAACACACATATCATTGAAGTACATTGCATATTATTTGTATTAGAAAAGGAAAATCAAATGTCAAAATCATTAGTATTTATTTATGTATTGCTAATGCAAACAAATAATAATGATCCATTTTTATTTAATGTTTATTTCATATAGCTCTTTATTATGATACTAATGACCTAGGCCTTTTCTTTAAATAGACAACCTTAGAGGCTCAATTCAAAAAAAAGCAAGACTTGCAAGCTAGCAAACAATGGTCAAAATTTGAAATTGTTGGCTTTGGAAATAATAAAATTCTTTTTTTATTAAATAGCAAGTTCGTGTGCATGATTGGCTCTAGGGGCCACAATCTCACTCGTGATTACCTCCACTTTAACTAGATTGCACTCATGATTCTATCCAATTGGAAGAAATTATTAAGGGTAAAACTAAAACTTGTAAAACAAGACAAATTTCATGCTAAAACTATGTATTCAAGGCAATGCCATAAGTAAAAGAAAAGAAAGAATAGAAAAGAGGGAAATTATGTTCATTTATCCTTTACAAGCACATAGTGTTCTTGCCACTTGTCTCCAATTCAATTTGGAGAGATTAACTTAATCTTCTCTAGAGAAAAAATTGGATTAATAATGAGAAACTCCTCTTAAATTTATTTTAAAACTAAATAACATATATTGTTTTACTGAATTGTTATCTCAACAACTATTGTTTTTACTAATCTCATGGTTAGAAGCAACTGTTTGCTATTTTTTCTTTAGAGAAATAGTTGGTCCCTCATTTTTTTTTAAAAATCATAATGTATAATAGAAAATCTTCTCATGAATAGTAAACAGTAACAATTTGGAATTCGAATTTTAGTTTTTGGTGAATAATTCCATGTCCCCATGCAACTACTTAAGTCTGTTTTTTTCTTAAATTTGAGCAACTTTTAATTATGGGAAAAGGATAACTTGGAATCCTCGCTATTTTAGTGAGATATCTACTATTTATGAATTGAAAATAGGCTCTAAAAAAGGGCTAGAAATAAGCAGCAAACAAAAATGTCACATGGTTGCACAAATTTGTTTCCTCCTTTTTTAATATTTGCCTCAAAATTTTACCTACACAAATTATTTTAAATTTTTTTATACAATTCAAAAAATAAAATTTAAGATGTTTGCTTGTAGGAAAATATTTATGAGACCACAACTCCACAAATAACTCCTTCAAAAATTGAATAGTGATATTTTTTTTTTCCTACTTTTTAACAATTTCCTCCAAACTACACTTTTCAAAATATCTTAACATTGAATTAGAAACCAAAAAACATACCATACATTTACATTAAAACAAAAAAAGTCACAAATAAAAAAATATATTTTAAAAACACATTAATAAAATAAATTTAACTAAAACTGTGTCTATCAGACCCATTGCCCATAGTTTGGCTTCTAGTTTTTCTAGTTCTCAAATACCTCTTAACTTTCCCAAACAAAATTTGTCATGCAAAGAACAACAGTGAAAAGACTGGCATCAGGTCCTCCTCTAATTGATTGATATGCAGTACATTATTATTCCATGATGAATCATTCAATCTGATTCTAAACTTTCATATAATTCTTTATAGAAATATTTCAATATAGAAATAGAACTCTTCTTACTATATGGATTGAACTATAACATACTAGCTATAGATTTTCAGAGTGAGGATTGTATAAAAGGAGGAGCTTCCTGCTCCATGGCCTGTGCCATTTCTAGCTGAAACTTTAGCATGGCCTCATAGGGCAAACACATAGGAACCAGTATTCCTTCAATTCCATCAATATTTCGATGAGAAATGAAAAAGCTAATGACATTTGGCACAGCTCCCACCCCACCTTTGGCAGGCCCGCCATGGACCACCTTGCCCCACCCAAAATCCACATCTCCAAACCCCAGCTTGATCACATCAGAAACCATAAAACTCCCCACCATAGTAAAATGGGGTCGACTTTTGACCTCCATCAGGTCTATCATAGACCACATGTATTCGTCATTAACAACTTTTTTGGTCTTTTTAATTAGCTCCACTGCGTAAGACAAGGGTTTGCTCACCAGCACTACGGCTGTGGTCTTCGCGCAGGCGAAGCTGATTGAGTTGCCATAGTAGTCGCGCGGAAGCGAGGGTTCGAATCTGGAGTGGGCGTTTATTAGGAACATGAACCGTACCTCCTGATCTACTGCCATGTTGAGGGCTCTGGTTCTCAGACGCCACAGGCAACCTGATAATAATTTAAATGTTGGAGTTTTCTGGGGCACTTGTCTTTTCAGGGACGCAATTTCCTTGGGCCCGAAGATGAAGGAAATGTGGCTCATTTCGTTTACAGGCATGATCTGCCCTGGGACTTGATCGTATTCGTAGAGAGGGAAACTGATTGAGGGTTTGGAGCGGGGCTTTAGGGTTTCTCTTTCCCATACTGGAGGAATTGACGGGTCGCTTGCTCCCATGGTTATTTCGCCTAGAGTTGTCATGAACTAGACCAGTCCAATTGCGTCTGCCATGCTGTGGTTTAGCAACAGGACGAATATAAATTCTTTACATTTCAAACGTGTTACGTACAAATTCATCACAAATATACAAAATTGTGAGTAAATTGACTCTTGTATCTAATACCTAATTGAAAAGAAATCTACTTTCAAGTGATTCATGATAGTTAAAAAGTAGGAACAGGAGCAAATGAATTTAGAAGAAATTTAGAGACACGTGGATTTAATAAGATCTATTGAAAATACATATAAAAATATTTTATTTTTACTGTTAAAACATATAAAATTCTACATAACTAGTTTTTTTTTAAGAATTTGAAATAATAAATAATGTATTGTATATTATTAGGTTGTATGATATTTTGTTAAAATTCAATTGCGAAGTTTTTAAGGTGAATTTATTTTTAATGAATTTGAATGGTCTACTTAATATTTATAACATCTAGGTGATTTTCACAAGGGTGAAGCATCATCTAGGCGCTCATCCATGCTTGTACTACCCTGACTCACATGTGCTTAACTAGGTAATTTTCCCAAAATCAAGTCCACTTAAATTGCTATCCCATTTGCTAAAAAACCTCATAGTTGAATCTTCATAAAACCTCACATAATTTGACACCTTGCAAAAAATACTACCTTGCTAAGTTTGTATTATAAATGTGTTAAAAATAGCATATATATCTTTTAAAAATATATACAATACGTGAGAGATATACCTTGCTAAGTGTTTACTATAAATGTTTTTAAACTAGCATATATATCTTTTAAAAATATATATAATACAATGAGACATATCCTTCTCAAGGACTTCTATTTTTAATCAATTTCTCACATTTAAGTGCAATAAATGTCTCAAGAGAAGGATATCTCTCAACATATTTTATATAAAATTTAAAAATATATATATGCTAGTTTAGATTACCTTCATATATATGGAAATAACTCTTTTTTTCTTTAAAATTTCATTTAAAATTTGTAAGTTCTTTTCTTTCAAAATAATTGAAAAACACAGGCATACACACATTAGAGAGAGATAGGGGTGAGGAATACTACAAGTTAATAGAATTAAATGATAATAGTGCCTAAACATAGAATTGAAGTATTTATCCACCAAAATATAAATAAATTAGACTTTCTATTCTATTTATAATTTTCAAAACAATTTTATATTACATATTTTGAGGAACAATAAAATCCAACAAACATTTAAAAAAATCATAAGTTCAAATAATAATAACATTTCTTGATTTGCAAAAATGAGGATAGATAAAGGAATGTACAAACCCTATAAGAAATGTAAATCAAGAAGATAGAATAGACACTTATATTTAATATTCACTTTATAATTTAGGGTTCTAAGTTCAGAACTTGAGGGGAAATTTAACAAAATAATGGAATTTTTTTATTAATTAAATAGGTGTGAAAAATTAGGAAAACTTCTACATATTAAATAATCTAAACATAAAAATTGGGAATTTCTATCACCACATATGCATATTATTGAAATATTTGTTGATCCACAAATCTATTTTTTGGAATTCTTGAGAAAAAATAACCACTTGATCAAAAAAGGGAAAATAAAATAATCTCACATAAAATACTTTGATAATAGTGTTGTACCTAGGTTTGGAGAGGAGTCACCCTAGATCTTCTTATGAGATAATTGATCCATTGATGTTTGAGAACAATATCAGCCCAATTATGCATGAAACTTATAATGCATATCCCTCATGGCATTCATAATAGTGGAGCTTGTTTGTGGGCCTAAAGGGGTATTTCTCTTTTTCGCATCTACTATGTTGGCTTCTCTTATTGCAATGTGTTTCTTCTCTCAACCTTTCTTCTTCCTCCTCCTCTCTGTCATTTCAAGGCCCACTTCTACAAAACCATTTACATTGCCAAATACATAGATTTCAATGCCATTATACAATATTGTAGTGCTATTATTTGCATTCTAAACTATTAATCAACTAGTTGAAACCCATCATCAATAGCATTCAAAAAATAAATGTTATATATTTCTACGCTATTTTTTGTAAGCATAACTAATAATTTTTATGGATTGTGGAGGTTTTTTCCATCTATTTGTTTACTCGTATTTTTAAAGCCTAATGACAAATGCAAGTTGTATGAAATATTGTAGGACCTTCATTTTTTTTTAAATGAGAATTTCCCTCTTATCTATCTATAACTAAGGTTTGGAGGTGTGACTCATCACACAATTTGCCACATCAACATGTCTAGTAAGAAGTGCCCTAAATTTGACTTTTTAAGTATTTGAGCAAAACTTAATCATGGTATCCATAGTAGTTGAACAAAAAAATATCATTTGTTGTTAGCATAATATCATATTCTTATTTAAAATATAACTTATATGCAACCTAAATGATCACAATACCTTTTGGTAACCATTAATCTTGTTATCTCTAACTTTTATATCTAACACAAATGAACCAATAGTTGAACACAAAAAAAAAAAAAAACTATTTGTTTTTATAAAAACAACACATTATTATTTAAAATGCAACTTATATTCAACTTTAAATGATCATATTTTTTTTGACAATCCTTCAAATTTCATGGAAAACTACAAGGCATTTATTGTGCTCACCTTTTATATTTATGATAGAACAAACTATTAATATGAAATACTTCAATGCATATGCATTGCTACCCCAATAGTTGTACACATTAGAACAGTATTTTTGACCATGACAACAATACTAGTTTAAATGATGCTCACCTTATTTTATAGGTGGCACACTTATAGTGGATAGTTATGATATTTTATTTGAAACAAAAAATTATTTATTTCACTTGTTAATAAATGTACTTATGTTTTTTTATATAACATTTATAGGTTCTCATATGTTCAAGTATGGATCCATCTTGACCAACATATGGTTATTTTTTAATTTACATGCGAACTAATTATTAATAATGTATAGTATAAATATGTTGCAAGACTGAATATTATAATCACAAGTAGTATCCCAACAATTAGACCCCACCCAAGTACTAGCCACTCTCCCTTAAGAAAGTAAATCAAGAGAAAAAATATAATGAATACCCTATATCAAGAACATGGAAAAGGTGTCATATTGTCTTTTGAATGGCAATGTCATAGGTTCAATTCCTATCAATGTCTTTCAACATGCCCAAGTAAGATGTATGCACCATCATATCCTTTAGTGACTCATCTTCTTGTGTTCACAAGAGTTTTGCACCATTTTTCTCCATCACCACCCATTCAAGTTCTCCCATGAAGAGGTTCAACTTCAGTTGAAACATTCATTGCTTTGTCACAACAATTTTTGCCTCTCTTTTGTATAGAGTTGTGGAAATGAAGAGAAAAATTTGAATAAAAATGAAATTTCACTATTTCGCTCATTATAAAAGCAATGAGTGAAGCCGCATTTATTCATGCCTTTAACCAATGAAAATTAATTACCATTTGAAGCTTTATATACAATTAATGGTACACGGGTTCATTATACTCATTATACAATAACACCTCTCCACATAAAAATTTGAAAATTTTTGTACATTAAAAGGATTGTGCTCAAATAACTAGGTTATTCTTTCTTATCATGAAGATCTACCAACATGCATGCAGTTATTTGAACCATATCCCATAATCTTTAATGGTGAGTCATATCCACTGATCTAACATATAATTTTTAATAAACAATTATACGACATATAGACTTCAAAACAAAATTTACAAGAACCCCAACAATTTGTCAGGATGCAGCTCTAACCACAAAGCAAGCCCTCCTATAACTCCCAAACTATACTGCTTCAAACATAATGAATAAATCACAAAGATGCTAACACCAAAATTTTATCCAGAAACTTAAAAGCAAGCTAACCAAATTAATAAAAGATATATCTGGATTTCTGCACAGAATAAATAAAACTAAAATGAATGGAAATACCTCAATAATTTCACGTGAATTAACAGATCTACTTACCATCGCACAGAAACAGTGTCCAAGAACAATTATCTGATAAAACAAACCTGAATGAGAAGAAGGGGAGAGTTGATGACAATCTACGGGCTGAGAATGTCGTACAGCAGGTCATCCCAACCGGGAATCGGCGGTTGCAGATCTCCAAACTCAGCCAGAGTAACATCTGCATCCGCTTCCACAAACAAAACCCCTTCGCCTGTACAATCCACCGCCAATTTCCCAGCGGCCGCCTCCCTGAGCCTTCCAGCAAAAGGATAGTAATGCACCAGAACCTTTTCCAGTGCTTCTCTGATAACTTTAGCAGGATCTTCGTACTCTTTCAGAAAATTATGCTTATAAATTGAACAACAGGGATGTGAAATCTCAGCCCCGCTTGATCATCAATGTTGGAAAGATAGAGAACTTCCCTGGGAGTAGGCAAAGGAGGAGCCACCAGAACGGCTTCCTGCCTTCTCACCTTGAACTTCAGACCAGCCATGGAAGCCTTATAACACAAAGCTTATCAAAACAGAGGAGGATTCACAAGTGTACATAAATTTCCAAAAGCTAATGCATATATATAGAATTCTTTCGTTGCTGATTTGAAGTTATCTGATTTTCTAAGCTCGTGTCCGATTGATTTGTTGGAGGAGTTACAAATTCTTAGGTGATTTAGGTGATGTGGAGTTCATTGAAAAGTTGCAAAGGGGGTTTAATTATTTGTTATTAATGTTGTTCTTAGTCGAAATAAAATTAATAAAATTTTAATTTTATTTATATATTTATAGGTGAGCTAGTAAGGGAAAAGTAAAAAGAAGTTGTAGTTTGAATTGTAATATAGAAGTTTCTTTTGAAGTTGATATATTGTCATATAATAAATAGTCAATGTATTATAGTGGATACATTATTATGTTTTCCTATGCACATAATATATGTGTTGTAAATGTGCATAAATAATTGACGTATTGACTATAATATACTAATTGTTTACATGAGAGACCTAATCTCACATAAACAATTGTTGTATTGACTATAATGTACATTATTTAATCCCTTCCCTATAACGTATTCATTGTCTATATGGAATACCTAATCTCGTGTAAACAACTAATACTTAATTACAACATATTGATTATCTACTTAGCATTTCCCTTATTTACTCTCGATCTAAAATGCAACAATTTTTAACCATAAGCTACAC
This sequence comes from Sequoia sempervirens, assembly GCA_007258455.2. Lineage (NCBI taxonomy): Eukaryota > Viridiplantae > Streptophyta > Pinopsida > Cupressales > Cupressaceae > Sequoia > Sequoia sempervirens. The sequence goes on from VDFB02256132.1 coordinate 202,013,607, forward strand.
CATAATAATTGATCTAAAACACAATATTGATATGATTGTAACAATACATATGTACAATGTATTGACAAGGCATTAAAGAATACCACCGAGTCAAATATGTGAATTCCAAGTGTTAGCCATTATAACGATAAGAGTTTGTGTGAGAAGCTTAAATCAAAGGCACAAGAGCCCATTACAATGAAAACTCGGTGCAACCCACAGGGAGTAGATAATTTTTCTCAAAATTTGATGTGGATGATGATCACAAACCTTCAAATCAATCAATTAAATTCATCATTACTAATGTGCTAATTAGATCTTAAGTTTTTGAGTTTGAGAATTCATCTTGTTTTTTTCTATCTACTATAAAATTAGCATATAAAAAAGTGTCACCCTGAATAGATGTGCATATTGTGATATTACTATCAGGATTCAACTATGTAGTTTTACAAGTCAAACTCATTAACCCATGTTTCATGAGTAGTGGTTCACAAGAACCCATCTCTCATGATAATGAATGGTGCACTTAGCACTCATTGCATCTAGGTGATGCTCACAAAGTTGAAGCACTGGACCTTCCCTAGAGGTCACCCATCCTAGTACTATTCCAACTCAAGCACACTTAACCAAGGAGTTTTCCCCAAGGTTACGCCCACTTAGCTTGCAACCCCATTTGTAAAACCTTCAGCAAGTGTTGTGCCTTATGAACCATTCATTATAGAGCCCCTTTAGCTCATCCATTGATAAGTAAGAGGTATTTTCCACAATGTGTCAAATTGTGATATTACTATCAGGATCCAACCATGTAGTTTTACGAGTCAAACACATTGACCCATGTTTCATGAGTAGTGCTTCACAAGAACCCATTTCTCATGAAGGATAGACACAGTCAAGTGTGAAGCATACATGTTCTAGTTTTCAGAACATACAAGTCACCAAAAAAAGTTCATGTGTATGTAGAGTGAAGACTGTATTATTTCAGTCATGGAAGGTTCATTTAAATGCTTTGCATTTCTCCATAGTTTCTATTGTGGTCTTACAGTCTAGAGGATGCATTTTTCATGTCTATCTATTGTCTCTCCTTGAGTTTCAGTTGTTGATATGTACCGCAAGTTGAGTTGTCAAAGTTATATCTCAAGAGGGTGTTGTCTAAGTTTGCAATAGATATTGGTTTTGTATCTATTTGCGTGCACTAGGATAATGTTGTATAAAATTGTGAAAGAAGGGCATGAAAATGATTTTGAATATAATTTGATGTTGTGATGTAATTTGTATGATGCTATCTTGTCTCTTCGATACCGCTTGTGGTTTGGAGTTAATATTTTAAGGGTTGAGTGTTTGTTGGACCAACTTAGTACTTTAGTTGCTTGCATCAAGTTTTTGTGGTGTGCGCTAGCATGAGAATATGTAAAGAGTTAAAATAGGTCTTGCTTATCTCTTGAATTGGACCACATTGAATTTCTCTTGCTCGTAGATGATTTGAAGCTAACTCAATATGGTCGTTGCACATTTCATGCTCATACAACCCTGTGTGGCCGATAAGGAGAAACTTTTTTGATGCTTATAGAAGGTATAAATGAAATATCAAGTAACTGAACAATATGTACAAGTATTCAATGTGTGATTAATGTAATTTTCCGAAAGCAATGCGCTGAAGGCAAAGGAATGTGTGTGAATTTGCAAAGAAGTGTTTGGTGCATGTTAGACGAAAAGAGTCAAAAGCATAAGAGTATAAGTGAAGTGTGGAAGGGAATGAGTTGACCAAAGTGTGTAAGTGAATGCTTGAGGCAGTGAGATAAAGGAAAAAACAAAGAGGTAAATGTTGGAGTTAGTGAGCCAAAGGTAGAAGAAGAGAAGTGAATGTTGGAGGTAGTGTGAAAAAGGCTCAAGTGCAGAAGTGATTGTTGGAGATAGTGAGCAAAAGGTTTGAAGTGCAAAAGTGATTTTTGGAGGCAGTGAGTTGAAGGTAACAAAATTGTTGAATTATTAGAGTTGTGTGTTGAGGTTGTAAGTGTTTCTTTATATAGGGAGTTGTAAACTTCCATAAAACCTATTGTAAAGATTTGTTTTAGTTGTGAAGAGCTAGATTTGGATAGTAGCTCCAAGTAGCTTTCTCACCGTGGTTTTTCCCTTGTTGGTTTTTCCACATAAATCTGGTGTTGTTGTTTTGTATTCTTGCTTCAAATATTTTATCTAGTTAAAAAAATATTTTTTGATTAATAAGTTAAATTAATTTGAGGGATATATTGATTCACCCCCACTCAGTATATCTATGTGTTCTAACAAGTGGTATTAGAGTGAGGTTCCTTGGTGCAACCTAATAGTTAAAGGTAAATCTTAGTTTAGAACAAGAGGCACCACAATTTGATGTAAACAATTTTTCCTTCTAGAGTGTCTGGATGGATGCCTATCTCTTATCACTAGGTTATGATGTTTGGAGAGTTCACAAGGATAATTACACTAAACCTATTCATCCTATCACTGATCCTAACGCAAAGAAGGCTTGTCAGAAAAATTCTAAGGATAAGAATTATATCCCAAGTGGGCTATAAAATATTGAATTTGTTAAGGTGGTGTAATGTAATACTACAAAAGAGATCCAAGATAAGCTCAAGAATCTATATGAAGGAAATGATAGTGTGAATTAAGCAAAGTTGCAGTCCTACCAAATAGTATTTGAAAATCTAAAGATGAAAGAAGAGGAGAACATAGCTAGCTATCTGCTCTAGGTAGTTGATGTTACAAATGGAATCAGAGGTCTTGGTGAAGACATAATTGACTTCGTGGTGGTGAAGAAAGTTCTTAGGACTCTCCCTTAGTGATTTGACTCAAAAGTGTTTGCAATTGAAGAAGCCAAGGATCTGAAAAAGCTTACCATGGAAGAACTATTTGGATCCCTTATAGCCTATGAAATGATAAATGAAGTTCAAAGTACACACAAAAGAGAAGCTACATTCAAAGTTGTGAAGAAAGTAGAAGCATCCAAATTACATAGTGACTCTGAGGAAGAAGAATTAAACTTTGTGAGAAAGCTTAAGTAAGGATTAAGCAAGTACAAAGGTAAATTACCATTCAAGTGATTTAATGTGAAAGAATTGGCCATTATGCTTCTAAATGTCCTTGGAGAAAATGAAAGTAGCAGCAAGGGTTTCAAGAGAAACAATTTCAAGAAGAATACTACTCCTCTGATAAAGGAGATCATTGCACATCAAATGATGATAGAGATGAATCCTTGTTTATGGTCACTATGATCTTCAAAAGTAAAAGCAAAGATATAATTGAAGAAGGTAAAGTTGATTTTGAAGGTGAACTTGTCTCTACTCTTGAAGACCTAAAATTTATAAGGGGAGAAAAAGACAAAATGTCTTGTTTGAAGACAAGATAAAAGAATGTAAAAAGCTTGAGAAGGAAATCCTTTTACTCAAAAAGGAATTGGAGAAAGCTATGTCTAAAAGTCAGGAAGCTAATATTAGACCTAAAGGAAGATCTCATCACACAAGAAGACCCTCCGCAAATAGGTTCAATCATGCACTTTTTGGTTGTTGTTTCATTTGCAATAAATATGGACATAAGGCTATAGAGTGCAAGTCTGAAATGAATAAAAGAAATTATGTTAATATAAATTCGCTTGCTTCTCTGGTGGATGTCAATGTGACATTTTAGATCTATAATAATCTTGGACACATAGAAGAATATTACAAAAGTGATTTTGCAAGATCAAAAATCTAAAAGAGAGATGGTGTTGAGAAAGTCAAGGAAACAAGAAATGAAAATTCAATGGTTGTCCAAATAGCATTTTGAGCTCAAGGTCAAGCAAATCTTTGGGTAATTGATAGTGGGTATTCAAGTCACATGACTAGTGACAAAATGAAATTCATCAAGTTGGTGTAGAGAAGGAATTTTCTGCTCACAAGTCTCTTTATTCTCATGAGAATCTGAGGGAGTGAACTTCCATAAACTACCTCAAGGAATAGAGGGAGAGTTCTAGAAACAGAAATACTAGGTCACAAAGGTTTTCTGGATAGACTGACGAATTCTTGGCCAAAGGATGAAAGTACAAAATAAGGACGATAGCGTATCATGATGGAGTCCCATAGGCACATTGGCGTAGATTGTACGAAACAAAAATTGAGAATATCATAGAAAACAACAATGCAAATACTAACAATTTGATTACTAGAACTTCCAGGATGTGAGAAAGTAAAAAAATATGATAGAACTAAAATAAAGTATAGTAAACTAAATGAAATATAGATGATAAAGTGAGAGAATGAGAGGAAGAGAATGCTCACAACAACCCAAGTAATGAAGACTCCAGCTAATACCTTTAATACCTGCACACATAGGATCGAGGGAAAATGTTGGGTTGTTTAGGGGTTTTCCTTAGTCAAATCCCCGTTTTGGTGTTCCCACCTCCATGGAAATCTAGATAGATAGAGAGAAATAATAAGCAGAAATCAGATGATTACAAGAATGATAAAAGCAATCCCCGCTTAAGGAGGAGAACTCGTATCACAAAATAGAGATGCAATAGATAGGTGATGTGACAAATCCCAAGATGCTCAAAGATACAAGATAAGCAAGATAGATATCACCTGCAAGGCTTGAGGAAGCCAAGGAGAGAGACAAAGTTGTGAGAGCCAGGAGAGTTGCAAAGAGTGTTGTCGGAACTTGAGAGCTTGATTTCTATAAAAAGATGTAGAGAGTTGTGCAAGCAAGAGAGCAAGAGAAAAGAGTGTATATAAGAGGGAGAAATTCGGAAGAAGACCAAATGGATTGAAAAGATAACTTTTAAAGATAGAATAGGAGGGAAAAGAAGCTTCTTGAGTTGTTACAAGGCATTCTGAGTCATCACCACCGATAAAGGTTGTTGACAAGTGGCAAACATGCTAGAAAATGGTTGTTTGAATGCTGAAATGTCATAAGACGCTAGTGTGGCATGCTATTGTCCAAACACATCATGCTATAAAATAACAAGAGCAGGAAAATCACAAGTTTTGATGCAAAGTTGACGCACGAAGGAAGCTATTGAAAAGGGGTCTCGATCATCCTAAAAGGGGAAAAATCCTAATGCAAGGGCTAAAATGAACACAACTGCTAAGGGAGTAGACACTAAGGTGGATGTAACAATGTATGTGAAATTGCAAGGAGTGCAATTTTACGACATTGTATTTTTCCCCCCACTTTAGTGGGAATATGAATCTACACTAATATGCACACTAAAGGAAATTTACTAAACATGAATAACGTTATGGTGTCAAAAAGATACTGTAGAGGAAGCAGAAAACTCTTTGAACCAAGGAAGCATGCCCCCAAGATGAAGACCTATAAAACAAGCACACTAGACAAGGAAGATCTGCATAAGACAACAAGGTTCGAACATAGAAATCCATTACATCACGGGGTTAGAACACATAGAAACACATACACATAGGCACACAAAAAAGTAAAATATTTGAGTTAGCAAAGTGAAAGAGACCTCGATGTAAAGGGTTGTCTCAGTACTATGTGTCATCCCCAAATTAAGAAATAATACATAGAATAATTCTTAAATGAAGAGAAGAAAGTAAGGATTGATTGCTTCAACAGAAGAATACATACAAAAGATAGGGAATCAACCAATGTCAAAGAGAGAAAGAAGTATATACCCAATATGAAGAAGCATATATATATCTTTGATCTGGTATATACAATTGAGAAGAGAAGAGATAAGAGAATTTAAGAGGGGAACGAAAATTCCAAGAGAGATGGCTCCATAGGTACTCTTTCCTGGGGAGGATTGTTCAAATGTGTCACAGATCCACATACCTATGGAAGGTGAACAAAAGGCTTTTTAGGTCCTCGGAGCTACAAAGTTCAGCAAAGAGATCTCGCAGAATGTAAGTGCTTCACAAGTCCTCGGACTTAGGAAGCGAGATGTGAGAGGCTCTACAGAGTCTGATGGGCCTTTATAGGTGCTCAGTCATGCAAGGAAAGCATGATGCAAAGGAGCTCTATAGGTTCTCGATCCTATAGATCAAGACTAATCAAATAAGCTGGAGACAAGATTTTTGGCTTGCGAATGAAATCCGATCTAATTTGGAGATTGACAATGAAAGATATTAAATGTGATGTCAAATTTTTTCTAAGGTGTGAGAGAGTTTCAACCATCGAGAAATTTTTTGGTTCAACTTACAAGCATCTTAACTGTTCAAAATTTATTTTCAAGCGTGAGACTATTTTGATGGGAAAAGCCCACAATAAATATCCTATCGGCTAATAAAATTAGCATTTTAATCCACATATTATCTTACGTAGGGATTCCTAAAAGGGACTTAAAAAGAAATCAAAGTTATAAACTTTTAGTGCTATATAAGGAGTTAGGTAAAATTTATGTGAAAGAGATGTATTTAATTAAAGTTAGAATATACCAAAAGATTTTAAAAAAATTCTCTAGTTTTTCTTTTAGAGAGCATTTTAGGTATTATATATATATTGAAAGAAATAAAAAAAATTTGATTTAAAAATTATATGTAATTAGTGTAGTTTTTTTTATCTTGTTTAGAAAAATAGATATTGAACTAAATAAATAAAATAGATTTTAAGTAGTTTTAAAATTGAGGAAAATAAATAAATGAATAAACAATTATGTACATATGATCATTATTATTCTTTTTCATATATTTATAAATAAATAAATATTAGTCAAATATTAACAAGTATGCACATAATAATAATTATTAACAATAATAAATAAAATTAAAAAATAATAGTGTTTGGTTAATAAATCTGAGATCAATTATTTACGAACTTGGATAAATTACGTAGCTTAGGTGGATGAGTCAACTATGTCAATGTTACTATGAATTTTATTACAAATTAATTTCATTCCAAATTTTTAAAATATTTTTAAGAAAAATTTTGTTAAAATATTTTTGAAATGCTTTTTATATATTTGTTTGTTTTAAGAATGAAAATATTTTAAAAAAAACATAATAATTTCTATAATAGAACTTAAGAATATAAATCTAAAAAACAAAAAGAATATTTTATATTTAGAAAGATGAATGAGATAGAATAGGATATGTAGAGTTAAAGTAACCATCATGAGTTAATTCATAGGATTTTAGAAAGTTTTATTTTATAAAATAAATAATTTTATTTTTATTTTTGGATGATGTCACCATTGATGTCATCTTTTAGTTGATTTTTGATAACTCAAAAAGTTGATGATGTCGTCCTTAGGAGACCCATTTTTTATGTAAATTTCCCCTAATGGAGATCATTTTTCCCCAAAAATTATTGAAATGGGCTTTGAATTGCTAAAGCAATTATAGTGGCACAATCTCTCCAAGATATTCAATTTAAAAGATTATTCTCAATCAATTTTCTAGATCAAAAGTTATGGCCTTTTGAAGTTAGGATCTCATTTATTGAATATAAGAGATTTTATGATAAATAAAAATACTATATAAGTGAGTTATACACGTTGATAAGGAATATTCACTAACCTATGACATATCACTATGATATAAATATGTTAAATTTAGCATGGTGATTTGTTTTGAAACCTATGCACCACTTTTGCATGGCATTAATTCATAGTTTTGTGATTTGTCTTTGGTTGTTTCATGTATTGTTTTCTCTATTTACTAGGTGCTTGGGATGTGTTTGCAATCCATATTTTGTAAGTATTATTATTCTATTTGGAGTACTCCATATCTAAGTGTTATTGTTATCTCTTATGAGGAATCTTGCACTAAATTATATTGTAGCTGATATTATTGTTGATGAATATATTGATTTAGAATTTGGAAGTTAAATTTTATGATATTGCTATTGATGAATATACTGATTTAGAATTTGGAAGTTAAATTTTATGATATTGCTATCAGGATTCAACTGTGTAGTTTTGAGTCAAACTCATTGACCCATGTTTCATGAGTAGTGGTTCACAAGAACCCATCTCTCATGATAATGAATGGTCCACTTAGCACTCATTGCATCTATGTGATGCTCACAGAGGTGAAGCATTGGGCCTTCCCGGGAGGTCCCCATCCCAGTACTACTCCAGCTCAAGCCACTCAACCATAGAGTTCTCTCCAAGGTTAAACCCACTTAGCTTGCAACCTCATTTGCAAAACCTTCAACAAGTGTTGTGCCTTATGAACCATTCATTATAGAGCCCCTTTAGCTCATCAAAAGGGGCTCTATAATGAATGGTTCATAGGAAAAACACTTGCTGAAGGTTTTCCAAAAGGTTGCAAGCTAAGTGGGTTTAACTTGGAGAGAACTATAATAAATGTTGGAGCTAGAGTAGTATTGGGATGGGTCTCTGGCTCTGTGAGCATCACCCCAATGAGTGCTAAGTTAACCATTCATTATCATGAGAGATGGGTTCTTGTGAACCTACTCATGAAACTGGGTCAATGAGTTTGACTCAAAATTACACAGTTGAATCTTGATAGCAATATCATAATTTGACTCGCTGTGGAAAATACCTCCTACTTATCAGTTAAATTTTTCTAAAAATATTTTCAGAAGATACATGATTGTATTATGAAGAATGATTTTCTAAAAAAAATTCTAAAAATTAAATTGATTTTATTATATTAAATCAATTTTTCTTACAAATTAAAAAGCATTTCTACACCCTTTTAACTTCCTTTCAATTTTACACACCAAACCTAAATATTGTAGGCTCAAAAGATGAAAGATAAGAATATAGACATGTAATTTTGAGCATTACGCCCTCTTATTGTAAAGGGGAGAAACTAATACGACCATTGAAGTAGGAAAAGGTTAAGTACAATCCTCCACAAACTTTTTTTTTAAGAGACTATTTATGTTTTACGACTAATAAAGTGAGGAAACATATTTTAAATGTGAAGAATGGTGATCACATTAAATTTGATTAGTAATTTGAACGATGGTAGCAATTGTACAGTTGGGTCAAATCACTAGCAATTTCTACATAGACAACTTTGCATTGATTCAATAAAATCTCCCCTTGTGGTAAATCCCTTCACCTCTTGGACAAACAAGAGCAATGGATGTACTTATGTGAAGCTTAATCCATGAAGATGTAGAGGAATCATACATTTCTATCTCCATATTAGATTGCAACTCTCCTTTAATGAAAACTCAGTGCAACCCATAGGGAGCAGAATAATTCCTCTCAAAATTCCAAATCAATCAATTAAAGTCATCATTACTACTATGCTAATTAGATCATAAGTTTTTGAGTTTGATAATTCATCTTGCTTTTTTCTATCTACTGTAAAATTAGCATATAAGCAAGTGTCACCCTAAATAGATGTGCGTAAATAATGAATTGTTTTATATGAATGATTTTAAATTAAGATTCCTCAATATTGAAGTATTCTCTCATAGAATCAGAATAGACTAGGTAATATGAGTGTAATGAAGAAATCAAATATAAGTTGCAACTACTTCAACCCTTTTTTTCATGTAATTTGCATCTTACATATGCCCTTCAAAGTCAAATTAATAATTTTATTCCTCTAAGGCTTTCTCGTCTTGTTGTATCTTTGCTAAGATGTCACTCTACTATATAGATCATTTGTAGCCTTCTTTGTCCTATATCTACATATGTGATCATTAATTAATCTTCTTATCTTTAATCTATTGTTCTCACAATAGAATAGAAATTATTCGGATTTGTGTTTGTGCACATGTTATTTACATTTCATTTTTTTTCTTTAATATGGTTGTCTAGGTGTCATTAATTGCTATCAATATGATGTTGCAAGGTGTGCACCCTTTGTATCATTGTATTGTGCAATACAGCGCTCATGTTCGTGACATGGCTTAACTGCCTCCCATGGATTCATTAACTCTAGCGGTTGTAATGAGCATTAACAATTCAATCTTTTGGTGCACGTTCGACAACTGTTTATGCAACAATTGGTATTAGAGCCTAGGTCATGGGTTCAAACCCCTCGCTTGTGCTAAGGGGGATTGTTGCAATGTGTGTGCCCTTGGTTTCCTTGTGTTTTGTAGTAGAGTGCTCGGGTTCGTGACATGGCCTAACCACCTCTCGTGGATTCATTAACTCTGGTAGTTGTATCGGGTATTGACAAGTTGATCTTTTGGTGCAACAACAACTGTATGTGCAACAAATGACTCTATTCAAAGGGTGTCAACATAGATGACTATAGGAGAAAAACAGTAGAAATCATAGCCTCGATTTTGGAGATGGAGAAATAAGCTCAACTAACATTACCAATAAGTAAATTTGGAGAATATTAAATTGATGGATTTGAGTGTAGAGACATCAATTTTTTTGCTCCAATTGATATTTTTATTATATTTTTTATAAATGGATTAAATGTTTTTAATTATATTTTTTTATAGGATTCCACAAATAGATGGATTAAAACCCTCCTTTATGTCTTTCACACAAAACATAAAGAAACATGTTTACGTAGTTATTTTCCTTTCCTTTCCTAATGCAAATAATATGAGATGTACTTTAATGATCCATGTTCTTTTATGATTGGACTTAAAAATTATATGGTTATAGTGATTAGTGATAGGTTTTTAGATGGTGCTCCAAAATCTTTACATCTCAAGTGTTTGACATAAAAAAATGACACTTTGAAAGCATCAAGTAGACAATAATGACTGATCGTGCTAGTAAGTTAATTTACTAATAATAATACCACTTATGTTTCAAATTTTATTTCTTATTGCTCATACTTCTGATTTATTTTTGTGAGAGGAGAAACAAAAAATTTAATTTTCAAGAAAATAAGTTTTCAATGGTTGATTAGTCATGGATACAATGTGTAAATAGTTTGTAAAATGATTAGGCCTACATGAACAAGGTATTTTGGAGTGAATATAATTTTTTGACAATCCTAGACATCAAAGTCTTGGTTATTCATCAACCTTGATAAATCTAATGATGATAGTTGTCACTCAATGATACTGTGGGCAACCTCATATAATACAAATATCAAAATAGGGTCCATGAATAGTCCTTACAAAAAGGTTCTTTCCAACACTCTTCCCATCCACACTAGAAACCATCATTCCCAAATCCTTCAACCCACTAAATGGGACCAACAACAAAAAAAATTCTTAGAAAGAAAATATTAAAATCAAATTTCTGAAGCTAATGAATCCAAAAGTTAAAACATGGAAACAGGAAGTCAAAATAGATCCCAAAGAAATTTGGATCAAGCAGAGCACCATATCTTAATCTAGTAGTCAATAAAAATATGGACCCACATCAAAAAATTCTACCCACTTATCACAACTATCCACCTTCTTCAAAATGGTCTTCAATCCAAACACACAAGGTGTATACAATTGTTGGCCCCAAACACACACAAAATTTGACATCTAAACTCCATCATCCCCTATCCCAACTTTGGAAAATGCAAAATCCAAATCTACCTCTACCATCCCCCATCATAATCCAACATCTCGCCTAAAATACAAAGATCCAAACTTCCACATTCATCATGTCCTAGTAGCAACACTTTATCATAAAACCTCAAATGGCACTCTATTGCAATGTGTGTATTCAAATAAAGCCAACCCTAGTATCAACAAGGATCACAATAACATATATGGTTTATATACAAGCACAATGATTCTAGTGAGGCAACTCCTCAAGGAATTTCACTATTGGCATACCATGACAACAACGTTTACATCAATACCAGCAAGTGCTCCAACATAGTTGATGGTCATTCAAAAGAAAAAATTAAAGTGAAATAATTTATCCAATAGATTAAATTATTCTTATGACGCTTTGGAAAAGCACCATGATGAAAATTCATTCATGAGCATCATGTATAAAATCAATTATCTATGCATTCCATTTTAGTTGGGAGCATCTTGTCTCATCCATCATGTTATTTTGTTATGACATCACTATCAACCCAATCATTTAATTAACATCCATCTTCCCTATCTACCTTGATCTTAACAAATACTAGAGGTAGAAACTTCAACACATGCTCTTGGAAAACTCTTGATATGGTCATCCGTTTTTGACCACATACCATCTTATACATGTCATCATTTACATAGCCCTATCAAAGCCTTTTGCTTGGATAAATCATTTTATCTCATTGAGAGATTCATTTGAATTCAAGTCCCTTATATAGATCCTATTCCATAAATGGTATCCTCCACATCCCTTACCTATCCATTTCTATCACACTAGTCCATTCATTCACTAATAGTGTACCATACCTTGTTAGACACTAGGGGAAGGTGATTGCATCTTACTTTGGAATAAATCCTGATATATGTCTCCTATCCCACTTAGTGATCTGGATACCTTTCAAGACAAACAAAAAAAGTTTTTGAGAATTTTCCATCATCCTGTGAATAATTTATCAAAATATCCTCATTGCTCACAATCTAGACACTCCAATGTGATATCAAACCATCTAATGTATTTTGTTCTTATCCTTGCTATAAATATTGATCCACTTTTATCTAAACTATCATCAGGATGTATCCTTCAAATACTATCATCAATCAATCAACTTTAGCTTGGCTAGTGACAATTTGTCATGTCCCTTTTTCTAGAAAGATAGTTGTAGAGTGACATCCGAGAAATATTCTGCATTCCACCACAAAGGAGTCAATTAGCCTGTAGCCGAGGAACTAAGATCACCCAAGAACCATGTACATTCTACCTAGACTTCAAAAGGAAAGTGTCAATTTCTGGAAAGGGATTACTAATAGAAGATCACCATGATAAACAATCCAGTTTCACCTCTCTAGTTCCAAGGTAGATCCAGACATTGCTTTGCATCCCTCTACAAGAGCATATATCAAGCTATGAATTGGAACATACAATATAAAAATACATGTGTATATCATATCCAAAACTCATCAAGAATGGATCAGATTCTGAAAAGATACCATCGGACCAGAAGATGATTGTAGTAGGCTCTTAGTAGTTAGTCCTTCAAGTAAATTGAATAGGTTTCCTCTAGAATGTGCATCACCAATTACGAAGTATCACGAAGAAGGAAATTAAGCCAAGGAAGTGTGTCAATAAGTCTATAGGGTGGCGCACTAATTCCAAAAGACTCTACTTGGCCTTAAGTTGTCTTAGTGTAGCGTGTTAAAATTCAAATTTTGGGCTTTTGTGCTATTTTGGCTCAATTTTGACCCATTCCTTGAGGGAAATTGTTAGCATATAAATATAGGGAGTCAATTATTGTAATAGTAATCAAATTACTATCACTTTTTTATATTTTGGGACACTTGTGTTCTAATTCCTTTTATGGATGAAAACCCATAGGATATTGTGATCATTGGACAAAAACCCAACAATCACTAGGATCAAAGGATGAAATCCCTTTGGTTCTTGAGGGTATTCTCATTCAAGGATTGCATGTGAGCTTCAAAAAATCTATAAGGAAGTTAGTAAAAATTATCTAACTTAGAATCTCATTAAGGATAAACTTACAATAGAGTTTCCTCAAAAAGTATTGTGACACCTCTTAGTTATTGCATGAAGGCTGGTCAAAAACCATTCGCCACCTATCACAAAAATATTTTGTATCCCTTTATGATGGAACCAATGGATAGGGAACCTCCTACATCAAGCTAATAAAGGTTGATTGGTTCATGGGTCGGTGAAGAGGGCACATAAGTCGAATTTGTTAATTTTCTATTTTTTACTTGCTAATAAAAAATTTGTTTGCATATTAATTTTATTTTGTTCCTCCCTCTTATTGGAACAAAAATTAAATTGTGCACTCATTATGATAGACTATAGGGATTTTACAAGGCCTCTCCTATGAGGTTTTATTACTGTAGTATCTTTTAGCCTTGTAATCAATTCATCAAGTTCTTTTTGGTTGTTTTCTATTTTCCATAGAATGTTTTATTGTGTTCTTGGGCGATGTCTAGGAATTGAGGGAGGAGTTTGATGTGGTTCTTGTTCATGAGGGTCTCCGTGAGAAGGTGATGGAGGATTTTCAACATTTGAGAGTTGAAATTCTTTTCTTGGAAATTAAAAATAATAATTAAAAACCTAATTCAATCTACAATTTAATCAGAAAATTTGAAACTAAAAAAATAGAGATACTTACCTCTTTGACCTCCTTAGTGTCTTGGCGACATCTTGACAAAGATTCACAAGATCCAGGTGAAATAATTACTATGTATTTGGTGAGCATGGATTGGGGAGGGGAAAAAACACAAAGCACTCACAAGTTTCAATAGAAGAATGTAAAAAGAAAGTTTTTTTTAGCAACTTTAGCATTTGGAAGCACCAAATTTGGCGCTTGCCAAACTAGCTTAGTATGACCAAGCCTTGTTCAATTCATGTAAAAAAACAAAAGTAGCATCTTAATTGTGTCACAACGTTGTGCACTTACCCATAAGTAAACACACATATTATGAATTAATGAATTTCTATGAAAGTGAACTAATGAATTTGATGCATTTAGAGTATGATTCTCTAATTAGGAACAAGACTTGGTATTTTTTTCCTACACCTTAAAAAGAAAATTTATTTATTTTTATTGTTTTTATAAATTCAAATATAACTCTAATAATGAAATAAGTGAATATAAGGTAGGTTTGTCACTAGGGTTTTTACTTAATGATATGGTATATATTATTAGCACTTGCACTAGGGGGTGCAAGGGTTATGCCAATAGAAAAATATATAGAAGTAGACATGGAAAGGAAGTGTAGTTTAAAATATATACAATCTTGTTTGCAATATATACAAAATGTATGTAATACATATTTGGAGATTGAAAACTAAATGAATGATTTGCAGCAATGTCAATTGTGATTTGTAAAAATTATAAGATATTTGTACATGGCATAGTTGGAGATTGAAAACTGAATGAAATATTTGTAGCTATTGCAACTATGATGATATTGTATTTGATAATTCCATGTGCTAGTATGGAATGATCCGTCACATACTTTTTTTCCATTCCTTTTTTTATTTTCCTACATAGTCAATGAAAAAGTTAGCGGACTCAAAACATAAATGCAAAGCCAACTTTATCTAAACAATAAAAGTCACACTAAAAGTGAAAGTAGTTGTTGGTTAGAAAATAATAGATCAGTAGCATGATCAACACAATTGCTTAGAAGTATACAAATTTAGAACATACACCTGCATGCAATGAAGTTGTCTATAAATGTACAAATATTAATGAGTATAATATGAAGATGGGGAGGAAAATAAAACAATGAAAATTTATGAAGAGAAGGGTGAAATTCCATTCGTGTACTTGTACTCATCATAATGAGAGAAGATGTAGTTGACACTCTTCCTTTTTCCTAGTAATTGTGTATGGATTATTTTTCATTCTTGAATATCGATCGAGAGAAAATGGTGGATCTATCCTAAGCCCATTTATTGATTTTACTCTAGATATAGCTCTAAAAGCTAAGCCTTGTCTTTCTTTTTTAGCTATATCAATTGTTGCTTTCCTGAGTGTTAATCCTTGGGATTCACAAAATATTGTATGAGACTTGTAGGAATGCCATTCCAATTGATCGATGGAGATGAGTTGGTCGGTAGAATGGGGGGATTTGTCACTACTTGAGATCTCAATAATATTTTTGGGTTGATGAAAATTGTCCATTCCTGAATGAAATAAAAATTTTAAAATGGTAAACAATATACTATTTGTGTATTAATTTATAAGCTTTCTTCAACTTCTCTTTTGAAAGATAAATATTTTGTTTAGAAAGTAAAAAAAACTAAGTTAGCAATGTTTAAGTTAGCATACATTCAAGATAATAGACATAATTTATAACTTGTAAAAAAAAAAAACTTTATCTGTACTATTTATAAATATAATACAATTGTTTTGTTTATCAAATTGTTTATGCAAGATAATATTTTACCCCTTTCCTACCTCAATTCAAATTCAAGATTTAGCTTGGGACTTACTCGATTTATCCTTATAACCAATGTGTGTCAACTCAGTTGACAAACTTTTTGTTTGTGACTCTTGATATTTTGTTTAATTGAATTAAATATCCTTATGTGATTTTAAATAGGGAGGCAATTATCCATGCCATGTGAAAATGCAAGAACACCAAAATATTTGTGTAAACTTCATTAATATTTTTACATTATGACATGATTTTAATTAACCAATAATTAATCTACACTATTTAATGTAGAGTAGATTTTGAAATATTTGATCGAAATTTAAGTAAACATAATTATCCTTTTCCATAAACAATCTATGATTAACAATTAAAAAAAGACATACTTTTTCATTTCATAAATAAAATATAAGAACTTTTCTAGTAAAAGTTTTTTATGCTCCAAAAAAAAATGAACCAGCAAAAACAAACAAGAAACTCATTTTTACAAATTGAATTATGACTATTCATCAACCACCTTTAAAACTTTAAAATGTTCAGACTATTAATTTAAAAGAAAACAATACTTCCATTCAAAAAATTAAAGAAAATAAAATACGGTGTATAACTTTATTTTATGGGGGAAATCTCCAAGCGTTGACTATTTAACACACCATCCACACACAAAATGCACTACACAGAACAGAGTCCCAAAAGAAATAGGTTAAAGGATCTTAAGTAACACACAGAACACCAAATCATAACCATATACATAAGAGCCAACCCAATATATAAGTTTACATGTACACATTGAAAGTGTTGAATTGATTAATAATGTGCTCTTAAAATATTTCAAGGTAATGTATTTGTGTTTTCATTACTTTATCTTGTCTTGTAATTGGCCATGGTTTTGTCTTCTTCCTAATACCTAGCGGGATCTCTTTCCATAGCATTGCTTTATTCGATAATCATGTTGGAGGACACACATCAAAGAAATATTTTTAAGACTTTTTTGAGTATAGGGAGATTTCCTATATTTATTTTTTATATGCACAACATTCCAGGTGGCTTCCTAGCTCGGTTATCATCACACAGATGTTTCCTAGCTTTCAATATAAAGGCCACCTATTTTACCAACATCTCTGCATAATTCAACACAACAAATGGGTTCTTGTGTGATATGTTGTAAGTTTTTAGCTTATATTTTCCTACAGTTTCTGGTGTTTCTGCATGTGAGTGAGGGCAAGATGGAGATACTGTCACGGGACAATACAGACTTCGTGGTATTTTAAAAACTTTGTTTCCGTGAAATGTCCCTTCCTATCCGTCCCTTGGTCAAAGTTGCAGTTAAATGAAAACGATTCGAAGGACATGTTTCTGTACAACATTTTGAAAGAGGCCAAAAAATTGACGTTGACTAGATTATTTGCTCCTTTAATAGATCTCAATTAGATAAAAAAAGACATTTCTTAACTAAATGTTTGAGATTGAGTGGATATTATAATTATAATAGAACAATCAAAAGCAATAGACAATTGTAATGAATATTCACACATGTAGGGATAGGGGCATTTTGCTATGTCATTCCACTTGATGATGAAATATGTGTAGGAAAACCTAATATTCCTTATTACGAAATTCACAACAATTCAACACATTTGCTAACAAACAAACTATAGGGCATTAGAAGATATTATAAAATTTACAAATAAAATGTATTTGAGGTGAAAAGATAGTTAGCCCCATAATTGTATGGTTGTATTTGAAATTGTGTAGACATATTGTTTGAAATAGAAAAAAGTTTATATAATCTAAAAAGAAAACACATGAAATAAATTAAATGCAAATGATCATTTTCCTTATTTGATTTTTTGTAGACATATTGGTTGAAATAGAACAATGTGTAACTTATTAAAAAAACACATGGAAAAACTAAAATGGAAATAGTATAAAAAAATGGAACTTCAAATTATGTAATATAAAAATGTAGAATAAGGATATATATATACAATGATGAAAATCTAGTGTGTTTTATGGAATGTTTAATTGCCATTACAAGAATGTATGCAATTGAATACAATGGTATACATATATTTTATATTTTGTGCAATATTGTCACATTGTCGCATTGAACTACAATGTATCTGCAATAAACAAAATATCTATTTAGTATTTGAAAAACTAATAGAAAACATAATGTTGAAGTTGAATTCAATACAAATTATTAGTTACCTTTTGGTAGAGTAGTTTGTAGGTGTTAGACAATGAGAAGATAGTGTAAGTGAGCCATGACTGGAGCCTGCAGTAAAGGAAAAAGAGAGATTTAATTTACAACAAATAAACTAAATAAATATTGGTAGTGATGTCAATAAGAAAGTGGCATACCTGTAGTAGTTCAAATTTACTTAAGTGTATGAAGAGTTGAATTTGACATTGTTTTCAAATGATTCTCTTCGTTTTTTTGGCAAGCGACGTATGGGCTTTGTTTCATGCGTGCATATCTTTCAAATCTTACAATGCCCTTGAGATTCATCGCTTCAACAAATTTATTGCAGGAAATCTTGTGCCTCTCATCATAGATTGCATTATCAATTTCCTAAAGATAGCACAATCATCACTTCTTATGTCTAAAGCTTAAACATCATCTATGGCAGAACAATGGAAAGAATATAGGATATTTCCTGGACATTAACCAACTTTCTTCTCTAAAATGAAGGTAAGCGTTTGAACCTATAAAGAAAAAATTAGAATGAACTAATGGTTCCAACTTCCTCCCCATCCTTTGAACAATATTTTATGAATTGTTTAGCAAGCACTTTGGTACCAAGAGTTTATGTTTGTAGTGTATTCTGCTTCTAGAATGTGAAAGGAAGCTATTTTGCCATTGAAATAGTATTAACAAAAATTCAATATGACACAACGGGAAAGACTACAAAGAATGCAATTGCCAGAGATGGAGCAGATAGGAAATTACTTCTTGGAAGACTGTAAGGTGCAAACCCTGAGTGCCAATTGCTTTAATTGTTGCCGCATATCAAGTATCATATTTTTCCGGCCGTGTAAATCCCTCTCACTCCTGCATATCTCATCAGTGTGTTAATCCTTCAATTGTATAAATTTTGCATAAAAAAACCTATCAAATGTAGTTTTCATCTAAAGAAAACTTAATCTAGCCAAAAGAAAAAGTCCCTCAAATAACATTTACACAATGTCATGGTAATCAACATTACAGAGAAAGTAAACTCTCACAAGAATTTTGCAATACAATGAATTAAAAATGAGAGACCAATGTTGATCTTTTAAAAATTTCTAGAGTACAGATGGATATAACCTAGAAAAATGTTGAGAAGTTTGTGAGATATGTCACAATAATATAAGGCAGCACAAATATGAATATTTAAAGAACCTCAAATGGTTCAATCTATGATTGAAAAACTTAACAAGTGAATGAACAGTTGTCTTCCCAATTCAGGCATTCAAACCTCTAACTAATTTGCAAAAATACAAATACAGTATCCAGTTCCAATATAGATACAACGTCCAATACAGGTAGAGTATCCATTACAGATACAACAAAATTCTAAAGAATACTTGGATACAACACAACAGGATACAATATTAATAAAATTTTAAAATTATATGAGATAAATTTATATATGTTAACTAGTTTATTTATGATAAATATAATTATCAGTTACATAATCTAAGTTGCCAAGAAATGGAAACATGTATCAGTAGGTGCAAGAAATGCCAATTTAGGAACTCCTGGAAACAAAACAGCATGTAAACGTTCAAATAAAAAAGAAAATTAGAATTAAAACTAAAAATATATGAATATAAAATTTAAATAAAGCTACACTTAGTATCCATGTTTTGTGAATAAATTGTCAGAAAAGCATATAAACAAAAATAGACATAATTATTAATATCCATTTTGAATTTTCTATTCAATACAATTGACCAGGTCGGTTAGATCAACAGTTCTGAAACTTTGATTGGTAATTCATGCATTGCAAACATCTGTCCTCCAATAGCTAATAAATTGTGATATAGTAGTTTAAAGTTCAAACTACATCATAGTCAAGTACTAGAACGAATCATCATGTATCTCTCCTTGGAGAGCATCTATATCATCTCTGGATCTATATGTCAACCCCCTTGCTACCATTGTCACCAAGTAACAAAAAACAGTAAGGGTAACTCCATAAGCATCCAAATCAGACTGCTCTTCCTCAATATCCGAAAATTTGATCAACCTTTGTTTCTAAAGCATTCAAATCAAACTGCTCTTGCTAAATATCTGAAAATTTGATCAACCTCTGTGTGACAAGAGATTCAAATTGGAATGTGCAGTACACTAATTTCTCTGCCTATTTTTGCTTCAAGTTAGAGTAGGTTAGGGTTAGAGGCAGGGTTAATTTAGCTTAGGATTGAATTTTTTTAAGTGTATGATCCCCACTTTCATTATATAAACTGCCTAGAAATGCCGGGCTGTTCCTGGAAATACTCTGGAAACACGAGTGCCATTTCTGAGTTTTGAAAATGATTCACTTAAGATCAGCATATATGTTCAGAATTCGAAATGTTTTAGAAAAAACACAGTGCCAGGGGACATTTTCTGCAACATAGTTCATCAATAATGTTCATTTCATAGTTCATACACATGCACATAAAAACCATTTTACAAAAGATTCACAATAATGTTTGTGAAAAGTAAATTATGTCATTTTGTTTTTCTCTCATTTCTTATGCCTTTTATCACAGTTTTATGTTTATTTTCGTTTTAAATTCTATTCTTTCCATTTATTAGCTAATAGTACTGAAAAATACATCATAACCATTCTGAACATAGGCAAGATACAACATCCCAGACCTATCCAAATTGTGGCAAGATTTAGTATACCAGCCATATCCTAGGCATATTGTCTCCATACAAAGCATATATTAATCCGTTGATTTCTAAATATGATAACTAGAAGCGGTATACAGGGGATATAATACAGAGTATTCCAATCCTACTCTGTACATGGCTAAAACCCTTATTGTTATAATTACAGGACGACATGCTTATGGCAGAAACCATAATGATATAAATGCATAAAAAAGAAACAGAAGAAGACATTATCAAATATATAAAAAAAAATCTCTGAAATATGCACACCAGTGGGCTCTAGATGTAGCATGGGCTTTAGTCCACCCTGAACCATATGCAACTTGACCCTACTGAAAATACCCCACCATAGCAAGACGTAACACTACCAGCGCCCCTGCACCTTCTGTCAAGAAATCGACAATTATCTGTCATGAGATGGAGGTGAAAAGGACTGGGAGCCATTACAGGCCTTGGGGGAAGTTCGCAGCGGAAATAAGAGATTATGCGCGGTAGGGGGTTAAGGAAATGAAATTTAAATGGGCTAATATCTTATCTCATGATTGTTGTCCTATCGGTAATTGGAATTATCAGTCAAATTAAAGGGCTAAGGAAATGAAATTTTGGCGCAGAAGCCGAAGCTGTTTATCTAGTGATGTAGAAAATATGATATTCCCCAAAATGCAGTTTTGCACTTATTCATGTACATAGGTGTACAATTTGTGCAGAATCTAGAGGGTGAGTCACTTGCCATGGTTTAAGTTAGTTTTTTATTTTTGGAAAATCTGTACAGATCCAGTTCATTTTTTGGGCCTGAAATTGTCTTTTATTTTATCAAATTCATTTATTTTCCTAAGAAACAGTAAAATAACGAGTAAGGATACCTGGAATATGCATATTCGAAGAGCTTTCCAGATGTAGAAAATATGATGAGGCTAACATCCGCTTCACAGAAAATAGAAAGCCTGCGCTTTCTTGAGCAAACCCCTCCTCCGCTTGCAGAATGTCACATGCTTGGCTGCCGCCTTCTTTATTTTCTTAATCTCAATTCTCGCACGAGCCATCTCAAAGTCAAGTGACAACCCTAGAAAGACTCAGTCTGAAAATAATCAGACAATCGCACCAAGGGGAGTACACCTGTTAAAAGCTCCTATTTCTGAAAGTTTAAGGTGCAGATTTATTCCACATAACAACGTACATTCTGAGAGCTTGGAGTCCATGTGTCCCATCCTGTACAATAAATGACGATAAGTTTGCACCACTTTAGGCAATTCTTTAATGCTTCAAGCCGAGAGATTATGTAGGGAAGGGCTTATCTAATTACATGGGGAACGGGCCATGGGTCCGGCTAAAACAGATTTCGGCGGAAGTCTTCATTGCAGTTGTTCTAAACCGATTAGATTTCGGTGAACATAAGCTGTATTCCGGCAATTAAAATCTGTATACTGGCGAGAGACAGGTTTTGTCTCAATGTTCACTCTATATATAACCTATCGGCTAATAATGAAATCTTTGCCTTGGTTCCAAAATTGAGTATCATTAAGATATTTCTTATTTTTTTAAGCTCAAAATACATAGGAGATATCAAATGGATGTAAAAACTACATTATTAAATGGTGATCTTCAAAAGAAAATATATGTCTCAACTACGAAAATCAACTATTTATAAAGAAAACTATGCATGTAAACTCAAAAATAAGGTGTTTTCTTAAACATGATTCTAGAGTTTGATATGTAAATATTAATTACTTATTTCAATCTATTAGATCTCTATTTGTTATTGTAATAATGATCTATTAATTAAAATTAAAGATAGACATATAATCATAATGTGTTGTATGTGGATGACTTATTCATTATAAGTATTCTTAATTATCTAATCCACAAGTACAAACATAAACTAAATTAATCATTTAAAATAATAATTTGGTTGATCATTTATAAGGAATGGTTACTTCCAAGATTGGTATTATATTATAATATCTCAAGAAAATTATGTGCATGGTTTATCTTAAAATTTTATTATGCACATTGTAAATGGGCTAATATACCTATTGATGTAGGTATTAAATTAGATCCTAAACCATCATGTGAAAAGATTAATATTATTTTGTATAAATAGTGGTAGGAATTTGACCCACTTTACTCTATCCAAGCTTAATATTATGTATTTAGTAGGTAGTATATCTAGATTTGCACAAGATCCATATGTGGATCACTAGAAAATAGAAAAAAAATAGTAAATTATATAAAAGGTATACTTGATTACGATCTTTATTAATCCTACACCAAGAATGTTAATCTATTTATTTATTGTGATGTTGACTATGCTATTAATTATATTAATAAAAAATTCACTTTTGGTAATGTATTTAAATATTATGTAGGTGCTATCGATAAAAATTAATGTAGTCTAACCTTTTCATCTTTAAATAATTAATATAAAATTTTAATAAAAGTGGAACAAGAATCTTAATGACTTAAGAGGCTATTGAATGATATTCATATGGGTAATAATAGTTAAAGTATCACTTTATTAGGTAATATTCAAATTTGTATTTGTCTTACCAAGAATCTTGTTCAAAATCAAAGAATAAAGAATATTGAAATACATGCACATTTTATTTGAGAAAAAAATATCAATTATGAAATTACTCTCTAATTATATGATCAAACTAATCATTAGCTAGTAGTTGTATTTACAAAACCCCCCATGTAGTGCCAAAATTTATAAATATAGAATAATCCTAGGCCTCAATGAGTTACAAAAAAGGGAAAGTGGGCATGACAATGAAATTTCCTACTAGATAATTTTTATGTAAAACCTATGGGGACTTGTAAGACCTATGTACATTAGATAATTCTTAAGGGGACATGTAAGACCTATGATCACTTGTAATACTTATAAGTATTATGTGACACATGTAAGAACTATAAGTATTGTATGTAAGATTTCACAACCAAATTTGTACTTAATATTTAATCAATTTACTCAACTACAAATGAAAGAAATTTTAATATAAATTAATTTTCAAATGAAGAGGAAAATAAATACTATATAATTTTAACTAAAAACTCAAGAAAAACACACTTTAAATCTTTAAAAGCCTAGTGTGAGCAAGTGAAATAATGGAAGGTCCATCCTTTCTTATAGAGGATAATAGTTACAAGTCTTCAGATATTTCAAATCAAACCAATTGCATTGACTGGTAATATGAATTATTTGCAAATTATGTTATAGTTTTAAAAGAAAGTTGTACTCTAGAAAACTATTGATAATTCCTTTAATTTTAAGTGGAAAACTCAAAATTAAGAAAAAAATAATATTTTTTCATAATCCCCTCCCTATCTAGTATTTTGTAATTATACATCCATTATTTTTCTAGTCTATAAACTTATGTTGTTATTTCATACTTATTTTTACAAAATGATATTACACTAAACAAAATCATTTAAAATAGGAGAAAGGGATTATGGTGAAATTGTAAAGGAGGCACTCAAAAGAGAATAAATCAATTACAAACTATCCACTATGCTAACTTGGTCAATAATTCTAGTAGAATGTGGAAAGTTTTCAATTACAAACTATCCACTATGCTAACTTGGTCAATAATTCTAGTAGAATGTGGAAAGTTTGTGATGTAATCCAATGGCACATTTAAGCACAATTAAAAGTATGCCTTTAGGGATAGAAATCAATCAAAAGATAAAAATGATCATATCTAAATGAAGGATAGACTCCCCAAATCAACATTGAAAAAAGTAGATGGACAACATTGAAAGAAGAGGGGAAATAGAGAATGTTCTTATTTTGCACTACAATGATGATAGGGATAGAATGAGGCTTTATAATTGGTTATTCTAAATATAATGACATTATGTTCAAACAAGAAAATACCTTAAGTGTTGAGGTTATGATTTCCCTTATCATTTCAATACTTTTGAAGTCTGTGGCTTTGAGTTAAAGTTTAAACAAGGGAAAAATATTAAATAATTACCATCAAAGTTATATTATATAAGTTATATCATTATCTATGTATCTAAAACATGATATATTTATTATTGTTACACTTCTTTCACTACTAAAACTCTTTCTATATGCTACAAGAAACAAATATGAATTACTAACAATTATAGTATGGCTTTAAATATACTCCTGGTATGCCTTATGCAATTGAATAAAATTTCACTAAGTATTCTACACAAATTTTTATATTAGTTGCTCAAGTTATATAATAATAGAATATAAAGAATGCTAATTAATTTTTTTATTCATACTAATATTAAATTATTAAAAACACAAAAAATTATTTTCCCAATAATAATAAATGGAAAGGATATTTTATAATAAAAAATAAAAGAAGTAGCTAGAATCCAACCAATAACCTTAAAGATCTATGTTATTTTTCCTCATTTAATTATTTTAATATAACTCACTTGCCTAAAAAACAATGGCATTAAACTCGTGCCAAGTCTCTAAAATTTTGATATTTAGCTTAAAAATCTAAGAGCATAAGGTTGAGATTAGAAAAATAAAATTATTAGTCTTAAAAATTATTTGATATGAATCATGGTTTGTTGTTGTCTTGTCATGCCATTTATTTTTTCCTATAGTTTATAAAATAGATAAATTTCATAGTTTTACAAGTTTCTACAAAAATAAACAAATGTGTTATGACAAAAATATATATAATAATCAAATCTTTAAAATGTGGATCACTTGAATGCCATATTTGGTTACAATAGAAATGATCTTATATCTCTCCTAATCTTTAGTAAAATTCTTCTTGAAATAACCAAGGCACATATAGAAGAAGAGTAATACAAAATTATAAAGCATATATAATGCTCATGATCTAATTGATAAATTATTTTTCCTATAATATATATTAAATTTTAACATGTATCCAACAAATGGAGAAATTACTCTTCAACCTTCTATAGGGTTTGAAAACAAACCCACCCCTAAGCATGAAGGTTCCCACGATAATAAAATTTCATAAAACACCCACAAGCAAGTATACGTGATGAATACATATTTAGTGAAAAATCCCATTTGTATTTACAACACTTACAAGTTTCAAATGGACTCATAGAAAGGAGAAGTAGAGGGAATTAGAATGGTAATGATCCCCACAAAACAAACTACATTCTTCTCTCATTATTACCAACACCAAAAAACACTCACACATCCATTTCTCCTCAACAACATCACACCCATAACACCACCTTCATATCATATAAAATTTATAATTTAAGCCAAAGGCATATCCTTTTTTTTGTTACTATAGAGGTGTCCCTGTGACCCAACCCAGTGACCCAACAACCCATACCTTGGGTACCTAGGGCGAGCTGGGGCAAGACTAGTCCCATGTGGGTGAGATCCCCTACCCACAAGAAGTCCCACCTCTTAAACCCAGAAGTGGAGTCAAACCTGAGACCAATGGGGAGCAAACCCACTGCCCAAGCCAACTCAACTACCTATTCAGGCTTATGTCGAAGGTGTATCCTTATTTGAGTTGAATAGGCTATTTTTTACCATTGACAACTCAAATCATCCAAGGAAGGATGCAAGACGATGGAAATAACATTGGTCATTCATTTTCATCACTAAAATTTTTTCGTTGAAAATTTTTCGCGTTCATCATTTGCAATTCACTAGCTCCAAACTTTACCCACTTTTATTTTCTCAATGCCATCTACTTGTCAACAGTTGTAATTTGGTATTTTGGGATTCTAGACCTCTCCATGTTGGTCCCCATCTGCATCGTTTGGGAAATCGTTATTCAATTGATAATAAATAATGAAAAAAGAAGATTCTTACATTTGTAAGGATTTCAGAATTAACATTGACATCATTAACATTGATTCTTATTTTTGATAAAGGGTAAAACGGGTTTTATAGGGACCCGAAACCACCAAGTTTACAACAAAAGAGAAAGGAAAAAAAGTCACAGAAGAAAAAAAAAAAAAAAAGGTACTCAAAAGGAAAAAACCGAAAAAAGTAGCATCCACCCGTAAAAGACCAGGAGGGTCATACAAAAAACCAGCTGAAAAGCCAGCAAAAAGACCAGCCGCAACTAACCCAGAGTCTTCATAATAGACTCGGTTTTAGCCTCCAAGTTCTGCATGTCCTAAACACCCTTCTTGAAGGTTTGAATCATCTACGACGTTGGAGGAGCCTTCCTCTTCAAATTAGCCCTGGTCCTCTTTGAAATACCAACATCCTCATCCTAGTTTTTATCATTGACCTCTTCCAGATCAACCACCAAATACCCCTATTGAGCTTTGTCCAATTTTTCTATCATGGCATTGATGATGATGGCATTGTGTCTTGCCATCCTATTGTTCTGCTCGGCTATAGTTTTAATAGTATTTTTCATTTTTTCTAGCTCAATTTCAACCCTTTTGTCCATGCCCGCTTGGTTCTGGGTTTCTTTACTGGCACCATGATCTTTTCGCTCTGCCTCATTCTTGCCAAGCGTAATAACCTTGGCACCCATTTCTTCTAGTTTACTTTGAAGGGCCCAATTTTATATAGAATAACTTAAATTAATTAAGTATTATTTGATTATGAAATATTTGCAGATTTAAAACATAAACCAATGCAAATGAAAAAAGAAAGTTGTCATCAAATTGACAAATACTGCAAATGAAAATACAATGTTCCCAACCCTTGATCTATGTGATAAGTGAGATTTTGGAGGTTTTTACCTGATATTTTAGAGGATTTTACCATTAAATTGTAGTTGGTTTACCCTTAAATGGTAGTTGGAACTTGTTTTCCAATGACTCAATAGTGGTTTGCAAGTGTGAGACTTGTTTTAGGCTCAAATCTCACACTGTATGTAGCCTATCGACTAATAAAGAGAGAAACTCAAAAGATAGAGAATGAAATAAAGAGAAAAATTTAGATAAATAGATATCAAGAGAGGGAGATGGAGATAGAGATTGAAAGAAAGAGGAATAAACAAAGAGAGATAGACCATGAGAGAGAAATATAAGAGATACAAAGGAAAAGAGAGATAAAAGAGAAACTAACTTTTGATTGGTTGTTTCATGTCAACAATCTAAGGATGACATGTATCCTTAGGGAGTTATACTCAAGGTAGCATGTCATTTGAAGAAATGGGTGCCATACTTTTGGTTTTGGGTTTCTTTACTGGCACCATGATCTTTTCGCTCCGCCTCATTCTTGCCAAGCGCAATAACCTTGGCACCCATTTCTTCCAGTTTACTTTGAAGGGCCCAATTTTATATAGAATAACTTAAATTAATTAAGTATTATTTGATTATGAAATATTTGCAGATTTAAAACATAAACCAATGCAAATGAAAAAAGAAAGTTGTCATCAAATTGACAAATACTGCAAATGAAAATACAATGTTCCCAACCCTTGATCTATGTGATAAGTGAGATTTTGGAGGTTTTTACCTGATATTTTAGAGGATTTTACCATTAAATTGTAGTTGGTTTACCCTTAAATGGTAGTTGGAACTTGTTTTCCAATGACTCAATAGTGGTTTGCAAGTGTGAGACTTGTTTTAGGCTCAAATCTCACACTGTATGTAGCCTATCAACTAATAAAGAGAGAGAAACTCAAAAGATAGAGAATGAAATAAAGAGAAAAATTTAGATAAATAGATATCAAGAGAGGGAGATGGAGATAGAGATTGAAAGAGAGAGGAATAAACAAAGAGAGATAGACCATGAGAGAGAAATATAAGAGATACAAAGGAAAAGAGAGAGATAAAAGAGAAACTAACTTTTGATTGGTTGTTTCATGTCAACAATCTAAGGATGACATGTGTCCTTAGGGAGTTATACTCAAGGTAGCATGTCATTTGATTAAGGATATGATAATTCACCTTAAAGACCTCTTTAATGTACCCATTGAGCACTTAAGGAGACAAACATATAGAGCGAGAAAGAGAGAAAGATAAAGGAAGAGAAAAAGGAGAGGGAGATATATATAGGTGGAGAGAGAAAAAAGAGAAAGAGAGCAAGAGAGAGGGAGAAAAATGAGAGAAAGGAGGAGAAAGAGGTAAAGATAGATAAAGAGAGAGGAACAAAGATTGAAATATAGGGATAAAAAGAGGGATAGGGAGAAAAAAGAGAGAAGAGAGAGAAACAAAGATAGAGATAGATATAAAGAGAGATAAATAGAAATAGAGAGATAAAGAGGGAGATAAAGAGATATAGAGAGATAGATATATAGAGAAATAGGTAGAGATATAGAGGAATAAAGAGGGACAATGAAAGAGGTAGAGATAGTGAGGGAGAGAAAAATGCATAAAGGAAAAGAGAGAGAGAAGAGGAGAGAGACATAGATAGAGATAAGATCCTGTCCTGCTTGATGTCGGCGCAAAGATTTTGCCGGATCGCCTGATTTATCGATCCTTTGATCTTTGATCGCCTTTGTTCTTTTGTTCTGATTTGATTTGATTTCTTGATTCGCCCGATCTTTGTCTCGATTTTTTCGTCGATCTCGATCGACGATCTTTGATTTTGAAATTCCTGATCTGACGGATCGACGGATCGCCTTCGATCGATTTTGATCTTTGTTTTCGACTGATCTGACGACGCTTTTTCGGATTGATCGCTGATCTGATTTTGACCGGATCTTTTGATCGATCCGATCGATTCGATCCTGTCGCCTGATCGATTGTCTCTGACGCTGATCTTTGATTTTGACAAACATAACATGAGTCTTTTGGTAATGGAGACTACTTATCTTCCTGATTTAGAGATTTTATTTTAATCATGTTTGGAACCTTGTAAGTGGATGCATAGTTTATTTGAAGCTATCACTTCTCCATTGAGACCTTTATTGCACAAACAACATCATTTACTAAATGGCCTATCAATTGACCTCATGTACTACATCAATGTATGCTAAAAAATAGACCAAAATTTATCTTAATTGACCTTCCACACTTCTTCGGCGTACCCATTGCACACTAAGGTGTGATTGCTAGTTATGACACTCTTTCCAAAAATTCCCCATGCATTTACCATACAATTACATTAAAAAATAAATAGAAAAATATTTTAAAATCTCATTAATAAAATAAATTTAAAGTATGTTTGTCAGACCCATTGCCCATAGTTTGGGTTCCAATTTTTCTACTTCTCATATACCTCTTAACTTCCCCAAACAGATTTTGTCATGCAAGGAACAACAGTGAAAAGACCATAGTTTGGGTTCCAATTTTTCTACTTCTCATATACCTCTTAACTTCCCCAAACAGATTTTGTCATGCAAGGAACAACAGTGAAAAGACCGGCATCAGGGCCTCCTCTTGATAGATATGCGGTACATATTATTCCATGATGAATCATTTCTAAACTTTCATATAATTCTCTGTAGCAATATTTTAATACAAAAATAGAACTCTTCTTACCATATGGATTGAACTATGACATACTGGCTATAGATTTCAGAGTGAGGATTTTATAAAAGGGAGAGCTTCCTGCTCCATGGCTTGTGCCATTTCTAGCTGAAACTTTTGCAAGGCCTCATAGGGTAAACAAATAGGAACCAGTATTCCTTCAATTCCATCACTATTTCGATGAGAAATGAAAAAGCTAAGGAGACCTGGCACAACTCCCACCCCACCTTTGGCAGGCCCGCCATAGACCGCCTTGCCCCACCCAAAATCCACATCTCCAAACCCTAGCTTGGTCACATCAGAGACTATAAAAGTCCCCACCCCAGTAAAATGGGGTCGACCCTTGACCTCCATCAGGTCTATCACAGACCACATGTATTCGTCATTAACGGCTTTTTTGGCCCTGTTAATTAGCTCCACTGCGTAGGACAAAGGTTTGTTCACCAGCACTCCGGCTGTGGTCTTTGCGCAGGCGAAGCTGATTGAGTTGCCGTAGTAGCCGCGCCGAAGCGGGGGTTCGAATCTGGAGCGGGCGTTTAATGGGAACATGAACCGTACCTCCTGCTCTGCCGCCATCTTGAGGGCTCTGGTTCTCAGACGCCACAGGCACCCTAATAATAATTCAAATTTAGTGGTTTTCCAAGGCACTTGTCTTTTCAGAGACGCGATTTCCTTGGGCCCGAAGAAGAAGGAAATGTGGCTCATTTCGTTTACAGGCACGATCTGCTCTGGAACTTGATCGTATTCGTAGAGAGGGAAGTTGATTGACGGTTTTGAGCGGGGTTTAATGGTTTCTCTTTCCCATGCTGGAGGAATTGACGGGCCACTTGCTCCCGTGGCTATTTCAGCCAGAGCTTTCATGAACTGGAACAGTCCCGTCGCGTCTGCCATGCAGTGGTTCAACAGCACGGCGAATATAAAGCCTTTGCATTTCAAACGCGTTACCTGCAAATTCGTCACAAGTATAGACATTTAAATCTACAACTGTCCACGGAAGTTTTAAAATTAGAAATAAGATCAATTGAAAAGAAATATAGAAATATTTAATTTTTATAGTTTTTATGGTTCAACAGCACAGCGAAGATCTACAAACCTGAATGAGAAGAAGGGGAGAGTTGATGACAGTCTGCGGGCTGAGAATGTCGTGCAGCAGGTCATCCCATCCGGGAATCGGCGGTTGCAGATCTCCAAACTCAGCCAGAGTAACATCCGCATCTGCTTCCACAAACAGAACTCCTTCGCCTGTACAGTCCACTGCCAGTTTTCCAGTGGCCGCCTCTCTGAGCCTTCCAGCAAAAGGATAGTAATGCACCAGAACCTTTCCAGTGCTTCTTTGATAATTTTAGCAGGATCTTGGTACTCTTTCAGAAAATTATGCTTATAAAACTGAACGACAGGGATGTGAAATCTCAGGTCCGCTTGATCATCAATGTTGGAAAGATAGAGAACTTCCCTTGGAGTAGGCAAAGAAGGAGCCACGAGGACGGCTTCCTGCCTTTTCACCTTGAACTTGAGACCAGCCATGGAAGCCTTGTAACACAGAGCTTCTCAAACTACAGAAAAAGAAGAGAGCTTTAAGTCTTACTGTAACAAAACAGAGAAGGATACAGAAAATATCCCAAAGCTAATGCATTTATACTTAGCTTATTTCTCGGAACGAGAACGCCAACCTCTGCGGATACGCCAGGTTGCACATTAAATCATATTCTATATAAACACTTCTGTGCTGTGCTGAAATATCAGGAAATGCGTAACTCTCTTTCACTCTGATTTTGTAGTCAGCTACGTAATTCCAGTCATTGCCTCTTACAACCATTCACGTAACTGAGTGGGCGAAGATTTATTATTACATTCATTTAATCATTTCAATTGTACGGCAACAATTTATTAATTTTTACAATATTTAAGGAGGGGTTTTTGTGTATAGGGACGCATAACATCCTAGTGCTGTGACCATAGGAAATGTCTTTCAGTCTAACTAAAAATATATTGTATTCTGATTTTTAATTAATTAATAATAACGATTAAAGGTGTATTAAGATAGTTTGATTGATAGTCATCAATAATTTAGTGGTTTGATGTTTGTATATATGATTTGAAAAAAATTATTGGGGAAGTTACAAATTCGTAGGTGATGTGGAGTTCGTTGAAGAGTTGCAAAAGAGATATGATTATTTGTTATTAACGTGCATCTTAGTTGAAATAAAATTTTAATCTTATTTATATATTTATAGGTGAGTTGGTAAGGGAAAAGTAAAAAGAGGAGGTTAGTTTGAATTGTAATATAGAAGGTTCTTTTGAAGTTAATATGTTGTCATATAATAAATAGTCAATGTATTATCGTGGATGCATTATTATTATGTGTTGTAATTGCACATAAATAATTGGTGTATTGACTATAACATACTAATTGTTAACATAAGAGACTTGGTCCCACATAAACAATTGGTGTATTGACTACAATGTACAAATTATTTAATCCATTTGCTAAAACGTATTAATTGTCTATATGGAATACCTCAATTCATGTAAACAACTAATACTTAATTACAACATATTGATTATCTAAATATTTTTCTTCTTTTCTCTCAATCTTAAATGCAACATTTTTTAACCATGAGCTACACCAAAATAACTGAACTAAAACACAAAATTGATATGATTGTAATAATACATATGTATAATGTATTAACAAGACATTAAAGAATACCATCAAGTCAAATATGTGAATTTTAAGTGGTAGGCATTATAAAGATAAGAGTTTGTGTGAGAAACTTATCTCAAAGGCACAAGAGCCCATTACAATGAGAACTTAGTGCAATCCATAGGGAGAAAATAATTTCACTCAAAAGTTGATGTGGATGATGATCAAAAACCTTCAAATCAATCAATTAAACTCATCACTATTACAGTCCTTTTAGGTGCACATGTCCCTAATTTCCCTCACCTCACCTCACAACTAGTTACTTAATTTGGTAAGCTAATCCTAATCATTCACATTCTAACTACCTTCATCTTCACCCTTCATCCTCTCCTAGATCCTAGGGAATTCCTCTCAACCATTCTCCACCCTTGATCTTAAAATCAGATCTTGGCCATCCATTCCCCATTCCCAAAATTTATAAATTCAAGCACTCCATCCCTCGAATGTTATCATCCATTATCATTCATGCTAAGTATATGATGTCAAATTGCTATCATTCAAGCAAGGAGCATCCATGTCCCAATCATTCAAGGAGAAAATCATTCAACAAGGGAGGCTTTGGTAACATTTGAATTCATTTTCTCATGTTATTATCTTGTTTTTCTTTCATTGTTGAGATCTATCTAGAGGTTTTGCTTAGTTTGGAATAGAATCTTGCATTGTTTGTTTAGTTTTTTTTTAGTTTCAATCTTTTGCATTTATAGGCTCAATTTTGGAGATAGAGAAACAAGCTCAATTACGATTACCTATAATTAAATTTGGAAAAGTCTTAATGTGATGGATTTGAGTGTTGCTAAATATCAAAATTTCTACTCCAATGGAGTATATAAATATTTTTTATTATAATTTTTGATAGGATTCTAC
Organism: Sequoia sempervirens; assembly: GCA_007258455.2. NCBI lineage: Eukaryota > Viridiplantae > Streptophyta > Pinopsida > Cupressales > Cupressaceae > Sequoia > Sequoia sempervirens. The sequence continues at coordinate 202,047,242 of VDFB02256132.1, forward strand.
AAATAAACGGATTAAAAACCTCATTTATTCATCCACATAAACATAGATAAATATGTTTTACTTAGTAATTTGTATTTCCTTTCCTAATGCAAATAATATGAGGTGTTTTTAATGATATATGTGCTTTTATGATTGAACTTAATTTATTTGGCCACTGTGATTAGTAATAGGTGTTTAGATGGTGCTCCAACATCTTTACATCTCAAATGCTAGGCATAGAAAGATAACACTTTGAAAGCCTCTTAGACGACGATGACTAGTTATAATAAGTTAATACTAATAATTCCAATTTGTGCTTCAAATTGTATTTCTTATTGCTCATGATTTTAAATTATTTTGGTGAGAGAAGAACCATGATTTTTAATGAGAAATGAAATAACATTTTGATGGTTGATTAGGAGATTCAAAATGAAAGGGTAAATATTTATTTATATCATCTCGACCCTTTCATATTGCTTCTTCCAACCAACCATTGTAATATTATTTTCTCTAGTTGTTAAACCCTATGTTTCTCCTTCCATTGAAACAATTTAAGAGTTTGAACCCCATGAAGCATAATTCAGAGTGAAAATGATATTAAAATTAGTATTATTAGTAATATTTGTTGTTATATTGAAGGCTTTGAAAGTTTCATTATATCTTGTTGTTATACACATGGCATGTAAATATGTTCAAGCATCATATAGACACCCATCATCAATATTATTGAAGTATATATCACATTAAAACACACATATCATTGAAGTACATTGCATATTATTTGTATTAGAAAAGGAAAATCAAATGTCAAAATCATTAGTATTTGTTTATGTATTGCTAATGCAAACAAATAATAATGATCCATTTTTATTTAATGTTTATTTCATATAGCTCTTTATTATGATACTAATGACCTAGGCCTTTTCTTTAAATAGACAACCTTAGAGGCTCAATTCAAAAAAAAGAAAGACTTGCAAGCTAGCAAACAATGGTCAAAATTTGAAATTGTTGGCTTTGGAAATAATAAAATTCATTTTTTTTTAAATAGCAAGTTCGTGTGCATGATTGGGTCTAGGGGCCACAATCTCACTCGTGATTACCTCCACTTTAACTAGATTGCATTCATGATTCTATCCAATTGGAAGAAAGTCTTAAGGGTAAAACTAAAACTTGTAAAACAAGACAAATTTCATGCTAAAACTATGTATTCAAGGCAATGCCATAAGTAAAAGAAAAGAAAGAATAGAAAAGAGGGAAATTATGTTCGTTTATCCTTTACAAGCACATAGTGTTGTTGCCACTTGTCTCCAATTCAATTTGGAGAGATTAACTTAATCTTTTCTAGAGAAAAAATTGGATTAATAATGAGAAACTCCTCTTAAATTTATTTTAAAACTAAATAACATATATTGTTTTACTGAATTGTTATCTCAACAACTATTGTTTTTACTAATCTCATGGTTAGAAGCAACTGTTTGCTATTTTTTCTTTAGAGAAATAGTTGGTCCCTCATTATTTTTTTTTAAATCATAATGTATAATAGAAAATCTTCTCATGAATAGTAAACAGTAACAATTTGGAATTCGAATTTTAGTTTTTGGTGAATAATTCCATGTCCCCATGCAACTACTTAAGTCTGTTTTTTTCTTAAATTTGAGCAACTTTTAATTATGGGAAAAGGATAACTTGGAATCCTCGCTATTTTAGTGAGATATCTACTATTTATGAATTGAAAATAGGCTCTAAAAAAGGGCTAGAAATAAGCAGCAAACAAAAATGTCACATGGTTGCACAAATTTGTTTCCTCCTTTTTTAATATTTGCCTCAAAATTTTACCTACACAAATTATTTTAAATTTTTTTATACAATTCAAAAAATAAAATTTAAGATGTTTGCTTGTAGGAAAATATTTATGAGACCACAACTCCACAAATAACTCCTTCAAAAATTGAATAGTGATATTTTTTTTTTCCTACTTTTTAACAATTTCCTCCAAACTACACTTTTCAAAATATCTTAACATTGAATTAGAAACCAAAAAACATACCATACATTTACATTAAAACAAAAAAAGTCACAAATAAAAAAATATATTTTAAAAACACATTAATAAAATAAATTTAACTAAAACTGTGTCTATCAGACCCATTGCCCATAGTTTGGCTTCTAGTTTTTCTACTTCTCAAATACCTCTTTAACTTTCCCAAACAAAATTTGGCATGCAAGGAACAACAGTGAAAAGACCGGCATCAGGTCCTCCTCTAATTGATTGATATGCAGTACATATTATTCCATGATGAATCATTCAATCTGATTCTAAACTTCTCATATAATTCTTTATAGCAATATTTCAATATAGAAATAGAACTCTTCTTACTATATGGATGAACTGTAACGGCTGGCCAGCACACTCTAAGCGTTGACCGCTTAGGTGGCTGGTGTGGGGCCCATTCCATCCGTTCCCTTCACTCGGTTACCCTTAGCACTCCCGTTAACTGTTGCAGCCAGCAGTTAACCGCCCGTTTCCCGCTTATAATTCAAACCAAACTCAAAACCGTGCCCGCGCAGCAAAAAGTTTTGGTGAATGCTCGTAAAGAGTTTGATCATATAAACTTAATGCAGCGAAGAAAGGCATGCTGAAATGCTTCTGATAGACATGTATGCAAAATGTGGAAGCATAGACAAGGGATGTGAACTGTTCGATCAATGCCTCAAAGAAATGTCGTCTCATGGAATGCCATGATTCCAGGATATACAAAAATGAGGCAGGAACTTTCAAGCAAATGCAACTGGCAGTTGTAAAGTCGACTACGTAACCTTGCCAGCAGCCTCTGTGCCTGTGCAAAGTGGGAGCTTTCAACAGGGTATGGACATCCATTCGAAAGCAGGGTAGTGAACTTGATATAGAATTTTAACCTTCATTATTTATTCCTTTCTTCATCTTCAAAAGATTTTTCTCTCTCAACAAACTCTCATTCATTAATGTCAAAATAGTTAATTCTACTTTGACTTTTAAATTTTATCATCATTCAACAAAACTTTCTTTTAGAGTAAACATAAACACAGTCACAACATATAGACCTTATCACAATTAGTTTAATGTCTATTTACTACACTAGTGTATGTCTTTTATTTTCGCCTAAAAATAAAAACTCTACATTTTTCTACTCAAATTTCCCATAGTATATGAGGATGTATCATTTTGATGTTCTTTAATAGAAATTATTGTCCTTCCTTTTTTGACTATCCCTTCCTCATACATTAATATCTATCATACGAACCCTCACCTAAAATTGTCCATGTATTTTCCTTCCTCCATTACCCTTCCTCCATTGTCATCCACCCACATGTCCCACAAAACATGTCTCACAATGAGGACCACTTTGATAATGAATCCCTATTAGATGATTATAAGTTTGTCACTCAACAAAATTGATCACCACTTGTCTCTCCTCCAAAGTAGCCAACCTGATGATGTCACCTACTCCTTAACAAATGTCACCATCACCCATCTTGAGCTCAGCTAGGGATATTACAAGGTATAGGATAAATTGTCCACACTCATGCCTCTTTATAGTCTAGTTCTCATACATTCATTCCTCTCTTCTAGCCAACTTCTTTTCTTTTTCCTACCACTCAATATTCCTTCACCTAAATTTCTATGCCTACTCCTTCTCATCCCACCTACATTCCTACCATTTATGTCTCTCACTCCATTCCTCCTTTTAATTATGATCATGTCCCTTTAGGTAACCACTTTACCTCCTACCCATATGTGTCACTGTCTCAACCCTTACCCTTCACTTATCTTTCTTGATCTTCTCTTACCACTATTGTCACTCCCTATCTTATCATTCCATTAACCTCACAACCCTTGCCACACACTTACCAAAACATGGATTTTTTTACATCTACCCTCAATGTCCCAACCTATGCTCCTAACCAAGTATCATTTACCACAGGTAGTTCAAGAGATGTCAATAATGAAATGCTAGCTACCTATTCTCCCATCATCTTAAACTCCAGAGAATGGAACCTTAAACCTCCTTCACAACATAATACGTTTGGCTATAATAAATCACCCAAAAGAATCATAGTTCATCATGTTAAATATTGACATACATGTTGTATGATTGGATAAGTGATCCTAAGATACATGTTCAATGCTTTATAGATCAATGTGCATTGATTATTACTTTGATGATATATTCATAGCTAAGCTTTTCTCTATTCATTAAGAAAAAATAAACAAAAAATGGTCCTACTCTATGGATTCCTTCCTCTATCTTACTTATATTTTCATGGAACATATTCAAGTCAACATAGGTTTGTAGGTTAGTTTCATCAACATGTTATGCATTGCAATCAAGGCGTAAATGAGAAGGTGATGGTGCATTATTTCATAGATCTCCTATCTTCTTCTCAACTCTAATATTGAGAGAGTATTTTTTAGGAATCTTTTCCAAAAGATTCACAATCAAAATATCTTGCATAAATATCCAACATTTAGAACATTTTGTACCGTCTTGTATGATTATACATAGGTACACAAATCATTTTAAGGTCATCTCCTCTTTGATCTCTAATGCCCCTATTTATTTAGCCCCATTCTCTTCTCAAGAAACCAGTAATTCTAAAAATAAGAACACCAATAACTTATAATTTTCTCTTTAACCCAACCCTAATAAAAAATAATAATTAAAGTAACTAAACTCCCTTACTCCTCATCTAAACTTACTATCTCCCTTTCTTCACAAGCTAACATCAATTGGATGAATTTAGAAAAACCTCCAATTCCATCTTCCAAGAGTTTATTTCAAATAACCTTATCCAACTTCATCCTATCCAACCTTTGAACCCTAACCTCTTCTTATTCTACCAAATTTTCTAGTTCTTTTAGTGTATGGACCTATTTTTCTTTGAAGCATGCCTTACTATCATCCTTTCCTTTTTGTTTTTCTTAATTATCTCTTTGGACTTCCTTCTCACCAAATTATGTACCCCTTAACAAAATAAATTTTCTTCTTCTCCACTTCATAAATTCTCCTAGGGAATGCTTTTGTTAATCCAACCCTCAGTAATTATTGAAGTTATTTTTCTCTTTTTCTTAAGTTTCTACATGGAGTTTTTCTTGAGTGTTTCCTTTTCTCCTTTGTATTATTTTTTAATTTCTCTTTTTTCAACGAGGATTCTTCTATTCTACATTTGTTTTCTATATTTTATTTCTTACATTGTCTAACATTTTATCATATATTTTAGTTAGTCATTATAATTTAGCATCATAGGTGTACATTTAGGTCCTAGAAAATTATTCACTTTTTGATCATGGTGCTAACACATTCGTATCGAACTATTAAATTTGGGACGACTAGAAGTATCATGTGATTTATCATCACAAAAATCACATGTGGAATTTCCTCATTTTTTCTTTTGCACTCATTAGCATAATGTCCTAGTTTGTACCATAGTTATAACATTTTTGCCTTTTGTCCCTTCCTCTTTCTATGGCACCTCTATTATTATTGTGGTACCACCTCCTCAACAATTACCATGGTAACTCATGGAAGGTCCTATATCTTGAATTTGTGGTACCACATATTGTAGTACACTATTAAGTGGTCTTATACTTGCTCCAATTGAAGTTCCCACTATGTTCCAAATAAACATTCAATTCTCTTATAGCTAAACCCTATACTCTATCCATACCCATATCTAGAAAATTCTTCCCTAGTCAAGTTATGAACCATTGGTTCATATTCATCTTGTTCATGAAGTAACATTAGACACCTTTTTTTCATGTTTGTCCCACTTTATATTTTAAAGTATCCACTTACTATCTTTCTATGGGATTTCTCAAGTTGCCCTCTTAGTTGGTAGCCCTCTTGGTGCCTTTGATGATCAAGTATTCAATACTTAGATATTCTTCCCTATTGTAATTTTTAAACCAAAATTTACTTCTTCGAGGTGGGGGAGAAGTCTCATCCTTCTCATATTTCATTAGAATTCCATACTTCAACATTATGTTTTCCAACTCTAATTCAAAATTATCAATTTCACTCTTTCCTCCTAAATCATTCTCCCATATCTTTGACTAGGATTATATTCTAGTGATCAATTCTACTACATCCTTATACAAAGAGGAAATATTTTCATCTACTTATGTTATAATGTGAGGGGATAACCCTAAAATAAACTACTCAATTCATTTATTTTATGTCAATGTTTCTTCTAGTTTTCTAACCACACTTTTAAAATATTGTTCATTAAATTTACTAATCCCTCAACTTTTTTCATTTTCCATAATCTTTGTGATTTTTGTTCATACATTAGGTGAATGGAAATTTCTCACAAATAATTCACTCAATTCTTTCCATATTTTTATCATGCTTAGGTCATTATTTAATATTCCATCTTAGTGCCTCATCATTGAAGGTATCCACAAAATCATATGATTAGGTCTAGTCATCATTAATGCCAACCCCACTCTAATAAAAGTCCAAGGTAAAGAGATGTTTGCTAGCATCCTTAGTATATTTACCAAAAATAGGGAGCTTAGTCATATGTGCATCCATATTTGGAGGAGGTAAAGGTGTTCTTATTTATTTTGTATGGTTAGGTTTTATCCTTTCTCTTAATCTAGTCTCTACTCTTGTATCTCTTTCTCTATTTTTATCATGGCTTCTTTGTCTAGTTTTTGGTGACTTATTTTATTCTATTACTAAATATTATCTCCTCTTCTTCACCAATTAACAACTACATTACTTCCTCCCTTATTTACTTCCTATTCTTCCCCATAGCAACCACATCAATAGTATCCCCAAAAATAAGATTAGAGTTATCTAATTTCATTGTTACCTTATATTCTTTCAATTGCATTATCATTTTAGATAGATTTATCTCTTTAGTTCTAATTTAGGCTATAAACCACTCTATTTCTTTAATATTCATGTTCATGCCATGTCCATTGAGAATAAACCTATCTCAATAATAGGGTTTGTATTTGTTGCATCCCTCTTACTCTGTTGATGCTTCTCACACTTTTTCTAACATTTTTCATTATCTTTCCTCTCAATCCTATGATTGTTTCAACATTATTTCTTCTTCCTTATTTTTTATTATGATCATTAAATTCTTTTCAAAACCTATCTTGATCATCTCACGAATAAATTCTTTTACTCTCTTGTTATCCAAAATTTCCATAAATATTTAATTGATTTAATTTATCCATCCTTAACTCTCTCTTTTTAATACCTTAATTTATCAAGGTGTAGCAAAAGACACCTAATACTCCTGCATCTTTCTTTTAAATACCTACAATAATCTCTATCTTATTTTATATTCTAGCAAAGTAATTTTACAAGACTTTTAGTGCACTTATAGGTTTTCATTAGTCTTCATTAGGTCACTCTTTTTATTTTTCAACTTAATAGGAATGTGTTTTTTTTTAAGAAATTCATAGGGACATCATGGCTTGGTCTAAAAGCCTTTTTTAATGGCTAATGTGTTGCATAGAACTAAGGACATGAAATATCTTATCAATAGCAATTTAGATCATTAATGAGGGTAGTCCCTAAAAGAAAATCTATACGAATTGAGGGTGGATTTCCTATCTAAAGCTTAACTTAAAGCTATTTGTGTTGAAGAAGTGTGAAAAGGGATAGAGTTTGCTTGGATATGATTAGAGGTTTCTTGGATAGGTATATAGGTTGCTTGGATATGGGGGCCTTTTGATTAGTCACTCTTTTAATTTTTAGAAAATCATTCTTATGGAAATCATTATTTGGATAGGGAGGCTATCAAGTCTAATCACATCAAAATGCACTTTCCCACTTGCTTTTGGTGGTTAAGAGCATATAAGACATGTGCCTTGTTGTGATTAGTCCAAGAAAGTGACTAGGTGACACAGAAAAATGTCACTATCCACATATGGCATTGGCTTGGTCATTAACATATTATCTTGTGGTGGGTTTTAATTGGTTGGTAGAATCTATAGAAGACTAAGTTGCATTGACTATTTGGAAACTAGGGTTTAGGCTTACCACATGTTGACTTACTTTTAGGGAAGGTTGTATAAAGAACCTTAGGATTTTGAAAGAAAAATATGCAAAGAGGAGTGAGGATTAGTGAAAGGGATACCCAATACTAATGGAAGAAGAAATAGGATCAAGGTGGGGGAAAATTCAGCACCACTAAATAATATGGAAAAAAAGGTAAAGGGAAGGGATCAAGGATCAAGGATATTGAATGCTAGATGCACTTTTTGGTAAATAAAAATATAGAATTCTTAAAATCTATGACTCAAGAGAAATAGGTTAGGGATCATTAATGTGGTGTGCCTAATGCTAGAAGAAGAAAGGAGAAGGGGAAATAATGTGGAAGGCTTTCAAGGTTCGGAGGTTGATTTTACCACATGCCTTATACCTTTTGTGTATAATGGTATGAGTAAGCCTAAAAGTATGTGTTCCATAAGGAGGAAGGTAGATGGGAATTGGGGTGAGGAAAATGAGTAGGGAAAATGCTTAAAGTCCAAGATTTTGAGACTAAAGGAAAAGTGAATCCTCAAATTAAGAATTAACAATGGTGAATACTCAATGCTAAAGGAGAGGAAGAATGGAAAAGAGTAAGTAGAGAATAATTGAGGTTCATGGATTAGTAGTATAGCTTAAGAAGTACATGATTAAAAATAGAAACCTAAAATTTGAGGGCCTAAGGTAAAGACGAAGTAGGGAGAAATCCATAAAAAAGTACGTAGGTAATGAGAAGTCTAAAAGACTAAAATAGTCAATGGTCTCAAACAAAAATTGAAATGTTGGGTTTCAAGGAATGGAGTGAAAGAACATTAGCAAGAGGAAACCTATAAATCCAACAAAGGCTAGAAATAGACACAATTACTCCTAACACTTTAGAAATTTCTATAGTTCGAGATATTTAGGCGCATGACAAGTATAAAAAAAGGAAAAGCACTACAACAAGAATATTTTTGAATAAGAGGGTCCATTGAAGGAATTCTTAGATTGGTTATAGATGATGGCCAAAATATGGCTCTATTAAGAAAGAAATCACTAGAATTAGATAAATTTGCACTTACTAATATAGGGCCCAACATCACCTAGAATGAGGCAAGACAAAGATATCACATAGCAACTATAGGGACAAAAATATAAATTGTTCATCAAATATCGATGAGGGACTCTATAAGCAACAAAATCAAACTAAAAAAGAATTAGAAACACACTAGATTCCTTACACTAAGAATGACATGCAAGGTAAAGGCTCAAAAGGACAAACATCAATGGAGGGGTTCCCTAATTTTATCTAAAATTAGAGATGGTGTTGCAAAGCATAAAGAAATAGAAACTTTATTAGAGAATGTTCCCAAACATTATAAGATAAGTGAACCAACTTAGGAACCCATATATTAAGGTTTATCATAATTAAGGATTTTTAAAATTATTTCATACAAGAAATTAATCCTCATGAATTAACAAGACCTTGGAGTAATCCATGGTGAAATGTGTGTGGAAGTGAGTTCATTTCCTCTCCATGAAATCAACTAAACTAATCATTAGAAGTATGAATTACAATAATATTGAAGATAAATTTCATTGTAGTCTGAAAATCAACACATACTCAAAGGTTCTTAACAACTCTAATAGTTGTTGTAGGGGGCATGCCTAGAAAATCAAAAGAAATTGCCAACTTTTCATTATGGTGGCAAACAAATAATTTGTTTGCCTCCCTTTCCACACCACTGAGTAAATGCCTTGCATCTCAGAAAATACCCTATTGCCTTCATCTCAAGTCAAATTCTCCAACTTTGCATGATCTATTGTGTATGTGGATGTGATGTATCTCCTAAACAAGAAGTATGTACCATTTTATGGCCTTCAATCCAACTACATCCAGAGATCTTTTTAATTCTTTATCTTTCATCAATCTCCTTACTATTTGCTCACACCACCTACCCGTTTTTGCATAGATGTTTAAGAGAACATAAGTCACATCTTTTTTAGGATCCAAACAAAAAAGCAACATCGTTGTAAATACGACTGAGCCTATATTCATGTGATCTGCAGGCAGCAAGAAAACATATCCATCCAAATAAAAAGGGAACATCATTGTAAATACTCATGAGCCTATATTTATATGTGTGCATGCTTGACCTACTTGCTTATGCTGGCTATCTTGAGTACACTCTAAACTTTATCATGAAGATGCTAGTTAAACCTATGGTGACTGTGTGGATCTATCCTTGGTTTCCACATTCAAGAATTGTAATCTAACCTTTCAAAATATCTCATCCCCATATCTTACACGTCCCAAAATTCGTACTACATATTCATGATCTGACATTCCAATTAAAAGACTATGGAGAAGAGGGGCCCCTTTAATTCTATGGGCGGTGGATTGCTAATCCATTGTACAAACTATCCATACCGAGGAGGGATCCCTTTCTCTCTGTTCAATCACTTGAGATGAATCCTGCTACCCATGTTATAGATGCAACTTATTATCCATTGTTCCTGGTCTTGCAAATTTTGCAAAGTGGGCATGTTATTGCCACATCTCTATGCCTGGCAATAGATATAACCCTCCCTGGTAAATAATTGGCAATATTTTAATGTCCGTTCCAAACAATATACTACATCCCTACCCGGCAATAGATATAACCCGAAATTGCAATGATTATAAAATAAAGATGCAGTATTGCAATGAGTAGAAAATAAATATCTAGGATTGTTTCCTCCCACCCATCCCTATGGGACACGAGACGTTGAATCCGCCGAGAAGTGTGCATTATGGATGAAATGGAGATTCTTCCTTTCAGCGCCCCATTGATGATGAAGGAGATTGATCGACTCATTAATTATGGGTGGAGAAACTATAGTTTCCCACCCACCCGCCCCTACTATTCTAAGGGCATGAGGCCCTTTCTTTCATCCATTCCAAATGCGCGGGCGAGGCTTAGGCATGTTGAATAGAGTATGGTAGGGTGACCCGTTCGTTACAGCTGGAACAACAGTGATGGAGGATAGGACACAAGCAGGTTCGGCTCTGGGCTTTCTCGGTTATTCAATCTTCTTGGTACCCACCACTTATCAATGTAGAGATTCCAGATCGCCAGATTGGTGGGAGGCCAAGGGGCGGGTGGGGGGACAAAATGGGTTGCCACCCACCCCTGGGTGAGTATGGTCAGTGGGTAAGACACATATGGTCGGTGAGCAAAGCTCTGGTGGGGTCCGCTACATCTCTATATCCTCCCACCCCCCCGGTTAGAAGCTAGGGTTCACGGTGGGCGAAGCCTGAGACGGTGCGTCGACGGATAGTGGGGTCCGTCTTGGATGGTGGGGTCTTGCAGTCGAGTGCCAGTTATATAAGTTTTATATGACCAAACTCTTTACGAGCATCCACTAAACTTTTGTTGTCCAGGGACGGATTTGAGTTTGGTTTGAATTATAGGCGGGAAATGGGCGGTTAACTATTGATTGCAACGGTTAATGAGAGTGCTCAGGGAACGTAAACAGACACTAGCGAAAGGAACGGATGGAATGGACCCACACCAGCCACCTAAGCGGTCAACGCTTAGAGTGTGCTAGTTAAGCCCAGCTAGCTAGCCTGCAACCTTTAGCGGCATCCTCTGAGCCTGCACCAAAATGAGAGCTTTGGAGCAACGTATGGGTATCCTCAAAGCATAAAGGATAGAGGAATTATCAGATGTTGTAGTTGTTACTGCTCTGGTAAATATGTATGCAAAAAGTGAAATCATAGACAAGGCTCGTGAACTGTTCGACAAAATGCCTCAAAGAAATGTGGCCTCTTTGACAACATGCCTCAAAGAAATGTGATCTCATGGAATGCAGTAATTATAGGATATGCACAAAATTGAGTTTTGCAAAAATGCCTTCAAAATGTTCAAATTAATGAAGCACTCCATTCTCATGGAGGAATGCTTCTAAAAATATTACTGGATGTTATTGAATTTTTTTAGAGTATTTAAAAATCAGTGGTCCCATGATTTTGTAGTGCAGGTTAAGCTCCAAAATTTAGAAAATTGGTGGTCCCATGAATTTTATTATTTTGTGTAACAAAGTATAGAAATATAAAATCATAAAAAAAATAATTGGTGGGAATCTAAGAACTCTAAATTATTGACAAGTAGCAGAAAATTTCATAAGATGGTTGAGACAATTTCTGGCCCACCCCAAATGCGCTAGTTTAAAATTATGAACTAAAAAATAGACTTCTAATTATTTAAAAATATATTTTAATTACTCTTATATCATTTTTTGGCCTCATGGAACCCCCTATTCCATAAAAATAGTTCTTCAAGCTCCTCCACAAGACCACAGTCTTAGAATTGTTTTACAACGACATTGCTTTTTGATTTGGATGCTAAAACTGATGTGACTTTCTCAACCATCTATGCAAAAGTGGGCAAATAGTTTGAGGTTCAAATGGTAAAGAGTTTAATGAAAGATAAAAGAATTAAAAGATCCCTAGATGTAGTTGGAGTGAAGGCCATAAAATGGTACATAAATTTTGTGTAGGAGACAAATCATATCAAACATAGAAGATTTATGCAAAGTTGGAGAAAATGTCTCAGGACATTAAGGTAGGAGGATATTTTCTAGATTCAAGACATTTACTTAGTGATGTGGACAAGGAGGAAAAATATTTATTTCTCTACCATGACGGTAACAATTTGGCAATTTCTTTTGGTTTGTAGATATGCCCCTCAAGAACAACTTTAGAGTTGTGAAGAACCTTCAAGTATGTGTTGATTGACACATTGCAATAAAATTAATCTCCACAATTACTACAAGAGAAATTATTGTGAGAGAGGAGAATTTTTTCCATGATGTTAAACATGGAGAAAGTTATTTTATGGAGATTATTGGTAACACTAAATGAAGTGATTTAAAAAATAGGCTCACACTATAATAATGTGCACCATGTCATACCTAAACTAATATTGAAGGAGCAATTATTTTTTCAATTTTTTAGAAACTTAGATTTTTCTTTTGTTTTTTGTTTTTGAGATTTGATAGTATAGACTATGACATTGGTTTCATAAAATTATATACATATGATGCAATGTAGATCACTACTTATATATGCTTTGGGTATCTATCAAAGATTAATTTTATGGATATCTAATTGAATTACTTTCATAAAATCAACATATACATGATACATGAAAAGTTGGAGGAGGTGGAGAATGAGTAAAAAATAAAAGGTAAGGAACACTTCAAGTAAATGGAAAAATGCTTGACTGCCAAGAAATGGGAGAGGGATGCTCACAATTACTCGACATTTTGTATAATTCTTTTGTTGGATTAATTATATTGTCTTTTGTCTATGTTAGGTTGATCATTTAATTACAATAATACAGTGGACCTCTTCAAACAATGATATGCATTTTCATTGATACTTTTGAGCAATTGGCAATTTTCTACATGGTTCATGCAATAACAAGATCCTCCAATCATGACATGACATTTTAAGTGGGCCCACTTTGTCTTTGGATGGATCATCAATAGAAAAAAGCATGAGGAGGTGGTATTGTACTTAACAAATTATAAGTCATTAAAGTTGAGATCTAATAGCTCGTGATAGTTAAGACAATTCATAAGAAGAAATTCTTGTGGTGCTCATTGGCCATTCATGTATATGACATATGGTTCTAACTATTTGATGAGCCAATCGTACATGATGATAATTTTCAGGTTGGATACCCATGAGTTCCTCAATTTAAAATTACTTCAAAATTGGCCTTAATTCTCCAAAATAAATTTAGTAAGAAAGGACTACTTAAGCCAACAAACTCTGAAGTATTTGTAGGCTCAATCAAACATTTGATTTATTGCTAATGAAATGTCAATATCTTGACATGTGGGGTTTGTAGGTAAATTTGACTACTTAGAGTTGAGTTCCTAATGGGGTAGGGACAAGGATAATGCAAAATCTAACCTTAAGGATGCAAGTGGTCATGCCACCATTAAGGCTCTAGCCCTCCCGACTTGACAAAGGTAGTTGTTGTACGTGATAGCCAACATAAGTAAAGATGGAACTTCCCATATCAAATTCAAATATGATCTTCCCACACCAAAATAATAATAAAATATAGTAGCATGAACCAACTTCTAGAAGAATATCAAGTTCCATGAGGAGTGACCAAGATTGTGATAGGTGACATGTTGGTATGAAGAATTTTTGTCACTAGATTTAATGCTCGTTTGGTGCAAGCCATGATGTTGACAATGATATTCTTCATTTATTTTATGTACACTTCTTTCTTTTAATCTAGCTATAAATGTATTGAGCTCATATAATTTGGTGTGAGAAGATTTATGTGTGAAGCCTTGATGTTTTAAAGTTTTGAGCCTAAGGGCTCCTATATTTTTTTTTCTCTTGAGCCTTTATCATTATTAATTGTGTTCCTTTTGGAAATTAAGCTATTCTTGCTATTTTTCTCCTCATTTCATTTGGTTTTCTCCTCCCTTATCTTTTCCATTTTTTATGTTCATGATAGAGTGAATCCTTGCAATGTAGGAAGAAATCCTTAAAAAGTGTGTTAATAAGAGTGGATGGAATCATTGTGATAGGAAGAACATTAGAAGGTGGGATAGAGATTGAAGTGTCAAAGGATAGATGTCTTCTATTAGAAGAGGAGGTAGAACATCTTAACTCATGTGAGGGTCATCTAGGGCCAAACTAGAGCTTGTGAGGTGATCGAGGTTGTAAGGGATAGAAATGGGATAATTTATTTACATATGATTAGGGTTGGTATAAGGGTGGGAATAGTAAGTTCTCACTAAAATGGGTGAAAAAATGGTAGAATTATCTAAGTGTAGGAGGAATGGTAGAAAAATGGTAAAAAATGAATGGGAAAATTGGAGGGGAAGAAGTATGGGTAAGTAATAAAGGTGAGAGAGTAGAGGGAGCTAGGACAATGGGACCATATTAGGATTTTCTAGGGAAGGTGAACATGGATGGGATGACACTCTATGTTTGGGTCCATTTCAAGCATGGGGTGAAGAAGATTGTTAAGTCAAGGGAGTAGAAGTATGCTATAGGATAAAAGGAATGAAGGGTGGAGGAAGGGGAAAGTAGTGGACAAGGGAAGGCTACAAAAAAGGTATAGATTCTAGGAGGAGAATTGTCAAGTCAATATATGCATTAGGAAAGTCTAGGATCAATAGATGAGTGTTTATTAATCATTCTTTGATTAGATAATTAGTTGACATCTAGTCTTTAATTTCTTTGCAATCCACATACTCAATGCCAAAATCACTAAATATCATGAATTGTTTAGCCATGCATCTTGTTGGGAAGTCCTTGCTAGATAAGATACTTGAGTGAGTCAATTTGGGAAATAAGTTGAATGTGGTGGTTAAGCATGCCAATGCTATAGATTTTTTAAGGAGAAGACAATGTCCAAGCATGCTTTTTCATAGCTATGTAGTGGAGTTCATAAATGACCAATATTTTACTAATATTATATATTGCTCATTTATGGCCATATTCATTATTATGTGATAGAAGTGCTCCCAAGGTGACTAGTGTAATGGAGATGTAAAATAATTATTTGACTTGTTTTCCATGGGTTCCATCAACATCAACAAAAGTGACATAGAAAGGTATTCTTTGATCTGACCAAAGGCCTTCTAACAAGACTCATCCCAATGAAAGCTAGTACTTTTCTTGAGGGGATAGGATAATGGATAAAATTTATTAGCTAGTTGTGCAATGAACCTATGGATAGCCTAAATATTTCCTTGGAGGCTATAGAATACTTAATATTTCTCAATTGAGAGATTTCATTAATCATTACAAATTTAGTGGGATCCATCTCTATGTTATGCCTAGAGACAATGAAGCCTGATATCTTACCTAATGTGACCCCAAAGACTCATTTCTTTGAGTTGAGGCATACCTTGTATTCATGTAGCCATCAAAAGATTCCTTGGAGGAGATGTAGGTGTTCATCCCTTTTTTTTTATTTACTCATGATGACATTTAAATAATATTACATGATTTAATGTAGCATTTCATGGAATATTACTATCATAACTCTTTGATAGGTAGCCCCAACATTTTTCAGCCCAAAGGACATGACCTAATAGCAAAAGGCACCCAAAGGAGTACTAAAAGTTATTTTATGCTAATCTTAAGCAGAAATCTATATCTAGTTGTAACTAGCAAAGACATCCATGGCTATCAAGATATGCCTTTGATTGGTCTATTTTGTGACTAAAGTTGAGGATTTTATTGACAGGGCGGGTGCAGGAAGTTGGGTACCAATTTTCTGTCCATTTATGATTTAAAAAAAAAAACGCACTCGCATTATAACGCGAGCGCGTTGTAATGTACACGCATTATTTCACGTTAAAAAAAAAAAGAAAAAAGTGAAATTATTTTCCTTGGAATACCAACCCAAAGGCTTGGAGGGCATTCCCAACAAGGCTAGAGACGTGCTTTTGCAAATTCTACATTTTTTCACATAATCGGGTCTGTGCTCACCATCAAGATTGCATCTAGTTCAATATTGACAAAATCGAAAACATAGGTAATGTTAGGTTATCTCTTAGCTATCGAACGATGTAATTTTTTTCACTTTTTGACAATGTTAAGCCTTTCATCCATAATTTTTTTTGTTTGTATGTCTGTTTTTTGCCAAAAAGTAGTGTTTAGTTTTTTTTTGTTATAAATTAACTGTTCATCAAAATTTCAAATAAATTACATTTTAGAAACTAGACTCCATTCTACAAATTAAAAAAAAGAAGAAAAAAATCAATTATTTTCAAAAATTTGTAGGAGGAGCATGACCAAAATTCTGCTTTTTAGGAAGTGCCCACTTAGAAAATTAGTAAAAAATAAAATATTCATTAAAAAATTATCAGAAAAATTGTGCACTAACTAGATGCTATTAGCTAACTTTCTGACTATAGCGATTTTAAAAATACTACAAAAAATTTCACCGTGCTCAAGTCGTACAAGAGTTGCTATGTTATGTTTTTCTAGCAAAAACAACACCAATTTCTGTACATCCCTCTTTTGAACCCCTTAATCTCAACCATTTTCAAAATAAATTAGTAGTTTAGAAAGTAGACTCGGAGCACTTCGATCCTTGTTTTTGTTCCATCTCAAAATTTTGAGTGTAACTATCCTCAATTTCATGTCCAAGGTTAGCATTTCCTGATTTCAGAAAAAAAAGTGGCCACTTAAGCCCCCTTTTTGGGAACCATCTTGGTGCACTTACCCATCATGGAGATCAAAAGACACTTCATTGTAATCATATTGGATATATGGAACTATAAATCTTGGTGAGATAATCTTGATACATTGCAAGTGGATTCATCTTTTATGCTATCTCTATGGACTAGTTCTTAAATCTCCATCATCATTTTGGAAGAACTTATGTTGCATTTTAAGACTGGCCATATCTTAAGACCCCACCGAGATGGCCACTGTTGGTATTAGGTGCCTTTGTGACATTTGGACCACACTCTAGGAGATGTAATCCTATATCTCACCTTGGTCTCTATAACCAAGAAGTTCTCTTTTTTTTCTTAATCCATTCTCATTGTATACTTGTATCCTTTGGTGATAAAATTATTCTCTCATATTTGATCTCTCTTGTGCTTTCATTGTAACTCCTAGCTCTTGGGTGGCTACATCTTCAACCAAATATTTCATGGTACTATAAAGCATTCTATACCATTTCATACATTAAACAATATGTAAAGGATAATCCTTTAAATAATATTGTAATTATGGTTGTCAAGACTTGTGAACACATATTTTCTTTTAAATGGTTTGTAAAGACATTTGTGCATTCCTATCTATAAGTCATGAGCTTGTCCATCCAAGTGAACATCCAATTGCTATTCTTCCATATAAAATTATAAATAAATTATCTTTAAGGTATAACCATTTCTAAAATATGTCACATTTTTGTAAGTATCATTTGTAATATAATTTATATATTTCTTATTTAGTAAAAATTATGTAACAATTTTGTCTATGATATTTTCAATTGTTGAGAGATGGTTCACTTTTAACAATTTGAGTAATACAATAATTTTATGAAGGAAATTATATTCCCTTGTCAAGTACTAACCAACTCATCAAATATTTCATGTATCATGAAATCAATAAATCTATGCTATCAATATAAAACGTACATAAGCCTAATTTGTCATATGTGTTAAAATCACAACCATCATAAATATTCACTATTGCACTAGCTTTTTATTAGTGTACATTGGAACAACCCTTAGGAAAGTACACATTTCATATAATGGAATATATATTTGGAAAGGGTGTTTCCATATTTCATAATCTTAATGTCCTCAAACCTTCCAATGACCTTGTCCAAATGAAGAAATCAACAATGTTACAAATATATAATCTCAATAAAGGTTTCAAGATATGATGATTTGCATTCAAGTGGACAATCTAGATCAATAAATATTTTTTCTTACTCAAGTATATTATTTATGTGATATCCAATGAAAAGTAAGTGATATTATATAACTTTGAAATCTATACAAGATAATAAAATTAGATATTTTCAAAAACCTTAATTGTCATGTATATATGTAAATGATTATATGAAAAGGGGCAATACTTTATTTTCTTGGAAATCAAATTTCCAAACACTCTAGCTATGAATTTTTCATCCATTATATTTTGGGTCTACAATGAAAATTTCAAAGAAACAACAAATAAAATAAACTCATATACATTCTCTCTTCTATCTTAGAGAGGTATTGCTTCAATTAGAATTTTCATGTCATTTTTAGTACCATGTGATATTGAGAACCCATCTATGCCCCTCCAAATACAAGCCATAGATCTATACATGGAATCAAAATACAACCTCTTACAACAAGTTAGTACATAATGATCATAAAACACATGCTCCTTGTTCGGTTCTTTTCTGTTTAGTCCAATAAAAATCCTTATATGATCTAGAACCTCCTCCCCAGTTGTTCTAGGGTTGTTTCTCACATAAAATTCTATCGATTGAGCAATCTCTCCATGTTCTTTCTCATGCTTTAACAACAATAATAAGAAAAAATGTGTTATGAAATTTTCTATTAAACATACAATTCATAATTTTAATAAATCCAAATTTATATTATGAAATATGATAGATAAGTACCTAAAAATATTTGGAGTCATCGAGTAATTGACAAACCAAGGCGACACTACTTTCAAACTTATTAACTTTCTTTAAAATGTCATCTAGGAAATAGGTGTCAATTAAAATCAAGGAAAATAATGTAGCCACATGAACACTAGAAGATATTAAGGAATTCCTTAAATACTTACATAAATTTGGATGATAGTCATTAGTGATCCATTTAGAATCTTATAATTTTTCCCAAATTAGTGTCTTCCACTACAATATGAGATATGAAATGAAACTTAAATATAGTATCATTAAATATTTTTTTAGAGAATCATAAATGCATAAAATTAATATGTATAGATTTATAAACATCAACTTGCTAATAAATCACAACCCATAACTTAAATAATCTCACATCCATTGTTGCACATGAGGACCGTGTATTGTTTCAACGTTAATAGCTATATTCATACATGTTTTATGGGAAAATTGAAGACTAATTTACATATAGTATGAAAGTTGATAATTGGCATATCGCAATTACATATTGAAGTTAGAATAAATAACTTTATTTGTACCAAGTAAACTCAAAATAAAAAGATAAGACATGTATTATTATGATTTAAAAAAATATTTTATTTTCAAATTAGATTATGATAGTAATAAACTCTACAATAAATAACTTACTTGATCAAAGCCTCCCTAAAGGGTATGAGCTCATCAATTGTTCCATAACTATAAAAAATATCATCAACAGTAATGTGTGTACCCAATTTGACATAGCAAGATCTTGATGCTATAAATTCATACTCATATAATCCACATGTATAATAAAAATAATATTTTGCATCAATGCCTAAAGAAACTTAGTTTCTTCACAATCACCTCATCCCACCATCTAAATATTTGTATCACTACAAATATATAGCTCAATTTAAAGGATAAGCAACCATAAGCTTTCAATGAGCTCAAACTTGAATCACTATTTTGAGGCTAAATTAATGAGCGTGCATGCCATGAATGATAGATTGAATGCTTGACTTGTACTTTTGATTCACTCCTTTTCAATCTTCTAGAAAATATTGTTGAGTTAATTCTTACACACAATCTATATAAAATTTGATATTAACTATCACAAAGAATTTAGATATAGTTGTACTACTTGACCAATTGTTTGAGTTCATTTTGCTAGTGAGATTTTAAGATATTGAAATCTGCTATTCCTAGTTCTAAAATCTTTTTGATCCATACACTTGACACCCTAAAAGAAAGAGTTATCAAAACAATTAAGATTTTATACTTTAATTGAATTGTCTTTCTATTTCAAAAAAAGGTTGTTAGGGGTTACTTATAGATTCCCTCCAACAACATCCAAGCATTTGTGTCCTATATAAATATTTGGATAGAGTTTCATGCCTCCATCTGTCTACTCTACATCTCCATGGGTATCTCATAACATATTCCACCCATAAGAAATAGAGAGTTATGATATCATCTGGTTGTTAACACAATATGAATTCGAACAAAAATAGAATAATAAAAGGAGAGTTTGTAGTCTTCTGGGTGGTAGGGTTTGGTAATAGGGCTTGGCATGTAATTCTAAATAGTGACAACAGTTATCAGCTGGTTTTGAAGTTTCTTATCAAACATTATATTCTATATGTATTAAAATATATTATATCAATATAATTATAGGCTCCTAGCCTTTTGTTTAAAAAAGAAGAAGGAGAGTTTGTATGCTTGCCTTTGCTAGAATCTTAGTTTTGTCTTTTAATTCATTACTCTTTTTGAGTTCTTGTATTAGATATCTAGAGGAAAATGCTTTAGCCTCTCTCATAATATTCTCTCCCAGAAAAGAAATCTTAGAGGCTAGATATAAACCCAGCATGGTTCTTATTTTGTTTTCAGATTATTTTGTAGGGAAAATGAATTTCCGTGAGGCTAGATATAAACCCAACATGGTTCTTATTTTGTTTTCAGATTATTTTGTATGGAAAATGAATTTACCTTTTGATCCTTGAAGTCATGAAATACATCTATTTAAGAAAAGACATCTCTAGAAATAAAACGTCTATGTCCATATTTTCTTGTTGCTAGACTTGAAAAATAACATGAAAACTTAGTAAAAAATTAACACAGAAGAATGTGAAACCGCAATGCAATAGTGTTGAGATTAGCAGTGTCATTTTCTCTCCCCAAGAAATGCCTTTTTCACTCCAATATCTAATCGTGTGGCAGTAAATATAATGTATTACATACATAACTAGTATTTTTTTTTAGCAATGGAGGAGGAGATAATAAGGTGAAAAGTGTATATACATACTTGTCTATATAATTCAAAATTTCTTTTATTTCTTCTTCAAAATGAATCGATCCTAAGGGGATGCTAGGGAAGGTTGCAGAGAATGGCTTCACACTTGCCAATTTCATTTGCTTGAATGCCTCTAAAGCCATGTAAACAAAACCATTTTGTGCCTATCCTGCAATCATGGCATTCTACGAGACCGCATTTCTTTGAGGAATTTTGTCGAACAGTTCATGTGCCTTGTCTATGATTTCACTTTTTGAATACATGTTTATCAGAGCAGTAGCAACTGCAACATCTGACACAATTCCTCTATGCTTTATACTTTGATGGATGCCCTGGCGTAGGCTGGGAGGATGCCGCTAAAGGTTGCAGAGGCTGGCTTCGCACTTGCCAATTGCATTTGCTTGAAATAAACGTTTCCAAAGCCTTTTCGAAAAATCCATTTTGTGCATATCCTGCAATCATTGCATTTCATGAAACCACATTTCTTCGATGCATTCGGTTAAAACCCTCACGAGCCTTCTATGCTTCCACATTTTGGAAGCATGCCTACCAGACTATTTCCAACCACATCTGATAAAAGTCAGACTATTTCCAACCACATCTGATAAAAGTCACCTATTCTTTATGTTTTTTCTGGATACCTAACCCCTTTTTCAACGCTCCCATTTTGGCACAGGCTGAGAATACGCTGGCAAATGTTTAATGATCAGGTTGGAAACCTGTTTGTTGTATACGGTGAAACAGTGCTCTTTATGGCATCCACTAAACTTTCGCAGCTGCGCGGGAATGGTGTTTGAGATTTGAGTTTGATTTTCTTCACGCGCGGGAATGGTGTTTGAGATTTGAGTTTGATTTTCTTCACGCGCGGGAACTGCTGACCGCTAGCTCTCTAACGGCGAGTGTCTAACTGTAACATGGAGTATATACGGGAACGGAAATGAGTAGGGGAACGGCACAGATTAGGCGGGCCCACCAGAACACTCTAAGCAGTCAACGCTTAGAGTGTGCTGGTTAAGCCAGCCCTTTCTCTCCATGTATGAATTCGCACGAACTTCATTGATTTCGACTGTTACTTTCAGATTCGGGAAGTTTTTGTAAATATCAATTTAGTTGACCGAATGTTAAAAGCCTGTACTCTTCATTGTAATAAAGAAACATCTAAATATCATGGACTAACAACTAAAATGGCTATTAATCGTAATATACGCTATTTACTCTGTTGTAATATCTTGAGCTGTCTTTAATTAAGAAAACCAAAATAGCTTAACCTTTGAGCATGGAATGTTGTGAACTATAAATAAAAGAAGCAGCAACCAAAACTGTATCTTTCCGCATATATTTCTAACCGATAAAGTTTACCTTCCTTTCTTGGGAGGATTCTGCTCTTCTAACGAGCAGATTAGAAAATATAGGTATCTGATTTGAAGCAATTTTATTTTATCTTTTAGATATATGATTTGAAGCAATTCTATTTTTTCTTTAAAAAAATAATAATTTTATAAAATTTGGAAAAGTGACAATAATTACAGAAGATTTACCCATAAAAATCGTATTTCAATACTGCGTAGATCTCACTCAAAAATTTAACTGCAATTAGCTTGCAGCCTACACACGGAGAACGCAACAGCCCAGAGAGGAACAATATTTGGACAAGATTGAGAAAGAGAAAACATCAGCAGAGATTTTCAGAGTTTGTTCTGCTAGGTTCTTCGCTTTGTCCAATTTGTATTTCAAACTACACTTTTCTGCAGGTTTTTTCTTGCATTAGTCTGCATTTATTGTGGTGTGCTTTCAATCATTAAGCCTGCAGGCTGTTTTTGCCCCTTTATATGACCTCAACTTTACATTCTTCCAAAGCGGTTACTGGTAGAGATGAAGGTTCGATGATGATTCTTTGTGACACTCCTGCTCAAATGTCCTCAGAAATTTATTTTGAAGGTGCTCCAGAGGGTACATCCCCTGAAACACCCCTAGATGTTGCTCTCCATATTTTTGAGTTTGATAATGTCTGCAAATAGAGAATTTTACTTTAATTAGATATTTTATGGGTAGAGTTGCTCCTAAAAGCATGCTTTGAAGACTGGGTTGGTAGGGCCTGGACCCCACATGGATATGCTTGGATGTCTAGCAAAACCTCACTAAGAGGTTTTTTCTTCTCCCATAGTCATCTAAACCTAAGATTAAGTATTTTCTTTGGCTTCTTAGTGGCCTAAACCCTCTACTCAGCCATCCTTAGAGTTACTTCTTCCTGCAAAGGAGGAAGGTTGGTCTATAGTTATGAGTGTTAATTTATGTAGCTTGGACAGGTGTCTCCATTGTCTAGAAGTGTCATTTAATTATTTAATTATTTTCTAGAAACCTCCAGAAAAGGGCTGAGTTGTCTAGATAATTATGTACTAAATAAATTGATTTCCTCTAGAGACTTCTAGAACCAGCTAGTTAGGTTTTTAGAGTTCATTTAATCTAGCCATTGATTGAGATTAAATCATGGCCATCGGGTTTTCCAATGAGAAAAGTATAAAAGGATCAATGGGCAATTGAAAATGGCTACAACAACATTAAGAAACTGGCAGTTTTGTATTCCTTAATTTTGCTGAAGTTTAATATAATTCCTCATCTGCAGTAGTGGTTTTCCCTTCGGGGTTTTTCCATGGACAATTTGTCCAAAAATATTGTGTTCTTTATTGTGAATGTTTTCTCCTCTATTCTTGTGAGTTTTATTGGTGAAGTTGCAGTTGTGTTATTTTTCGATATTTGCTGAGAATTAATTTTTCAGAGTCAAATAATCTATGTATTAGATAGGAGATTAATAATCAGTAACTGCAATAGAATTTTCACATGGTATCAGAGCTGATCTGAGGGCAGATAAGGCTTAACAAAGGAAGGAAAGATCCTGCCTCTTCAGAATTATTATTATTTGTTTTCTTTTATCTTTTGAGATGGCCTCGGCAGGTTTAAGAGATCAGGACAGATTGGATGGAGCCTCAAATTTTGGTGTCTGGAAAGCCAGAATTTCTTTGTTGCTGGAAGAGAATGGGATCAAAGAATATGTGACCAGTGTTGTACCTGTACCTACAGATCCAGCACAGCTCTTAGCATATAAGAAGGAAGATGCCAAGGCGAGGAGGATGATTCTTGATGGTGTCAAGGATCATATTGTTCCACATGTCGCAGAGTTAGATACAGCGAAGAAGATGTGGGATGCCATTCTGAATCTGTACCAGAATGCTACCACTAATCGGAAGCTGATTCTCAAAGAAAAGTTGAGGACTACTCGGATGAACAAGGGAGAGGGCGTGACAAGTTACCTCACCAGACTCAGACTTGTCAAGGATGAGTTGGCTGCTATTGGAGATAATCTAGGTGATGACGAGCTAGTGCGGATAGCCCTAAATGGGTTTACTAAGCAGTGGGATGTCTTTGTTCAAGTTATTAATGGACGAGACACCTTGCCGAGTTGGGATCGACTTTGGAGTGACTTCACTCAAGAGGAGCTTAGACTAAGTCTTGTCAGTGGTACCAGCAGCAAGAGTCAGAAAAGTGAAGCGGAACAGGAGAACGTTGCCCTTGCAGGAAAAGGGAAAGCAAAGAAGGGGTCTAGTAAAGGATCAAATCCACAAGGTGAGAAGAAGAAGAAGGACCTATCTAAAGTCAAGTGCTATGGCTGTCACGAGTTTGGCCACTATGTGTGATTGCCCTCCAGGAAAGAAGGCAAAGAAGCGGTGGCCCGGCTTGACAAAGAAGTGCCGGATAGAGCTCTCTGAGTAGAATGGAGGGATGAGTTAGCTCTCATGGCTTGTATGGCTAAGCTCAACCTCCGCGAGTGTTTAGTATATAGATAGTGAAGCGTCATTTCATATAGCCGGGGAGTTAGAAGTACTTCTCAGTATAAGGAGGAGGACATCGAGTCTGTGATTTCTATGGGGAACATGTCAAGCTCAATCGGTTAGGAAAAGGACTGTTCTATTTCAGAGGGAGAATGGTAAGCGGATTCCCATTCATGATGTGTTGCATGTGCCAGGCTTAGGTATGAATTTGATTTCCATATCTGTCCTTCAGGATAAAGGTTACAATGTACTCTTTAGAGGGGCAAGTGTGTTAATTAAGCACAAAGATTGGAAATCACCCATAGCTATTGGAGTTAGGAGCGGCCGGCTTTACAGGTTGCAGTTTGATACTCATAAGGCACTGATGAGCAGCAGTAATTCTAGAGATCAAGGAGAGCTATGGCATAGGAGGATGGGCCATATACATCATGAAGCACTTAAATTGCTTCGTGAGACAGTGACAGGTGTTCCAGAGGTGAGTACAGAGCATGATGATATATGTAAGGGATGTGTGTTAGGGAAGTTTGCGAAAGCAACTTTTCCAAGGAGTGACACTAGATCCAAGGGTGTTCTTGATCTAGTACATTCAGACATATGTGGACCAATGTCGACGAAGTCTCTCAGAGGATATAGTGCTGTTACTTTTTATTGATGATTTATCGGAAGACACGGATATACTATGAAGACCAAGGATGAGGTTTCGTTCGGCTTCCAAGAGTTCAAAGCTCTTGTGGAGAATTGACGAGGAGGAAGATAAAGGTTCTTCGGTCAGACAATGGTGGCGAGTACAAAGGGAAAGAGTTCCAAGAGTTCTGTACCAGGGAAGGAATCAAGAGAAAGTGGATTGTTCCTTACAACCCACAACAGAATGGGGTTGCTGAGAGGAAGAATCGGTCTATATCAGAGGCAGCAAGGGCTATGTTGTATGACCAGGATATGCCACGTTACTTATGGGCAGAGGCATGCAGTACAGCAGTGTACATACAAAACAGGGTTCCACATAAGGTATTAGGCAAGATGACACCAGAGGAGGCGTTCTCAGGGAAGAAGCCAGATGTTAGCCACTTCAGGATATTTGGGAGTTTGGTGTATTGTCACATTCCAGGTGCGACACGTTCCAAGTTAGATCAAACTGCAGAGAAGGGGTACTTTGTGGGGTACAGTGAAACCTCAAAGGCATATCGGATATTTATTCCAGGGACCAGGAGGACTATAGTTAGGCGTGATGTCAAGTTCATGGAGGACAAGGCATTTAGGAGGTCCAGAGATTT
>VDFB02256132.1:202073870-202108922 GCA_007258455.2 Sequoia sempervirens
AAACAAGTATTGTTGTCATGGTCAAAAATACTATTCTAATATGTAATTATTGGGGTAGCAATGTATATGCATTGAAGTATTTCATATTAGGGGAGAGGGCCCAGTAGTCGTGCACCCTAACTTCACGCTTCGAATTATCCTACGTCGAAAATTCAAATCACTCCCAATTTTTTACAGTAGCTTACTTGGCAAGTTCTCTGCTTATAACTAAGGTTTCAAGGCCACATCATCAAATATGATGCCACATCAGCACGCATTTTTGTCAAGGTGTCCAAAAAGGCCCCAAAAAATAGTGAGACCAATTCTTGTGCATTACATCATGAGTAGTTGAGCGCTGATGTGGTATCACATGATTGGTTGCTTTTTAGATCAAAAGCATACATTTTGTTTAATTATGGGTAGTAAAATCACAACTATTGGACATTATATAAACGAGTATTGGGTATTATATTTACGATTGGGTGCACGACTATTGGACCCCGCACGACTATTGGACCCTCTCCCCTAATAGTTTGTTCTATCATAAATATAAAAGTTGAGCACAATAAATGCCTTGTAGTTTTCCATGAAATTTGAAATATTGTAAAAAAAAATATGATCATTTAAAGTTGAATATAAGTTGCATTTTAAATAATAATGTGTTGTTTTTATAACAAAAAATAGTTTTTTTTTGGGTGTTCAACTACTAGTCCATTTGTGTTGGATATAAAGGTGAGAGATAACAAGATTAATGGTTACCAAAAGGTATTGTGACCATTTAGGTTGCATATAAGTTATATTTTAAATAAGAATATGATATTATGCTAACAACAAATGATATTTTTTTGTTCAACTACTAGGGATACCATGATTAAGTTTTGCTCGAATACGTAAAAAGTCAAATTTAGGGCACTTCTTACTAGACGTGTTGATGTGGAAAGTTGTGTGATGACTCACACCTCCAAACCCTAGTTGTAGATAGATAAGAGGGCAATTTTCATTTCAAAAAAATGAAGGTCCTACAATATTTCATACAACTTGCATGCTTGTCATTAGGTTTTAAAAATACAAGTAGACAAATAGATGGAAAAAACCTACATAATCCATAAAAAATATCAATTATGCTTACAAAAAATAGCATAGAAATATATAACATTTATTTTTTGTATGTCATTGATGATGGGTTTCAACTAGTTGATTAATAGTTTAGAATGCAAATAATAGCACTACAATATTGTACAATGGCATTGAAATCTATGTATTTGCCAATGCAAATGGTTTTATAGAAGCGGGCCTTGAAATGACACAAAGGAGGAGGAAGAAGAAAGGTTAAGAGAAGAAACACATATTGCAATAAGAGAAGCCAACATAGTAGATGCAAAAAAGAGAAATACACCTTTAGGCCCACAAGCAAGCTCCACTATTATGAATTCCATGAGGGGTATTTCATTACAAGTTTCATGCAAAATTGGGATAATATGATTGTTCTCAAACATCAGTGGGTCGATTATCTCATAGAAAGATCAAGGGTGGCTCCTCTCCAAACCTAGGTACAACACTATTATCAAAGTATTTTATGTGAGATTATTTCATTTTCCCTTTTTCAATCAAGTGGTTATTTTTTCTCAAGAATTCCAAAAAAATAGATTTGTGGATCAACAAATATTTCAATAATATGCATTTGTGATGATATAAATTCCCAATTTTTATGTTTGGATTATTATTATTATTATTATTATTATTTGGGCGAATTGCCACCAGAGAGGGTGGCTCTCATCCATTACTTCTGAAAAAACAAAGCTACAAAGATTTAAATACAATCATAGCAGAGCAATGATGCCTGCACCGAGCTCCTCCATTCTCCTAAACTGAAACATTTCCAAAGCAACTCTATTATCTATCACATGAACTAGAAAAACCTGGAGATTCTTAACAGTTATTATTTTCTCAAACATGTTGACAGCTGCTACAACAACGCCTCTACTGTTAGGAATGGCCTACTTGTCTTCTCTAAATCCTTAACACAAGCATTCTTCAAAAAACAAAGCATATACAAAAAAATACCCATTCACAGCCTTGATTATGTTTGATCTTGCATACTCTCAGCCACACAGATTTCTTCCAAGCTAGACCAAGTGTTAGTATTCACTAAAAAAATTGCTTGTTCATTTTGGTCTATCCCGAATTTTGAGAGGAGATTCGTTGTTGAATTCGCCTGTCTAAACACATGTGATAAAGTAAATTCTTTTATTTTGCCAAGCTCCTTATGTATGGCCTCAATCCAAGTCATTAGTTTACAGTTGGGAGCATAGTTGGCGGATACTGATCTCACCACAATCTGAGAATCACCTTCGAAGTCCACATTCTGCCAACCTTTTGAAGCACAAAATTTAACACCTTCAAGCAGCGTCGAGCACTCGGCTTCATTATTCGTTCCCCAAGGAAATTTAAACGAAGCAGCCCCAACCACAACCCCAACATCATTTCAAATGACAAAGCCAGCCCCCGAAGGGCCAGGATTGCCTCTCGAGGCCCCATCAAAGTTGAGTTTTAGGTGACCTCTTGGTGGCAAAAACCACTTCAAATTATTCCTGCCACCTTTACAACTCTATAGATTACAATTCAGATACTTTAACATGCTCCACGCCTTGGCCATTCTGTCGTCCCAAGTAGACCAGTATTTAAATTTGTCTTTTAATAGGCTTCGGTTGAGATGTTCACACACCCTGGATTCTATCTTGAATATTACACCATCTAACGCCGAAGATTTTCCTTTGAAGATTCTTGTGTTTCTCTCGCGCCACACCTGCTAGACCACCATTGCCGGAATTTTCGACTAGAGTCCACCAAACGCTACACCTATGTACATATTTGTCCATGAATCAAAGAGAGATTTTAAGGAATTTGGAAGGGGCCCGTGCCATTCAAGTTTTGCATAGAAATATCGCCAACAAGATTGTGCGAATTCGCACTGCAACAAGAGGTGTTAGGCATCCTCTGAGTTTTGTTTGCAGAGAACACACTAATGGGGTCCGTAGATACCCATACGTTCCAGCTTGTCGCTTGTTAGCGCCCGTTCATGTAATGCAACCCAGGCGAAGGCGCTCGCCTTTGGGAGAACTTTCCTCCCCCAACAAAGCCATTTTGGCCACGCAAAAGACAAGGCTTCATTCTTTATAATCTTATAACCTGCCCTAACGGAATAAGCGTCGGTTTTGGAGGCACACCAATGAATGGAATCCGAGAAGTCTGAAAGGAGGATCCGACTATTTAATAATTCTTCCATCAATGAAACTCGCAAATGGTCTTGCAAAAAATCAAACTGCTTCCATTCCCACTGCCAAGTCCCATTCTCCACCCTAGCCGAGATGTAGTCGTGTAAATGATCACCATAGATAGCTTTTGAGGGGGCTACCTCCTCCTCCAAGTTTGGAAGTGAGTTGAGAGCCGAGTAACCATTCTAGGATTCCTCCCAGAACCATGCTTGCTTACCATCACCGATCCCCCATGTTAGATGATCATAGATGACTTCCCTGCAGCTTAGAAGGAAGTTCCAAATGGTCCATCCCCTTTGTGGATTTGCCACAGTTAAGATCCTTTCTGGAACCATAGAATCCAAATATTTTGCCCTTAAAATTTTGCTCCACATAGTTTCAGAATTTTTGAAGACCCGCCACACCAACTTTGCCCCTAGGGCTTGGTTTTGAATCCTCAAATCCTTTATGCCCGCACCACCTTGCTCCTTTGCAGACATCACTGTTTCCCAAGATAATAGTGGAATTCTTCCCTTGTCATGGGAACCCTCCCAAACTAACTTACGTTGAATGCCTGTCAACCTTCAGAGAGCCTTTGCTGGGGCTTCAACACAAGACAACATATAAATCGGTATAGCAGCAATCACGACCTTCACCATCAGGACTCTACCAGCTAGGGTCAACCAGTGACCTTTCCAACTTTCCAACCGTGAACTGCATTTATTTATAGTGATTTCCCACACCTTGAAATTTTCCGCACCAGCAAACAAAGGAATCCCTAAATAATTTGATGGTAGCTGACCAATGGAAAAACCCAATACATGTGATATTCTCCATTGGAGACCCTTTGGAGTGTTCAAAAAATATAAGCTAGATTTTTCTGCATTAATTTGCTAACCCGACTGCACCCAATACTTTTCAAGTGTTGCCTTGATGCCCTGGGATTCCTCCATCGAAGCCATACCAAACAAAAATGTGTCATCCACAAATAATTGGTGAGAAGCCTTTGGTATGCTCCTTGTGATCTCAATACCTTTCTAGCCTCCAGAACTTTTGATCTTCGATATTTGACTACATAGAGCCCCCGTCATGAACACGTAAAGGAAGGGCGAGATTGGGTCCCCTTGCCTTATGCCTTTTGCTCCACTAAAAAAACCGCAAGCAGACCCATTTATTATTACAGAGTACTGAAGGGTTGAAATACAACTGAAGATCCATTTTAGCCAATCCATGCTAAAACCCAGCTTCTTCATCATTTCAATTAAAAATTGCCACTGAACCTTATCATAGGCTTTACTCATATCAAGCTTTATTAGCATACCTCTGGTGCTTGATTTCTTCAGAGAATGAATAACTTCATGAGCAACTATAATGCCATCCACGATGCTCCTTCCTGGCACAAAACCAGATTGTTCTTGAGAGATTATCCGTGGTGCAAGCCTTTTTAGCCAGTTTGCCATCACTTTGGTTATAATTTTATAGATTGTGTTGCACAATGCTATGGGCTGAAAATCAGCAAAGGATTCACATTGCTCCTTTTTGGGTATTAGAGCAATGTTGGTATTGTTAAAATCCTTCAAAATGGTTTTTTTCTTTCTCGATTCTTCAACCACTTCCAAAATGTCAGCCCCCAGAAACTCCCAGCAAGATTGATAGAAAAAAGCATTGTATCCATCCGGGCCTGGGGCCTTGTCAAGTTGCATTTGGAAAAGAGCCGCCTTAACTTCCTCCAGAGAAACTTTCTCCATCAACAATGCATTTTCTTCCAAAGATACCTTTGATTCAATGTTTGCAATGATCTCCAAATTTAGGGTTTCGGCTTATTTAAGCCCCCAAGCAAGTGGGAGAAATACTCCACCCCCACCTTTTGCACCTCTTCCACACTTGACACAAAACTTCCATCCTCCAACTTAATTTGTGAAATCCAGTTCCAACTCCTTTTCAATTTTGTTGAATTATGAAAAAAAATTGTATTCAAATCACCTTCCTCAAGCCACGTGTCCCTTGATTTTGTGCGCCATAAACATTCCTCTCTAAGGAGAATTTCATTGTACTCAAGATTAGGGATTTTTCCTTCTCAAATTCCACCCCTGTCATTCCATTCAATAGAACCACTTCCTCCAGTGAAACTAGTTCTTCCTCTATGCATTCTTTCTCTGCAAAAATGTTTTTAAAACAAGTTCTATTCCATTCTCTCAATTTCTCTTTTAGCCTCTGCATCTTTTTTTGAAAGATAAACATTTTTGAGCCAGATAAATTTAATGGTTCTGACCACCAGTATTTTAGAAGATTAGGAAAATCTGGAGACCACAACCACATCTTCTCAAATCTGAATTGACACCTTGTTGGTTTTGTCTCTTCATTAATTTCCAATAATATTGGATAGTGATCAGAAATTGCCACTGTCCGGATTCGTGAAGTTGGTAGAAGATTTCCCTTCAGCCAGTCTTCAGACAACAAAAACCTATCTAGCCTCTCGACAATATTAGTAAAACCTTTTCTTCTATTATTCCATGTGAAAATGATGTTTGCAGTTTTAATGTCTAGCAATTTATTTTCATCAATAAATTTTACAAAATCCTTTTGGCTTTGGAGAATTTTCCAGGAACCCCCCAATTTTTCACTTAAATCCATTATGGCATTAAAATCACCCCCAACAATTACCTTTTCCTTGCCTATTATTTTGGAAAGGAAATCCAAAAGTTCTTTTTTCTCCTCTGTTTTTATTGGGCCATATATATTGTGAATTTCAAAAATAGAATTTGTGAGTGAGTTTATTACCTCTATTTGCATCCAATTCGCATTAGAATTCTTGAGGGAAACCTTAGTTTTTTCGTCATGCACCATAATGCCCAGACCACTAGAAGCACCACTCGCCTCTATAAATGTACCTTTCCATATCTTGCAATGTTTGATGAATTTCGAGATTTCTTCACCTTCAAGCTTCGTTTCTTGGAGCAAAATGAGATCTGGATTTTTAATCTCCAACTGGTGTTTAACCAGTCGCATTTTGTTAGGGGCATTTATGCCCCTAACATTCCAAGAGAGGACCTTCATCTTCCTCCAAGGGAGGCCTTTGCTCCCTTGAATCTCATCATATACGAATGGATTGAAGGTTGTTAGCTTTTGATTGCCTCTTCTTCCCTCTTTTGTTTATTCGATTTCCTTCCCACCTTTGCTCCCGAAGCCATTTTGGTCATTTGTCGGATCCTTCTTGAATCCAAAATGTCTAGATCCTCCATGTTTTCTCTTTCTGTTTCATGTTCAGAGTCCTCTTGATATTCACTATCATGCCATTTAAGCAATCTGATTAGGGAGTTCTCGTGGGTGCTTAGGATCTCGCCTTCCTCAAAGAAATGAGGGTCATCATGTCTTCTTTCTTCTCTTGGTTCCATCAGAATAATTTTCCAATTCTTTACCAAAGAGGATGCTTGTATCCCTTCTTGTTCCATCGCACTTCGGCTTATATTTTGATCCTCCTTTGGGCACACTTCCTTCACCATCTTGTTTGGTTTTTCTCTCCATACCTCCCTTCTTGCTGGAGGAAACTGTCTACACCCCTCTGTGTTGTGGTTTCTCCGTCTGCATTTAGAGCAGAAAAATTTTGGGACTTCAATCTCAATGTTTTGTTTCCACACATTGCCTCCCGATTTTAATTCTAATGTCTTCGAGATTTCTTTTATTGTAATCACACAGATCCTTGCATAAATAATAGATTCACCTTCACGTAAATCCACCTCTATTGTTTGGCCCAAGGAGCTACCAATTTTTGTGAGGCAGTTATTTGACCAGTATTCAAAGGGGAGATTGTATAGCTGAAGCCATGTTGGACCGTTACATGGTTTGAACAGTAATGGGTTAAAGTTTCTTTCCCATTTTTGGAGGAAGAGAAATGCAGATCCATTTTTCCAAATTGGTGCTTCTAGAATCTGTTTCCTTTCATTTTATGTTCTGAAAATAGCCACAAAGAATCCTTTGGGCATGAAATTTAGTATCGGATCAAAATTCCAGTTTTCAACCACCCATTCGCCTATCTCTTTTCTTGTCATCCGATTCCCCAAAAACCTTCCTATAACTGCTTTCCTTTCAAGATGATATATGTTTGTCTCTGCAATTTCTGAGACATCCACTAAAATTAATTCTGGCAAAGAAGTTTCCCTTGGAATGTCTACGTTCTCCTTCTCAGTTTCTTGATTGCTCTCTCCAACCCTGATTTTCTCAGACTTCCCATCCTGCTCTACCATCCGGTCTCATCCCTATGTTTAGATTATTTAATATGTAGAAGTTTTCGTAATTTTTTACAACTATTTAATTAAAAAAATTTCCCCTCAAGTTCTATACACTTAGAACCCAAAATTATAAAGTGAATATTAAATACAAGTGTCTATCCTATCTTCTTGATTTACATTTCTTATAGGGTTTTTACTTTCCTTTATCTATCCTCTTTTTGCAAAGCACAAAATGTTATTATTATTTGTACTTATGATTTTTTTAAAATGTTTGTTGGATTTTATTGTTCCTCAAAATATGTAATCTAAAATTGTTTTGAAAATTTTGAATAGAATTGTAAGTCTAATTTATTTATATTTGTGTGGATAAATACTTCAATTTTATGTTTAGGCACCATTGTCATTTAATTCTATTTACATGTAGTATTCCTCACCACCCTCTCTCTCTAATGTGTGTGCACTTTTTTTTAATTATTTTGAAAGAAAAGAACTTACAATTTTTATTTTTATTTTTAAAAGGAGTTATTTTCATATATATGGAGGTAATCTAAACTAGTATATATATATTTTTTAAAATTTTATATAAAATATGTTGAGAGATGTCTTTCTCTTGAAACATTTATTGCACTTATATGTGAGAAATTGATTAAAAATAGACGTATTGAGAAGGATATCTCTCACATATTATATATATTTTTAAAAGATATATATGGTAGTTTAAACACATTTATAGTAAACACTTAGCAAGGTAGTATTTTATGCAAGGTGTGAAATTATGTGAGGTTTTATGAAGATTCAATTATGAGGTTTTTTAGCAAATGGGGTAGCAAGTTAAGTGGACTTGATTTTGGGAAAATTACCTAGTTAAGCACATGTGAGTCAGGGTAGTACAAGCATGGATGAGCACCTAGATGATGCTTCACCCTTGTGAAAATCACCTAGATGTTATAAATATTAAGTAGACCATTCAAATTCATTCAAAATAAATTCACCTTAAAAACTTTCGCAATTAAATATTAATAAAATATCATACAACCTAATAATAAACAATACATTATTTATTATTTAAAATTCTTAAAAATAAACTAGTTATTTAGAATTTTATATGTTTTAACAGTAAAAATAAAATATTTTTATATGTATTTTCAATAGATCTTATTAAATCCACGTGTCTCTAAATTTCTTCTAAATTCATTTGCTCCTGTTCCTACTTTTTCACTACCGTGAATCACTTGAAAGTAGATTTCTTTTCAATTAGGTGTTAGATATGAGATTCAATTTACTCACAGTTTTGTATATTTCTGATGAATTTGCATGTAACACGTTTGAAATGTAAAGAATTTATATTCGCGTTGTTGTTAAACCACAACATGGCAGACGCGATTGCACTGGTCCAGTTCATGACAGCTCTGGGAAAAATAACCATGGGAGCAAGTGGCCCGTCAATTCCTCCAGTATGGGAAAGAGAAACCCTAAAACCCCGCTCCAAACCCTCAATCAATTCCCTCTCTACGAATACGATCAAGTCCCAGGGCAGATCGTGCCTATAAACGAAATGAGCTACATTTCCTTCATCTTCGGGCACAAGGAAATTGCGTCCCTGGAAAGAAAAGTGCCCCAGAAAACCCCAACATTTGAATTATTATCAGGATGCCTGTGGCGTCTGAGAACCAGAGCCCTCAACATGCCAGCAGATCAGGAGGTACGGTTCATGTTCCCAATAAACGCCCGCTCCAGATTCAAACCCTCACTTCTGCGCAACTATTACGACAACTCAATCAGCTTCCCGGAGTGCTGGTGAACAAACCCTTGTCCTACACAGTGGAGCTAATTAACAAGACCAAAAAAGCTGTTAATGATGAATACATGTGGTCTGTGATAGACCTGATGGAGGTCAAAGGTTGACCCCATTTTACTGTGGTGGGGAGTTTTATGGTTTCTGATGTGATCAAGTTGGGGTTTGGAGATGTGGATTTTGGGTGGGGCAAGGCAGTCCATGGCGGACCTGCCAAAGGTGGGGTGGGAGCTGTGTCGCATGTCATTAGCTTTTTCATTTCTCATCGAAATAGTGATGGAATTGAAGGAATACTAGTTCCTATGTGTTTGCCCTATGAGGCCATGCTAAAGTTTCAGCTAGAAATGGCGCAGGCCATGGAGCAGGAAGCTCCTCCTTTTATACAATCCTCACTCTAAAAATCTATAGCTAGTATGTTATAGTTCAATCCATATAGTAAGAAGAGTTCTATTTCTATATTGAAATATTGCTATAAAGAATTATATGAAAGTTTAGAATCAGATTGAATGATTCATCATGGAATAATATGTACTACATATCAATCAATTAGAGGAGGACCTGATGCCAGTCTTTTCACTGTTGTTCCTTGCATGACAAATTTTGTTTGGGAAAGTTAAGAGGTATTTGAGAAGTAGAAAAACTAGAAGCCAAACTATGGGCAATGGGTCTGATAGACATAGTTTTAGTTAAATTTATTTTATTAATGTGTTTTTAAAATATATATTTTTATTTGTGACTTTTTTTGTTTTAATGTAAATGTATGGTATGTTTTTTGGTTTCTAATTCAATGTTAAGATATTTTGAAAAGTGTAGTTTGGAGGAAATTGTTAAAAAGTAGGAAAGAAAAAATATCACTATTCAATTTTTGAAGGAGTTATTTGTGGAGTTGTGGTCTCATAAATATTTTTCATACAAGTAAACATCTTAAATTTTATTTTTTGAATTGTATAAAAAAATTTAAAATAATTTGTGTACGCAAAATTTTGAGGCAAATATTAAAAAAGGAGGAAACAAATTTGTGCAACCATGTGACATTTTTGTTTGCTGCTTATTTCTAGCCCTTTTTTAGAGCCTATTTTCAATTCATAAATAGTAGATATCTCACTAAAATAGCGAGGATTCCAAGTTATCCTTTTCCCATAATTAAAAGTTGCTCAAATTTAAGAAAATAACAGACTTAAGTAGTTGCATGGGGACATGGAATTATTCACCAAAAACTAAAATTCGAATTCCAAAATATTACTCTTTACTATTCATGAGAAGATTTTCTATTATACATTATGTTTTTTTTTTCAAATTGAGGGACCATCTATTTATCTAAAGAAAAAATAGCAAACAGTTGCTTCTAACCATGAGATTAGTAAAAACAATAGTTGTTGAGATAACAATTCAGTAAAACAATATATCTTATTTAGTTTTAAAATAAATTTAAGAGGAGTTTCTCATTATTAATCCAATTTTTTCTCTAGAGAAGATTAAGTTAATCTCTCCAAATTGAATTGGAGACAAGTGGCAACAACACTATATGCTTGTAAAGGATAAAAGAGCATAATTTCCCTCTTTTCTATTCTTTCTTTTCTTTTACTTATGGCATTGCCTTGAATACATCGTTTTAGCATGAAATTTGTCTTGTTTTATGCACAAGTTTTAGTTTTACCCTTAAGAATTTCTTCCAATTGGATAGAATCATGAGTGCAATCAAGTTCAAGTGGAGGTAATCACGAGTGGGATTGTGGCCCCTAGACCCAATCATGCACACAAACTTGCTATTTAAAAAAAATGAATTTTATTATTTCCAAAGCCAACAATTTCAAATTTTGACCATTGTTTGCTAGCTTGCATGTCTTGTTTTTTTTTGAATTGGGCCTCTAAGGTTGTCTATTTAAAGAAAAGGCCTAAGTCATTAGTATCATAATAAAGAGCTATATGAAATAAGTTACATTAAAGAAAAATGGATCATTATTATTTGTTTGCATTAGCAATACATAAACAAATACTAATGATTTTGACATTTGATTTTCCTTTTCTAATACAAATAATATGCAATGTAGTTCAATGATATGTGTGTTTTAATGTGATATATACTTCAATAATATTGATCATGGGTGTCTATATGATGCTTTAACATATTTACATGCCATGTGTATAGCAGCAAGATATAATGAAACTTTCAAAGCCTTCAATATAACAAAAAATACTACTAATAATACTAATTTTAATATCATTTTCACTTTGAATTATGCTTCATGGGGTTCAAACTCTTAAATTGTTTCAATGGAAGGAGAACCATAGGGTTTAACAACTAGAGAAAATAATATTACAATGGTTGGTTGGAAGAAGCAATATGAAAGGGTCGAGATGATATAAATAAATATTTACCCTTTCATTTTGAATCTCCTAATCAACCATCAAAATGTTATTTCATTTCTCATTAAAAATCATGGTTCTTCTCTCACCAAAATAATTTAAAATCATGAGCAATAAGAAATACAATTTGAAGCACAAATTGGAATTATTAGTATTAACTTATTATAACTAGTCATCATCGTCTAAGAGGCTTTCAAGGTGTTATCTTTCTATGCCTAGCACTTGAGATGTAAAGATGTTGGAGCACCATCTAAACACCTATTACTAATCACAGTGACCAAATAAATTAAGTTCAATCATAAAAGCACATATATCATTAAAAACACCTCATATTATTTGCATTAGGAAAGGAAATACAAATGACTAAGTAAAACATATTTATCTATGTTTATGTGGATGAATAAATGAGGTTTTTAATCCGTTTATTTGTAGAATCCTATCAAAAATTATAATAAAAAATATTTATATACTCCATTGGAGTAGAAATTTTGATATTTAGCAACACTCAAATCCATCACATTAAGACTTTTCCAAATTTAATTATAGGTAATCGTAATTGAGCTTGTTTCTCTATCTCCAAAATTGAGCCTATAAATGCAAAAGATTGAAACTAAAAAAAAACTAAACAAACAATGCAAGATTCTATTCCAAACTAAGCAAAACCTCTAGATAGATCTCAACAATGAAAGAAAAACAAGATAATAACATGAGAAAATGAATTCAAATGTTACCAAAGCCTCCCTTGTTGAATGATTTTCTCCTTGAATGATTGGGACATGGATGCTCCTTGCTTGAATGATAGCAATTTGACATCATATACTTAGCATGAATGATAATGGATGATAACATTCGAGGGATGGAGTGCTTGAATTTATAAATTTTGGGAATGGGGAATGGATGGCCAAGATCTGATTTTAAGATCAAGGGTGGAGAATGGTTGAGAGGAATTCCCTAGGATCTAGGAGAGGATGAAGGGTGAAGATGAAGGTAGTTAGAATGTGAATGATTAGGATTAGCTTACCAAATTAAGTAACTAGTTGTGAGGTGAGGTGAGGGAAATTAGGGACATGTGCACCTAAAAGGACTGTAATAGTGATGAGTTTAATTGATTGATTTGAAGGTTTTTGATCATCATCCACATCAACTTTTGAGTGAAATTATTTTCTCCCTATGGATTGCACTAAGTTCTCATTGTAATGGGCTCTTGTGCCTTTGAGATAAGTTTCTCACACAAACTCTTATCTTTATAATGCCTACCACTTAAAATTCACATATTTGACTTGATGGTATTCTTTAATGTCTTGTTAATACATTATACATATGTATTATTACAATCATATCAATTTTGTGTTTTAGTTCAGTTATTTTGGTGTAGCTCATGGTTAAAAAATGTTGCATTTAAGATTGAGAGAAAAGAAGAAAAATATTTAGATAATCAATATGTTGTAATTAAGTATTAGTTGTTTACATGAATTGAGGTATTCCATATAGACAATTAATACGTTTTAGCAAATGGATTAAATAATTTGTACATTGTAGTCAATACACCAATTGTTTATGTGGGACCAAGTCTCTTATGTTAACAATTAGTATGTTATAGTCAATACACCAATTATTTATGTGCAATTACAACACATAATAATAATGCATCCACGATAATACATTGACTATTTATTATATGACAACATATTAACTTCAAAAGAACCTTCTATATTACAATTCAAACTAACCTCCTCTTTTTACTTTTCCCTTACCAACTCACCTATAAATATATAAATAAGATTAAAATTTTATTTCAACTAAGATGCACGTTAATAACAAATAATCATATCTCTTTTGCAACTCTTCAACGAACTCCACATCACCTACGAATTTGTAACTTCCCCAATAATTTTTTTCAAATCATATATACAAACATCAAACCACTAAATTATTGATGACTATCAATCAAACTATCTTAATACACCTTTAATCGTTATTATTAATTAATTAAAAATCAGAATACAATATATTTTTAGTTAGACTGAAAGACATTTCCTATGGTCACAGCACTAGGATGTTATGCGTCCCTATACACAAAAACCCCTCCTTAAATATTGTAAAAATTAATAAATTGTTGCCGTACAATTGAAATGATTAAATGAATGTAATAATAAATCTTCGCCCACTCAGTTACGTGAATGGTTGTAAGAGGCAATGACTGGAATTACGTAGCTGACTACAAAATCAGAGTGAAAGAGAGTTACGCATTTCCTGATATTTCAGCACAGCACAGAAGTGTTTATATAGAATATGATTTAATGTGCAACCTGGCGTATCCGCAGAGGTTGGCGTTCTCGTTCCGAGAAATAAGCTAAGTATAAATGCATTAGCTTTGGGATATTTTCTGTATCCTTCTCTGTTTTGTTACAGTAAGACTTAAAGCTCTCTTCTTTTTCTGTAGTTTGAGAAGCTCTGTGTTACAAGGCTTCCATGGCTGGTCTCAAGTTCAAGGTGAAAAGGCAGGAAGCCGTCCTCGTGGCTCCTTCTTTGCCTACTCCAAGGGAAGTTCTCTATCTTTCCAACATTGATGATCAAGCGGACCTGAGATTTCACATCCCTGTCGTTCAGTTTTATAAGCATAATTTTCTGAAAGAGTACCAAGATCCTGCTAAAATTATCAAAGAAGCACTGGAAAGGTTCTGGTGCATTACTATCCTTTT
Organism: Sequoia sempervirens; assembly: GCA_007258455.2. Lineage (NCBI taxonomy): Eukaryota > Viridiplantae > Streptophyta > Pinopsida > Cupressales > Cupressaceae > Sequoia > Sequoia sempervirens. The sequence goes on from VDFB02256132.1 coordinate 202,088,197, forward strand.
GCTGGAAGGCTCAGAGAGGCGGCCACTGGAAAACTGGCAGTGGACTGTACAGGCGAAGGAGTTCTGTTTGTGGAAGCAGATGCGGATGTTACTCTGGCTGAGTTTGGAGATCTGCAACCGCCGATTCCCGGATGGGATGACCTGCTGCACGACATTCTCAGCCCGCAGACTGTCATCAACTCTCCCCTTCTTCTCATTCAGGTTTGTAGATCTTCGCTGTGCTGTTGAACCATAAAAACTATAAAAATTAAATATTTCTATATTTCTTTTCAATTGATCTTATTTCTAATTTTAAAACTTCCGTGGACAGTTGTAGATTTAAATGTCTATACTTGTGACGAATTTGCAGGTAACGCGTTTGAAATGCAAAGGCTTTATATTCGCCGTGCTGTTGAACCACTGCATGGCAGACGCGACGGGACTGTTCCAGTTCATGAAAGCTCTGGCTGAAATAGCCACGGGAGCAAGTGGCCCGTCAATTCCTCCAGCATGGGAAAGAGAAACCATTAAACCCCGCTCAAAACCGTCAATCAACTTCCCTCTCTACGAATACGATCAAGTTCCAGAGCAGATCGTGCCTGTAAACGAAATGAGCCACATTTCCTTCTTCTTCGGGCCCAAGGAAATCGCGTCTCTGAAAAGACAAGTGCCTTGGAAAACCACTAAATTTGAATTATTATTAGGGTGCCTGTGGCGTCTGAGAACCAGAGCCCTCAAGATGGCGGCAGAGCAGGAGGTACGGTTCATGTTCCCATTAAACGCCCGCTCCAGATTCGAACCCCCGCTTCGGCGCGGCTACTACGGCAACTCAATCAGCTTCGCCTGCGCAAAGACCACAGCCGGAGTGCTGGTGAACAAACCTTTGTCCTACGCAGTGGAGCTAATTAACAGGGCCAAAAAAGCCGTTAATGACGAATACATGTGGTCTGTGATAGACCTGATGGAGGTCAAGGGTCGACCCCATTTTACTGGGGTGGGGACTTTTATAGTCTCTGATGTGACCAAGCTAGGGTTTGGAGATGTGGATTTTGGGTGGGGCAAGGCGGTCTATGGCGGGCCTGCCAAAGGTGGGGTGGGAGTTGTGCCAGGTCTCCTTAGCTTTTTCATTTCTCATCGAAATAGTGATGGAATTGAAGGAATACTGGTTCCTATTTGTTTACCCTATGAGGCCTTGCAAAAGTTTCAGCTAGAAATGGCACAAGCCATGGAGCAGGAAGCTCTCCCTTTTATAAAATCCTCACTCTGAAATCTATAGCCAGTATGTCATAGTTCAATCCATATGGTAAGAAGAGTTCTATTTTTGTATTAAAATATTGCTACAGAGAATTATATGAAAGTTTAGAAATGATTCATCATGGAATAATATGTACCGCATATCTATCAAGAGGAGGCCCTGATGCCGGTCTTTTCACTGTTGTTCCTTGCATGACAAAATCTGTTTGGGGAAGTTAAGAGGTATATGAGAAGTAGAAAAATTGGAACCCAAACTATGGTCTTTTCACTGTTGTTCCTTGCATGACAAAATCTGTTTGGGGAAGTTAAGAGGTATATGAGAAGTAGAAAAATTGGAACCCAAACTATGGGCAATGGGTCTGACAAACATACTTTAAATTTATTTTATTAATGAGATTTTAAAATATTTTTCTATTTATTTTTTAATGTAATTGTATGGTAAATGCATGGGGAATTTTTGGAAAGAGTGTCATAACTAGCAATCACACCTTAGTGTGCAATGGGTACGCCGAAGAAGTGTGGAAGGTCAATTAAGATAAATTTTGGTCTATTTTTTAGCATACATTGATGTAGTACATGAGGTCAATTGATAGGCCATTTAGTAAATGATGTTGTTTGTGCAATAAAGGTCTCAATGGAGAAGTGATAGCTTCAAATAAACTATGCATCCACTTACAAGGTTCCAAACATGATTAAAATAAAATCTCTAAATCAGGAAGATAAGTAGTCTCCATTACCAAAAGACTCATGTTATGTTTGCAATAAGGAGAGAGGGAGAGAGAGGAGGAGAGGTAGGGGTGGAAAGAGGGAGAGATAGAGGGGGGGGAGCGAGAGAGAGAGGGAGAGATAAAGAGAGGGAGAGGGATAGATAGATAAGGAAGATATAAATATATAGAGAGGGATAGAGAGGGAGATAGATGGATGAATAGAGAGAGGGAGACATGTCTAGAGATAAAGGGAGAGAGAGGAACATAGAGGTAGAGATGAAGATAGAGCAAGAGAGGAAGATAAATAGATAGAGAGATATAGGTAGAGGGAGAGATAAATACAGAGAGAGAGAGAGAGAGAGAGAGAGAGAGAGAGAGAGAGAGAGATACACAAAGAGAGAGAGGGGGAGAGAGAGAGACACACACACAAAGAGACAGAGATAGAGATAGAGACAGAGAGAAATATAGGTAGAGGGAGAGATGAATGCAAAGAGAGAGAGAGAGAGAGAGAGAGAGAGAGAGAGAGAGAGAGAGAGGACATGATAGAGAGATATAGATCCTAAGAGAGAGGAAGAGAGAGAGGGAGAGATAGAGAGATATAAATAGTGAGATAGAGCGAAAGAGATAGAGAGATATAAGGAGATATACAGAGGGGAGGAGAGGGAGAGAGAGACAAAGAGATATACAAATAGAGAGAATTATAGATAGGTAAATAGAGATGGAGAGAGAGATAAGGGGAGATAAAGAAAGGGGGAAAGAAGTAGGGGGAGATAGAGATATATATGGGAAGGGAAAGAGAGATAGAGATATATGGGAAGAGAAAGGGAGAGAGAGGTAGAGATAGAGAGATACATAGGGAATATAGAGGGAGCGAGGGAGGGAGAGATGAGGAGAGATAGAGAGAGGGGGAGATAGAGGGGGATAGGGAGGGAGAGAAAGGGAGAAAGATTGGTAGAGGAGGAGAGATAAAGAAGAGGGGGAGAGAGGGAGAGAGATAGGTTGAAGAGGAAGAGAGAGAAGAGGGGGAGAGGGAGAGAAATAAGTAGAAGAGAGAGAGAAAGAAGAGGGGGAAGAGAGGGAGAGTGATATGTAGAGAGGGAGAGAGAAGAAGAATGGGGAGAGAGGGAGAGATAACTCAATATATATAGAGGGAGAGGGATAGAAATAGAAAGGGGGATATCTTTTCTTCCCTCTATTTATCTTTATCTCCCTATCTCTTTATGTGACTTTATCTCTATCTATGTCTCTCTCCTCTTCTCTCTCTCTTTTCCTTTATGCATTTTTCTCTCCCTCACTATCTCTACCTCTTTCATTGTCCCTCTTTATTCCTCTATATCTCTACCTATTTCTCTATATATCTATCTCTCTATATCTCTTTATCTCCCTCTTTATCTCTCTATTTCTATTTATCTCTCTTTATATCTATCTCTATCTTTGTTTCTCTCTCTTCTCTCTTTTTTCTCCCTATCCCTCTTTTTATCCCTATATTTCAATCTTTGTTCCTCTCTCTTTATCTATCTTTACCTCTTTCTCCTCCTTTCTCTCATTTTTCTCCCTCTCTCTTGCTCTCTTTCTCTTTTTTCTCTCTCCACCTATATATATCTCCCTCTCCTTTTTCTCTTCCTTTATCTTTCTCTCTTTCTCGCTCTATATGTTTGTCTCCTTAAGTGCTCAATGGGTACATTAAAGAGGTCTTTAAGGTGAATTATCATATCCTTAATCAAATGACATGCTACCTTGAGTATAACTCCCTAAGGACACATGTCATCCTTAGATTGTTGACATGAAACAACCAATCAAAAGTTAGTTTCTCTTTTATCTCTCTCTTTTCCTTTGTATCTCTTATATTTCTCTCTCATGGTCTATCTCTCTTTGTTTATTCCTCTCTCTTTCAATCTCTATCTCCATCTCCCTCTCTTGATATCTATTTATCTAAATTTTTCTCTTTATTTCATTCTCTATCTTTTGAGTTTCTCTCTCTTTATTAGTTGATAGGCTACATACAGTGTGAGATTTGAGCCTAAAACAAGTCTCACACTTGCAAACCACTATTGAGTCATTGGAAAACAAGTTCCAACTACCATTTAAGGGTAAACCAACTACAATTTAATGGTAAAATCCTCTAAAATATCAGGTAAAAACCTCCAAAATCTCACTTATCACATAGATCAAGGGTTGGGAACATTGTATTTTCATTTGCAGTATTTGTCAATTTGATGACAACTTTCTTTTTTCATTTGCATTGGTTTATGTTTTAAATCTGCAAATATTTCATAATCAAATAATACTTAATTAATTTAAGTTATTCTATATAAAATTGGGCCCTTCAAAGTAAACTGGAAGAAATGGGTGCCAAGGTTATTGCGCTTGGCAAGAATGAGGCGGAGCGAAAAGATCATGGTGCCAGTAAAGAAACCCAAAACCAAAAGTATGGCACCCATTTCTTCAAATGACATGCTACCTTGAGTATAACTCCCTAAGGATACATGTCATCCTTAGATTGTTGACATGAAACAACCAATCAAAAGTTAGTTTCTCTTTTATCTCTCTTTTCCTTTGTATCTCTTATATTTCTCTCTCATGGTCTATCTCTCTTTGTTTATTCCTCTTTCTTTCAATCTCTATCTCCATCTCCCTCTCTTGATATCTATTTATCTAAATTTTTCTCTTTATTTCATTCTCTATCTTTTGAGTTTCTCTCTTTATTAGTCGATAGGCTACATACAGTGTGAGATTTGAGCCTAAAACAAGTCTCACACTTGCAAACCACTATTGAGTCATTGGAAAACAAGTTCCAACTACCATTTAAGGGTAAACCAACTACAATTTAATGGTAAAATCCTCTAAAATATCAGGTAAAAACCTCCAAAATCTCACTTATCACATAGATCAAGGGTTGGGAACATTGTATTTTCATTTGCAGTATTTGTCAATTTGATGACAACTTTCTTTTTTCATTTGCATTGGTTTATGTTTTAAATCTGCAAATATTTCATAATCAAATAATACTTAATTAATTTAAGTTATTCTATATAAAATTGGGCCCTTCAAAGTAAACTAGAAGAAATGGGTGCCAAGGTTATTACGCTTGGCAAGAATGAGGCAGAGCGAAAAGATCATGGTGCCAGTAAAGAAACCCAGAACCAAGCGGGCATGGACAAAAGGGTTGAAATTGAGCTAGAAAAAATGAAAAATACTATTAAAACTATAGCCGAGCAGAACAATAGGATGGCAAGACACAATGCCATCATCATCAATGCCATGATAGAAAAATTGGACAAAGCTCAATAGGGGTATTTGGTGGTTGATCTGGAAGAGGTCAATGATAAAAACTAGGATGAGGATGTTGGTATTTCAAAGAGGACCAGGGCTAATTTGAAGAGGAAGGCTCCTCCAACGTCGTAGATGATTCAAACCTTCAAGAAGGGTGTTTAGGACATGCAGAACTTGGAGGCTAAAACCGAGTCTATTATGAAGACTCTGGGTTAGTTGCGGCTGGTCTTTTTGCTGGCTTTTCAGCTGGTTTTTTGTATGACCCTCCTGGTCTTTTACGGGTGGATGCTACTTTTTTCGGTTTTTTCCTTTTGAGTACCTTTTTTTTCTTCTGGTGGACTTTTTTTCCTTTCTCTTTTGTTGTAAACTTGGTGGTTTCGGGTCCCTATAAAACCCGTTTTACCCTTTATCAAAAATAAGAATCAATGTTAATGATGTCAATGTTAATTCTGAAATCCTTACAAATGTAAGAATCTTCTTTTTTCATTATTTATTATCAATTGAATAACGATTTCCCAAACGATGCAGATGGGGACCAACATGGAGAGGTCTAGAATCCCAAAATACCAAATTACAACTGTTGACAAGTAGATGGCATTGAGAAAATAAAAGTGGGTAAAGTTTGGAGCTAGTGAATTGCAAATGATGAACGCGAAAAATTTTCAACGAAAAAATTTTAGTGATGAAAATGAATGACCAATGTTATTTCCATCGTCTTGCATCCTTCCTTGGATGATTTGAGTTGTCAATGGTAAAAAATAGCCTATTCAACTCAAATAAGGATACACCTTCGACATAAGCCTGAATAGGTAGTTGAGTTGGCTTGGGCAGTGGGTTTGCTCCCCATTGGTCTCAGGTTTGACTCCACTTCTGGGTTTAAGAGGTGGGACTTCTTGTGGGTAGGGGATCTCACCCACATGGGACTAGTCTTGCCCCAGCTCGCCCTAGGTACCCAAGGTATGGGTTGTTGGGTCACTGGGTTGGGTCACAGGGACACCTCTATAGTAACAAAAAAAAGGATATGCCTTTGGCTTAAATTATAAATTTTATATGATATGAAGGTGGTGTTATGGGTGTGATGTTGTTGAGGAGAAATGGATGTGTGAGTGTTTTTTGGTGTTGGTAATAATGAGAGAAGAATGTAGTTTGTTTTGTGGGGATCATTACCATTCTAATTCCCTCTACTTCTCCTTTCTATGAGTCCATTTGAAACTTGTAAGTGTTGTAAATACAAATGGGATTTTTCACTAAATATGTATTCATCACGTATACTTGCTTGTGGGTGTTTTATGAAATTTTATTATCGTGGGAACCTTCATGCTTAGGGGTGGGTTTGTTTTCAAACCCTATAGAAGGTTGAAGAGTAATTTCTCCATTTGTTGGATACATGTTAAAATTTAATATATATTATAGGAAAAATAATTTATCAATTAGATCATGAGCATTATATATGCTTTATAATTTTGTATTACTCTTCTTCTATATGTGCCTTGGTTATTTCAAGAAGAATTTTACTAAAGATTAGGAGAGATATAAGATCATTTCTATTGTAACCAAATATGGCATTCAAGTGATCCACATTTTAAAGATTTGATTATTATATATATTTTTGTCATAACACATTTGTTTATTTTTGTAGAAACTTGTAAAACTATGAAATTTATCTATTTTATAAACTATAGGAAAAAATAAATGGCATGACAAGACAACAACAAACCATGATTCATATCAAATAATTTTTAAGACTAATAATTTTATTTTTCTAATCTCAACCTTATGCTCTTAGATTTTTAAGCTAAATATCAAAATTTTAGAGACTTGGCACGAGTTTAATGCCATTGTTTTTTAGGCAAGTGAGTTATATTAAAATAATTAAATGAGGAAAAATAACATAGATCTTTAAGGTTATTGGTTGGATTCTAGCTACTTCTTTTATTTTTTATTATAAAATATCCTTTCCATTTATTATTATTGGGAAAATAATTTTTTGTGTTTTTAATAATTTAATATTAGTATGAATAAAAAAATTAATTAGCATTCTTTATATTCTATTATTATATAACTTGAGCAACTAATATAAAAATTTGTGTAGAATACTTAGTGAAATTTTATTCAATTGCATAAGGCATACCAGGAGTATATTTAAAGCCATACTATAATTGTTAGTAATTCATATTTGTTTCTTGTAGCATATAGAAAGAGTTTTAGTAGTGAAAGAAGTGTAACAATAATAAATATATCATGTTTTAGATACATAGATAATGATATAACTTATATAATATAACTTTGATGGTAATTATTTAATATTTTTCCCTTGTTTAAACTTTAACTCAAAGCCACAGACTTCAAAAGTATTGAAATGATAAGGGAAATCATAACCTCAACACTTAAGGTATTTTCTTGTTTGAACATAATGTCATTATATTTAGAATAACCAATTATAAAGCCTCATTCTATCCCTATCATCATTGTAGTGCAAAATAAGAACATTCTCTATTTCCCCTCTTCTTTCAATGTTGTCCATCTACTTTTTTCAATGTTGATTTGGGGAGTCTATCCTTCATTTAGATATGATCATTTTTATCTTTTGATTGATTTCTATCCCTAAAGGCATACTTTTAATTGTGCTTAAATGTGCCATTGGATTACATCACAAACTTTCCACATTCTACTAGAATTATTGACCAAGTTAGCATAGTGGATAGTTTGTAATTGAAAACTTTCCACATTCTACTAGAATTATTGACCAAGTTAGCATAGTGGATAGTTTGTAATTGATTTATTCTCTTTTGAGTGCCTCCTTTACAATTTCACCATAATCCCTTTCTCCTATTTTAAATGATTTTGTTTAGTGTAATATCATTTTGTAAAAATAAGTATGAAATAACAACATAAGTTTATAGACTAGAAAAATAATGGATGTATAATTACAAAATACTAGATAGGGAGGGGATTATGAAAAAATATTATTTTTTTCTTAATTTTGAGTTTTCCACTTAAAATTAAAGGAATTATCAATAGTTTTCTAGAGTACAACTTTCTTTTAAAACTATAACATAATTTGCAAATAATTCATATTACCAGTCAATGCAATTGGTTTGATTTGAAATATCTGAAGACTTGTAACTATTATCCTCTATAAGAAAGGATGGACCTTCCATTATTTCACTTGCTCACACTAGGCTTTTAAAGATTTAAAGTGTGTTTTTCTTGAGTTTTTAGTTAAAATTATATAGTATTTATTTTCCTCTTCATTTGAAAATTAATTTATATTAAAATTTCTTTCATTTGTAGTTGAGTAAATTGATTAAATATTAAGTACAAATTTGGTTGTGAAATCTTACATACAATACTTATAGTTCTTACATGTGTCACATAATACTTATAAGTATTACAAGTGATCATAGGTCTTACATGTCCCCTTAAGAATTATCTAATGTACATAGGTCTTACAAGTCCCCATAGGTTTTACATAAAAATTATCTAGTAGGAAATTTCATTGTCATGCCCACTTTCCCTTTTTTGTAACTCATTGAGGCCTAGGATTATTCTATATTTATAAATTTTGGCACTACATGGGGGGTTTTGTAAATACAACTACTAGCTAATGATTAGTTTGATCATATAATTAGAGAGTAATTTCATAATTGATATTTTTTTCTCAAATAAAATGTGCATGTATTTCAATATTCTTTATTCTTTGATTTTGAACAAGATTCTTGGTAAGACAAATACAAATTTGAATATTACCTAATAAAGTGATACTTTAACTATTATTACCCATATGAATATCATTCAATAGCCTCTTAAGTCATTAAGATTCTTGTTCCACTTTTATTAAAATTTTATATTAATTATTTAAAGATGAAAAGGTTAGACTACATTAATTTTTATCGATAGCACCTACATAATATTTAAATACATTACCAAAAGTGAATTTTTTATTAATATAATTAATAGCATAGTCAACATCACAATAAATAAATAGATTAACATTCTTGGTGTAGGATTAATAAAGATCGTAATCAAGTATACCTTTTATATAATTTACTATTTTTTTTCTATTTTCTAGTGATCCACATATGGATCTTGTGCAAATCTAGATATACTACCTACTAAATACATAATATTAAGCTTGGATAGAGTAAAGTGGGTCAAATTCCTACCACTATTTATACAAAATAATATTAATCTTTTCACATGATGGTTTAGGATCTAATTTAATACCTACATCAATAGGTATATTAGCCCATTTACAATGTGCATAATAAAATTTTAAGATAAACCATGCACATAATTTTCTTGAGATATTATAATATAATACCAATCTTGGAAGTAACCATTCCTTATAAATGATCAACCAAATTATTATTTTAAATGATTAATTTAGTTTATGTTTGTACTTGTGGATTAGATAATTAAGAATACTTATAATGAATAAGTCATCCACATACAACACATTATGATTATATGTCTATCTTTAATTTTAATTAATAGATCATTATTACAATAACAAATAGAGATCTAATAGATTGAAATAAGTAATTAATATTTACATATCAAACTCTAGAATCATGTTTAAGAAAACACCTTATTTTTGAGTTTACATGCATAGTTTTCTTTATAAATAGTTGATTTTCGTAGTTGAGACATATATTTTCTTTTGAAGATCACCATTTAATAATGTAGTTTTTACATCCATTTGATATCTCCTATGTATTTTGAGCTTAAAAAAATAAGAAATATCTTAATGATACTCAATTTTGGAACCAAGGCAAAGATTTCATTATTAGCCGATAGGTTATATATAGAGTGAACATTGAGACAAAACCTGTCTCTCGCCAGTATACAGATTTTAATTGCCGGAATACAGCTTATGTTCACCGAAATCTAATCGGTTTAGAACAACTGCAATGAAGACTTCCGCCGAAATCTGTTTTAGCCGGACCCATGGCCCGTTCCCCATGTAATTAGATAAGCCCTTCCCTACATAATCTCTCGGCTTGAAGCATTAAAGAATTGCCTAAAGTGGTGCAAACTTATCGTCATTTATTGTACAGGATGGGACACATGGACTCCAAGCTCTCAGAATGTACGTTGTTATGTGGAATAAATCTGCACCTTAAACTTTCAGAAATAGGAGCTTTTAACAGGTGTACTCCCCTTGGTGCGATTGTCTGATTATTTTCAGACTGAGTCTTTCTAGGGTTGTCACTTGACTTTGAGATGGCTCGTGCGAGAATTGAGATTAAGAAAATAAAGAAGGCGGCAGCCAAGCATGTGACATTCTGCAAGCGGAGGAGGGGTTTGCTCAAGAAAGCGCAGGCTTTCTATTTTCTGTGAAGCGGATGTTAGCCTCATCATATTTTCTACATCTGGAAAGCTCTTCGAATATGCATATTCCAGGTATCCTTACTCGTTATTTTACTGTTTCTTAGGAAAATAAATGAATTTGATAAAATAAAAGACAATTTCAGGCCCAAAAAATGAACTGGATCTGTACAGATTTTCCAAAAATAAAAAACTAACTTAAACCATGGCAAGTGACTCACCCTCTAGATTCTGCACAAATTGTACACCTATGTACATGAATAAGTGCAAAACTGCATTTTGGGGAATATCATATTTTCTACATCACTAGATAAACAGCTTCGGCTTCTGCGCCAAAATTTCATTTCCTTAGCCCTTTAATTTGACTGATAATTCCAATTACCGATAGGACAACAATCATGAGATAAGATATTAGCCCATTTAAATTTCATTTCCTTAACCCCCTACCGCGCATAATCTCTTATTTCCGCTGCGAACTTCCCCCAAGGCCTGTAATGGCTCCCAGTCCTTTTCACCTCCATCTCATGACAGATAATTGTCGATTTCTTGACAGAAGGTGCAGGGGCGCTGGTAGTGTTACGTCTTGCTATGGTGGGGTATTTTCAGTAGGGTCAAGTTGCATATGGTTCAGGGTGGACTAAAGCCCATGCTACATCTAGAGCCCACTGGTGTGCATATTTCAGAGATTTTTTTTTATATATTTGATAATGTCTTCTTCTGTTTCTTTTTTATGCATTTATATCATTATGGTTTCTGCCATAAGCATGTCGTCCTGTAATTATAACAATAAGGGTTTTAGCCATGTACAGAGTAGGATTGGAATACTCTGTATTATATCCCCTGTATACCGCTTCTAGTTATCATATTTAGAAATCAACGGATTAATATATGCTTTGTATGGAGACAATATGCCTAGGATATGGCTGGTATACTAAATCTTGCCACAATTTGGATAGGTCTGGGATGTTGTATCTTGCCTATGTTCAGAATGGTTATGATGTATTTTTCAGTACTATTAGCTAATAAATGGAAAGAATAGAATTTAAAACGAAAATAAACATAAAACTGTGATAAAAGGCATAAGAAATGAGAGAAAAACAAAATGACATAATTTACTTTTCACAAACATTATTGTGAATCTTTTGTAAAATGGTTTTTATGTGCATGTGTATGAACTATGAAATGAACATTATTGATGAACTATGTTGCAGAAAATGTCCCCTGGCACTGTGTTTTTTCTAAAACATTTCGAATTCTGAACATATATGCTGATCTTAAGTGAATCATTTTCAAAACTCAGAAATGGCACTCGTGTTTCCAGAGTATTTCCAGGAACAGCCCGGCATTTCTAGGCAGTTTATATAATGAAAGTGGGGATCATACACTTAAAAAAATTCAATCCTAAGCTAAATTAACCCTGCCTCTAACCCTAACCTACTCTAACTTGAAGCAAAAATAGGCAGAGAAATTAGTGTACTGCACATTCCAATTTGAATCTCTTGTCACACAGAGGTTGATCAAATTTTCAGATATTTAGCAAGAGCAGTTTGATTTGAATGCTTTAGAAACAAAGGTTGATCAAATTTTCGGATATTGAGGAAGAGCAGTCTGATTTGGATGCTTATGGAGTTACCCTTACTGTTTTTTGTTACTTGGTGACAATGGTAGCAAGGGGGTTGACATATAGATCCAGAGATGATATAGATGCTCTCCAAGGAGAGATACATGATGATTCGTTCTAGTACTTGACTATGATGTAGTTTGAACTTTAAACTACTATATCACAATTTATTAGCTATTGGAGGACAGATGTTTGCAATGCATGAATTACCAATCAAAGTTTCAGAACTGTTGATCTAACCGACCTGGTCAATTGTATTGAATAGAAAATTCAAAATGGATATTAATAATTATGTCTATTTTTGTTTATATGCTTTTCTGACAATTTATTCACAAAACATGGATACTAAGTGTAGCTTTATTTAAATTTTATATTCATATATTTTTAGTTTTAATTCTAATTTTCTTTTTTATTTGAACGTTTACATGCTGTTTTGTTTCCAGGAGTTCCTAAATTGGCATTTCTTGCACCTACTGATACATGTTTCCATTTCTTGGCAACTTAGATTATGTAACTGATAATTATATTTATCATAAATAAACTAGTTAACATATATAAATTTATCTCATATAATTTTAAAATTTTATTAATATTGTATCCTGTTGTGTTGTATCCAAGTATTCTTTAGAATTTTGTTGTATCTGTAATGGATACTCTACCTGTATTGGACGTTGTATCTATATTGGAACTGGATACTGTATTTGTATTTTTGCAAATTAGTTAGAGGTTTGAATGCCTGAATTGGGAAGACAACTGTTCATTCACTTGTTAAGTTTTTCAATCATAGATTGAACCATTTGAGGTTCTTTAAATATTCATATTTGTGCTGCCTTATATTATTGTGACATATCTCACAAACTTCTCAACATTTTTCTAGGTTATATCCATCTGTACTCTAGAAATTTTTAAAAGATCAACATTGGTCTCTCATTTTTAATTCATTGTATTGCAAAATTCTTGTGAGAGTTTACTTTCTCTGTAATGTTGATTACCATGACATTGTGTAAATGTTATTTGAGGGACTTTTTCTTTTGGCTAGATTAAGTTTTCTTTAGATGAAAACTACATTTGATAGGTTTTTTTATGCAAAATTTATACAATTGAAGGATTAACACACTGATGAGATATGCAGGAGTGAGAGGGATTTACACGGCCGGAAAAATATGATACTTGATATGCGGCAACAATTAAAGCAATTGGCACTCAGGGTTTGCACCTTACAGTCTTCCAAGAAGTAATTTCCTATCTGCTCCATCTCTGGCAATTGCATTCTTTGTAGTCTTTCCCGTTGTGTCATATTGAATTTTTGTTAATACTATTTCAATGGCAAAATAGCTTCCTTTCACATTCTAGAAGCAGAATACACTACAAACATAAACTCTTGGTACCAAAGTGCTTGCTAAACAATTCATAAAATATTGTTCAAAGGATGGGGAGGAAGTTGGAACCATTAGTTCATTCTAATTTTTTCTTTATAGGTTCAAACGCTTACCTTCATTTTAGAGAAGAAAGTTGGTTAATGTCCAGGAAATATCCTATATTCTTTCCATTGTTCTGCCATAGATGATGTTTAAGCTTTAGACATAAGAAGTGATGATTGTGCTATCTTTAGGAAATTGATAATGCAATCTATGATGAGAGGCACAAGATTTCCTGCAATAAATTTGTTGAAGCGATGAATCTCAAGGGCATTGTAAGATTTGAAAGATATGCACGCATGAAACAAAGCCCATACGTCGCTTGCCAAAAAAACGAAGAGAATCATTTGAAAACAATGTCAAATTCAACTCTTCATACACTTAAGTAAATTTGAACTACTACAGGTATGCCACTTTCTTATTGACATCACTACCAATATTTATTTAGTTTATTTGTTGTAAATTAAATCTCTCTTTTTCCTTTACTGCAGGCTCCAGTCATGGCTCACTTACACTATCTTCTCATTGTCTAACACCTACAAACTACTCTACCAAAAGGTAACTAATAATTTGTATTGAATTCAACTTCAACATTATGTTTTCTATTAGTTTTTCAAATACTAAATAGATATTTTGTTTATTGCAGATACATTGTAGTTCAATGCGACAATGTGACAATATTGCACAAAATATAAAATATATGTATACCATTGTATTCAATTGCATACATTCTTGTAATGGCAATTAAACATTCCATAAAACACACTAGATTTTCATCATTGTATATATATATCCTTATTCTACATTTTTATATTACATAATTTGAAGTTCCATTTTTTTATACTATTTCCATTTTAGTTTTTCCATGTGTTTTTTTAATAAGTTACACATTGTTCTATTTCAACCAATATGTCTACAAAAAATCAAATAAGGAAAATGATCATTTGCATTTAATTTATTTCATGTGTTTTCTTTTTAGATTATATAAACTTTTTTCTATTTCAAACAATATGTCTACACAATTTCAAATACAACCATACAATTATGGGGCTAACTATCTTTTCACCTCAAATACATTTTATTTGTAAATTTTATAATATCTTCTAATGCCCTATAGTTTGTTTGTTAGCAAATGTGTTGAATTGTTGTGAATTTCGTAATAAGGAATATTAGGTTTTCCTACACATATTTCATCATCAAGTGGAATGACATAGCAAAATGCCCCTATCCCTACATGTGTGAATATTCATTACAATTGTCTATTGCTTTTGATTGTTCTATTATAATTATAATATCCACTCAATCTCAAACATTTAGTTAAGAAATGTCTTTTTTTATCTAATTGAGATCTATTAAAGGAGCAAATAATCTAGTCAACGTCAATTTTTTGGCCTCTTTCAAAATGTTGTACAGAAACATGTCCTTCGAATCGTTTTCATTTAACTGCAACTTTGACCAAGGGACGGATAGGAAGGGACATTTCACGGAAACAAAGTTTTTAAAATACCACGAAGTCTGTATTGTCCCGTGACAGTATCTCCATCTTGCCCTCACTCACATGCAGAAACACCAGAAACTGTAGGAAAATATAAGCTAAAAACTTACAACATATCACACAAGAACCCATTTGTTGTGTTGAATTATGCAGAGATGTTGGTAAAATAGGTGGCCTTTATATTGAAAGCTAGGAAACATCTGTGTGATGATAACCGAGCTAGGAAGCCACCTGGAATGTTGTGCATATAAAAAATAAATATAGGAAATCTCCCTATACTCAAAAAAGTCTTAAAAATATTTCTTTGATGTGTGTCCTCCAACATGATTATCGAATAAAGCAATGCTATGGAAAGAGATCCCGCTAGGTATTAGGAAGAAGACAAAACCATGGCCAATTACAAGACAAGATAAAGTAATGAAAACACAAATACATTACCTTGAAATATTTTAAGAGCACATTATTAATCAATTCAACACTTTCAATGTGTACATGTAAACTTATATATTGGGTTGGCTCTTATGTATATGGTTATGATTTGGTGTTCTGTGTGTTACTTAAGATCCTTTAACCTATTTCTTTTGGGACTCTGTTCTGTGTAGTGCATTTTGTGTGTGGATGGTGTGTTAAATAGTCAACGCTTGGAGATTTCCCCCATAAAATAAAGTTATACACCGTATTTTATTTTCTTTAATTTTTTGAATGGAAGTATTGTTTTCTTTTAAATTAATAGTCTGAACATTTTAAAGTTTTAAAGGTGGTTGATGAATAGTCATAATTCAATTTGTAAAAATGAGTTTCTTGTTTGTTTTTGCTGGTTCATTTTTTTTTGGAGCATAAAAAACTTTTACTAGAAAAGTTCTTATATTTTATTTATGAAATGAAAAAGTATGTCTTTTTTTAATTGTTAATCATAGATTGTTTATGGAAAAGGATAATTATGTTTACTTAAATTTCGATCAAATATTTCAAAATCTACTCTACATTAAATAGTGTAGATTAATTATTGGTTAATTAAAATCATGTCATAATGTAAAAATATTAATGAAGTTTACACAAATATTTTGGTGTTCTTGCATTTTCACATGGCATGGATAATTGCCTCCCTATTTAAAATCACATAAGGATATTTAATTCAATTAAACAAAATATCAAGAGTCACAAACAAAAAGTTTGTCAACTGAGTTGACACACATTGGTTATAAGGATAAATCGAGTAAGTCCCAAGCTAAATCTTGAATTTGAATTGAGGTAGGAAAGGGGTAAAATATTATCTTGCATAAACAATTTGATAAACAAAACAATTGTATTATATTTATAAATAGTACAGATAAAGTTTTTTTTTTTTACAAGTTATAAATTATGTCTATTATCTTGAATGTATGCTAACTTAAACATTGCTAACTTAGTTTTTTTTACTTTCTAAACAAAATATTTATCTTTCAAAAGAGAAGTTGAAGAAAGCTTATAAATTAATACACAAATAGTATATTGTTTACCATTTTAAAATTTTTATTTCATTCAGGAATGGACAATTTTCATCAACCCAAAAATATTATTGAGATCTCAAGTAGTGACAAATCCCCCCATTCTACCGACCAACTCATCTCCATCGATCAATTGGAATGGCATTCCTACAAGTCTCATACAATATTTTGTGAATCCCAAGGATTAACACTCAGGAAAGCAACAATTGATATAGCTAAAAAAGAAAGACAAGGCTTAGCTTTTAGAGCTATATCTAGAGTAAAATCAATAAATGGGCTTAGGATAGATCCACCATTTTCTCTCGATCGATATTCAAGAATGAAAAATAATCCATACACAATTACTAGGAAAAAGGAAGAGTGTCAACTACATCTTCTCTCATTATGATGAGTACAAGTACACGAATGGAATTTCACCCTTCTCTTCATAAATTTTCATTGTTTTATTTTCCTCCCCATCTTCATATTATACTCATTAATATTTGTACATTTATAGACAACTTCATTGCATGCAGGTGTATGTTCTAAATTTGTATACTTCTAAGCAATTGTGTTGATCATGCTACTGATCTATTATTTTCTAACCAACAACTACTTTCACTTTTAGTGTGACTTTTATTGTTTAGATAAAGTTGGCTTTGCATTTATGTTTTGAGTCCGCTAACTTTTTCATTGACTATGTAGGAAAATAAAAAAAGGAATGGAAAAAAAGTATGTGACGGATCATTCCATACTAGCACATGGAATTATCAAATACAATATCATCATAGTTGCAATAGCTACAAATATTTCATTCAGTTTTCAATCTCCAACTATGCCATGTACAAATATCTTATAATTTTTACAAATCACAATTGACATTGCTGCAAATCATTCATTTAGTTTTCAATCTCCAAATATGTATTACATACATTTTGTATATATTGCAAACAAGATTGTATATATTTTAAACTACACTTCCTTTCCATGTCTACTTCTATATATTTTTCTATTGGCATAACCCTTGCACCCCCTAGTGCAAGTGCTAATAATATATACCATATCATTAAGTAAAAACCCTAGTGACAAACCTACCTTATATTCACTTATTTCATTATTAGAGTTATATTTGAATTTATAAAAACAATAAAAATAAATAAATTTTCTTTTTAAGGTGTAGGAAAAAAATACCAAGTCTTGTTCCTAATTAGAGAATCATACTCTAAATGCATCAAATTCATTAGTTCACTTTCATAGAAATTCATTAATTCATAATATGTGTGTTTACTTATGGGTAAGTGCACAACGTTGTGACACAATTAAGATGCTACTTTTGTTTTTTTACATGAATTGAACAAGGCTTGGTCATACTAAGCTAGTTTGGCAAGCGCCAAATTTGGTGCTTCCAAATGCTAAAGTTGCTAAAAAAAACTTTCTTTTTACATTCTTCTATTGAAACTTGTGAGTGCTTTGTGTTTTTTCCCCTCCCCAATCCATGCTCACCAAATACATAGTAATTATTTCACCTGGATCTTGTGAATCTTTGTCAAGATGTCGCCAAGACACTAAGGAGGTCAAAGAGGTAAGTATCTCTATTTTTTTAGTTTCAAATTTTCTGATTAAATTGTAGATTGAATTAGGTTTTTAATTATTATTTTTAATTTCCAAGAAAAGAATTTCAACTCTCAAATGTTGAAAATCCTCCATCACCTTCTCACGGAGACCCTCATGAACAAGAACCACATCAAACTCCTCCCTCAATTCCTAGACATCGCCCAAGAACACAATAAAACATTCTATGGAAAATAGAAAACAACCAAAAAGAACTTGATGAATTGATTACAAGGCTAAAAGATACTACAGTAATAAAACCTCATAGGAGAGGCCTTGTAAAATCCCTATAGTCTATCATAATGAGTGCACAATTTAATTTTTGTTCCAATAAGAGGGAGGAACAAAATAAAATTAATATGCAAACAAATTTTTTATTAGCAAGTAAAAAATAGAAAATTAACAAATTCGACTTATGTGCCCTCTTCACCGACCCATGAACCAATCAACCTTTATTAGCTTGATGTAGGAGGTTCCCTATCCATTGGTTCCATCATAAAGGGATACAAAATATTTTTGTGATAGGTGGCGAATGGTTTTTGACCAGCCTTCATGCAATAACTAAGAGGTGTCACAATACTTTTTGAGGAAACTCTATTGTAAGTTTATCCTTAATGAGATTCTAAGTTAGATAATTTTTACTAACTTCCTTATAGATTTTTTGAAGCTCACATGCAATCCTTGAATGAGAATACCCTCAAGAACCAAAGGGATTTCATCCTTTGATCCTAGTGATTGTTGGGTTTTTGTCCAATGATCACAATATCCTATGGGTTTTCATCCATAAAAGGAATTAGAACACAAGTGTCCCAAAATATAAAAAAGTGATAGTAATTTGATTACTATTACAATAATTGACTCCCTATATTTATATGCTAACAATTTCCCTCAAGGAATGGGTCAAAATTGAGCCAAAATAGCACAAAAGCCCAAAATTTGAATTTTAACACGCTACACTAAGACAACTTAAGGCCAAGTAGAGTCTTTTGGAATTAGTGCGCCACCCTATAGACTTATTGACACACTTCCTTGGCTTAATTTCCTTCTTCGTGATACTTCGTAATTGGTGATGCACATTCTAGAGGAAACCTATTCAATTTACTTGAAGGACTAACTACTAAGAGCCTACTACAATCATCTTCTGGTCCGATGGTATCTTTTCAGAATCTGATCCATTCTTGATGAGTTTTGGATATGATATACACATGTATTTTTATATTGTATGTTCCAATTCATAGCTTGATATATGCTCTTGTAGAGGGATGCAAAGCAATGTCTGGATCTACCTTGGAACTAGAGAGGTGAAACTGGATTGTTTATCATGGTGATCTTCTATTAGTAATCCCTTTCCAGAAATTGACACTTTCCTTTTGAAGTCTAGGTAGAATGTACATGGTTCTTGGGTGATCTTAGTTCCTCGGCTACAGGCTAATTGACTCCTTTGTGGTGGAATGCAGAATATTTCTCGGATGTCACTCTACAACTATCTTTCTAGAAAAAGGGACATGACAAATTGTCACTAGCCAAGCTAAAGTTGATTGATTGATGATAGTATTTGAAGGATACATCCTGATGATAGTTTAGATAAAAGTGGATCAATATTTATAGCAAGGATAAGAACAAAATACATTAGATGGTTTGATATCACATTGGAGTGTCTAGATTGTGAGCAATGAGGATATTTTGATAAATTATTCACAGGATGATGGAAAATTCTCAAAAACTTTTTTTGTTTGTCTTGAAAGGTATCCAGATCACTAAGTGGGATAGGAGACATATATCAGGATTTATTCCAAAGTAAGATGCAATCACCTTCCCCTAGTGTCTAACAAGGTATGGTACACTATTAGTGAATGAATGGACTAGTGTGATAGAAATGGATAGGTAAGGGATGTGGAGGATACCATTTATGGAATAGGATCTATATAAGGGACTTGAATTCAAATGAATCTCTCAATGAGATAAAATGATTTATCCAAGCAAAAGGCTTTGATAGGGCTATGTAAATGATGACATGTATAAGATGGTATGTGGTCAAAAACGGATGACCATATCAAGAGTTTTCCAAGAGCATGTGTTGAAGTTTCTACCTCTAGTATTTGTTAAGATCAAGGTAGATAGGGAAGATGGATGTTAATTAAATGATTGGGTTGATAGTGATGTCATAACAAAATAACATGATGGATGAGACAAGATGCTCCCAACTAAAATGGAATGCATAGATAATTGATTTTATACATGATGCTCATGAATGAATTTTCATCATGGTGCTTTTCCAAAGCGTCATAAGAATAATTTAATCTATTGGATAAATTATTTCACTTTAATTTTTTCTTTTGAATGACCATCAACTATGTTGGAGCACTTGCTGGTATTGATGTAAACGTTGTTGTCATGGTATGCCAATAGTGAAATTCCTTGAGGAGTTGCCTCACTAGAATCATTGTGCTTGTATATAAACCATATATGTTATTGTGATCCTTGTTGATACTAGGGTTGGCTTTATTTGAATACACACATTGCAATAGAGTGCCATTTGAGGTTTTATGATAAAGTGTTGCTACTAGGACA
>VDFB02256132.1:202109022-202189400 GCA_007258455.2 Sequoia sempervirens
TGAGATTTACCAGGATGCGCCAGACAAGAGGGTCAAGAATATGGTCCACGTGGAGAGAAACATTGATATGGAGATTGTCGTCGAGACTGCTGTACCTCCACAGGGGAAGAGCTTGGCTGAGTTGGAATCTCAGGATTTTGAGGTTATCACAGTCAACCTTGGTCGTAGCACACGCCAGACTCAGGTTGATCTCCTACAAGTTGCTACAGACAGTGCCAGGGATAGAATACTGAAGGATGGAGAGGATAAGGCAACCCTCAAGGCTGAAATATAGCCGACTTCGTCGGTGCATTTTCTTGTACATGAGCCGAGAGGTCATCGCCACACTCCGCCGATGCTTGAGCTGAGCAAGTCAACTTAATCACTAAGTTGCATATGGCAGCGTTTGGATGAGTGGGAGGAAGAGTTCGTTGCTAGAGGCCGTGCTATGCTCACAGAGTTGTATCAGTTGCGGTATAATGCACGAGAGCTCCGTATTCGTCTCCAGGATGAGGAGCGAGATATGGCGATTAATAAACCCCGAAATGAGATTATGATTGCTCACCTGAGTGTGGCATATGATGCAGTCACAGATGCAGAGGATAAGGAAGCTATCTACTCTTGGAAAACACAGTTGGTTTTCAAGGCAAAGATAGAAGAGACTTTGGCGTCATAGTTGGCTGAGAGTAGAGAGCACATTACTAGTGCACTCTGGTTGGTGAGAACTTTGGTTTCTCGCTTACCATGCCGATATCAGATTGAGGGTGGTGCCTACATTGAGTTTACCAATGTTCAGTCAGAGCTTCAGGCACTCATTCATACCATTTTCAATGGGGAGACCGTTGACTGTAAGGTTACTCAGCTTACAGTCATGTCAGCATTGTTTGATGAGGCAACAAGGAGCAGAGGTGAACTTCAGTCTCAGATCACAGCTGGTGAGGATATGCTGCACCGACATAGCATTCTTCGACAGAGTCTCATAGCTCCAGATAGTGATACAGTTAACAATCTCGTTGAGGGATTGTTTGCTCGAGATCAGGGCCAGTAAACCTCAGTTCCCACCTCTCAGGATAGACATTACACACAAGAGTTAACTTGGCGTTACCCTTTCAAGTTAACTCGTTTCATCACATGCATATCTATTATGAGATCAGCTTTACACACTTGGAGTTTCATTTAGGGTTTTACGTTAACTGATGGTAGTCTTCCAGTTAACTCGCTTTCAACAAGGGCGTGCATGCTTGCACAATTGTCCATTTTAGATTAGATCATTTTGGTTAGCGATGGTAGCTTTCGATTAAGCGTATGGATTTACTTATTAGGGCTTAGCGGTAAATCTTGCATGCATTGCAAGGCGTAGATGACTCAAAGGTGATTTTAGGGTTCCCTACACCTTGATGTATATAAATAAGAGCTTTTGCTCATTTGTAAATAACTTTTGCTTGAGAGAGAAATATATGCTGCGCCTACCTTGCCCTCAATATTACTCTTTTGGTATTTGTTCATGTGTCTTTGCTATTACGATTAAGTGTTATGCCACATAGGGTTTCATGCAATTGTAGTGGTGAATTCTTCCATAGTTTAGATAAATCTGTTTTGTGCATCTTTATCATTATGATCAATTGTTATGCCACATAGGGTTTCATGCGATTGTAATGATAAATCTGTTTTGTGAGTCTTTACTATTATGATCAATTGTTATACCACATAGGGTTTCATGCGATTGTCATGGTAAATTCTTCCCATAGTTTAGATAAATCTGTTTTGTGCCCAATAAACTTGTTCAGATTGAGATGATAGTTGCGCCACCTAGCCTTCAAGTAGAGAATCTGCACTAGGTTATCGTGTGTTGTCGTGGACAATAAACTAATTCGGATTGAGATAATAGATGCGCCACCTTGCCTTCAAGTAGAGAATCCGTATCTAGTTTATCGTGTGATGTTGTTATCAATAAACTTGTCTAGATTGAGCTGATAGTGCGCCACCTTGCCTTCAAGTTGAGAATCTATACACGCTTTATCATTTGATAGTCAAACCTTACTCCGTTTCCTCATGCTCTGTTTTCTTGAGGAGATTGGATAGAATTTAAGTAATTAAGTTTAGTTGTAGTTAGTGGATCTGCAAAACCAGAAAATACTCAACTGCAACGTATAGTTTTTTCAAGAAAGCCTTGTACCTCTACAGCTGAAACAAAAAGACAGGACATAGTTTAGTTTATTTCCCTTTGCAAGTATTTTTGTCAAAGCACAACGAGGGAGCTTCCTCCTAATTTGAAGAGCACTGTAATGTCCCCTTTTCAAGCCTGACTGTTTCAGTGACCGTTAGCCTTTTCTTGGGAACCCGGAGGCTAGTCGGAAGTTAAAATTAGGGTTTCCTAATTTTGAGGAGGTCATTGATCGGAGATGATAGTTTTAATGGCGGATTCCTTCTGGGTTTTCAGAGGGCTTCGCAGTGATATGCTCGTCTCAGCATTCAGAGTACTTTTTGGAATTTACTATTTTTAGTAAATTCTATTTTTGGCAGTTCCAGATGTGCTCAGGTTGGTTGACTTCCGGTTGCAGATTTGATCAGTTGACTTCATCAGTTTTGGCTTCAAGGCATTCTCGGAGAAATAAGTTAAGTCTTTCCCATTAAAGTCACGTTTTAATTATTATGTTTCAACGTTGACCTTGGCACTAGAGTTAATGACTTAACGTTGTGTTTAAAAAGTGGTCATTAAGGGTGGCGCCCTCATTAAAAAGAATATTATAATTATTGCAAAGTCAAAGCAGGGTATGATGGGCGCATTTATCAAGAATGGTGTTTTAATTAAAATGTCATTTATTAAAGTCTTGAAGGAGAAAGTACGCCAAAACTTGAGGAGGATGAGTTTGACCTAAAAGCTGATTTTAGGGTTGTGCAAAGTCAATTGAAAGTTATAAAGAGGAGTCTTGGGGGATCATTTGGGTTATCTTGGAAAATACACCGTTATGCTGCCGGATTGAATCTGGATCACTTCGAGGGATGAAGACCTCCTAACCATTGGGCATCACTTCGTGTTTGAGAAACAACATCTAGTGGTGAATTTCAGTCTATGTGTGAGTGCATCTTTAGTTCATTCATTGTATGTTCATTTATTGTAACTTAGATCAGATTGGCATATTCATATTTCAGCTTATTGCATTATTGTAGACAGCAGATTCGAAGTTTTTATCATATCTCAAAAAAGACAAAAAATAGTGTTCTGGGTATCAATCATTTCTAAGTGTTAGGCCTAGGCGTCTCTTTTCCCAAGTGTGTGGATTTTTTAGTAAAGGCATTAATTTTTAAAAGGAAATCGACTGGTTCAGCAGGGCCGTACTTTGTACTTGCATTGAAGTTTGTGCATTATTCATTTAGTGCATTTTGGGTCTGTTTTAAGAGTTTAGTTTAAGCGCCATCTTGTTAGGAATATTGTGCAACTGTAATCTTGTCATTTGAGCAAGTTTCCGGAGAGTTATGAGCATTTGATTAAGTTCATGGACTGCTGTTCATTCTTCCAAAAAGCAGATTGGTAACAGGAAACAGAAATCAGCAGCTTGATCCTTGAAACATTTCGATTGTGGTATGCATTCCTAAGATTAAAGTAATTCTCTTGGATGTAATATTGATCTATTGATGTCACAATAATGTTGGCAGGCATAGGCCTTCTATTCTTGTAATCTGTCAGTAGTACTGGCAGTTTCTTTATTATTGCTCAAAGCTGATTGTGTTCTCAGTATTCATTAATAGTTATTGTATTAGTGATAACTCCGCCCTATGGTAGCTACTCCCATTCTGGCGAGCAAGCACATTCTGGGTGTCGAGTAGTTTCCTCTTTCAGCATTATTTCTTTCAAGCATCATTTTGTATTCACTCCGTCATATGGTCGCCCCTCACTCCGCTTTGGATTGGGTAGCACATACTTGGCGTTGAGTTCCATTTCCAGCATAAGCAATTTATTTTAGATCCTCTGACCAATGCTCACCATCATCGGTGCCATTCTGGTTAGAGTTACTTCCTTGCACGTTTTGGGTTTCTCATCTAACCTTAACGGGTGCATCGTTTGGTAATGTTGTAATCTGCATTTTGAAAAAGTAAAAAATTTGGCTCGGAATATTTCAGTGGTATCAGAGCCACGTATCCTGCCATCCTGTGAAATCAGCCTTCTATGAGTGACAGAGAACAGAGGTATTTGGCAAGAGTATACAAGAGAGGTACAGTTCAGACACAGTTGCATCAAGCCCCAGAAGGTCACACAGCTTCCGAGGTTTTGAGGGCTAATTGGGAGCCTTCGCAAGAAACAGAAATGGGGGATAATGAAAGAAGTTCTGGCAACAGAGGTGACAATGGGAAGGGTATAGACAATTCAGCCAATTTGGGTCAAGGACTCGATAAGAAGATGGACGCCATGATGGATATGTTTTCTCTCCTGTTGGGGAGATTGGGTCCCAATATACCACAACACAACACAGGGCATACCGGGGAGCACAGTGCTTCCAACCCGCACAATGGTCATGTTGCCCAACCTGCAGTGAGCAACACTTACATTTCTGCTAGACCATTCAAACCCACGTTTCTGACACCAGCAATCCCACAGCCTGATCCTGAAGAAAATGTTTCATCCTTGGAGAGGGTGAGGATAGGCCGAACAGAGTATGACACTCTTCCTGATGAAGTAAAAATTGACATGTCCTTCAATGATTACATGGAGTATAGAAGGAAGGATAGAGGCCAAGGGAGAAACTATGATCAAAGAAGAACCCCAGCACAAGGAGATTGGAATCAAGCTCTCAACAAGGTTACGCTTGCCCATTTTGATGGAAGCGATAATAATTCTGCTCGAGCCTGGTTACAAAAACTAGACAACTATTTGGCACTTAGGCCAATGGCTGAAGAAGAAGCGATTAGATTCGCTACGCTACACCTAGATGGGGTGGCGCATGAATGGTGGTACCATGGCCTAGTCACCTTAGGTCATGGGTCTATCACTAGATACGATGAATTCTCCAATAGATTCATTGAAAGGTTCGAGAAGAAGGACCCAGAAGTGCACTTTAGGGAGTTGGCACAGTTGAGACAATATGGCACTGTGGATGCCTACATAGCTGAGTTTCAAAGACTTTCAGTTATGGTCACTGGAATCACAGAGAGAAGGTTAGTAATCCTATTCACTGAAGGATTGATGGAGCCAATCAAGGGTTGGATCAAAGCTTTTGATCCACCGTCCCTACAAGAAGCAATGAAAAAAGCTAGAAACATGGAGTGGGCTGCTCCCAAAGCTAAGTTCCATTCCAAACCAGCTTTTCACAAAGGAGATAGAGGGAAAAAGTTTCATCAGAAGCCTCATCATAAGGAGTTTAAACCACAGAAACCTCATGGCTCAAGATTGGATCCAGAGACTATCAATGAACTCCGTAGGAAAGGTTTATGTTTCCGTTGTTGGGAAAAATGGTCACAAGATCATGTGTGCCCAAAGGGGCTAAAATTCATCAAATTGAGTTCTACACAGCTGATGAAAGCAATTCTGATTTTTCTGATCAGCAAGCTGACTTTGAGGACAGCGATGAAGAAAATACTCCAGTAGAGTCTGAAGGTGAAAAAGAAAGTGGTGGTACATTGGCTCAGCTTTCGAGCTTCCAAAAGAATGAGTCCTTTAAAGTTCGGGGAATGATCAAAGGGCAACGTATTGTTGCTTTGATTGACACTGGTGCAACACATAACTTCATAGACGAAGTTGTGGTGGCAAAGAAAGGATTGCAAACAGAAGACTTTGAAGGGTTCAGAGTTATGGTTGCGGATGGGTTTCACATCTCATGCACCAAGAGGATTCCGAACATGTCAATGCAATTGGGCAATTACGAAGTCAAGGATGACTTCTATGTGGTCAGTATTGGAGATACGGATGCTGTCCTTGGCATTCAATGGCTGCGATCTCTTGGAGAGATCTCTCTAAATCTGCAAACTATGGAGTTGAAGTTTCAATCCGATGGGAAGAAGGTGGTGTTGAGAGGTATGTCAAATGGTGGTCCTCGGATTGTATCATTCAAGAGGATGGCGAAGTTGATACGTCATGATCAAGTGGAATGGGCTGCTGAGTGCATGATTCTTCCAGCAAGTCCAGCTGAAACTAAAGTAGAGCATCCTCCTGATATCCAATCTTTACTCACCAAAAAGAGTAAAGTGTTTGCTGATTTACCTCCTGGACCTCCCCCTGATCGAGGTTCAGAACACATAATAGAGCTCAAGGAAGGAGCTAAACCGGTGATCACAACTCCATACCGGTATCCGAAGAGGCAAAAGGATGAGATTGAGAAGAATATCCGAGAACTTTTGGAGATGGGTTTCATACGCCCAAGCAAGAGCCCCTTTGCTTCTGCAGTGGTTCTTGTAAAGAAGAAGGATGGTACCATGCGCATGTGCGTGGACTATCGTGCTTTGAACCAAAGCACTATCAAGAATAGATACCCCATTCCCAGAATAGATGAGCTCATTGATGAGCTACATGGGGCTAAGTTCTTCTCAAAGATTGATCTAAGATCCGGTTACCATCAGATAAGGATGAGGGGATCAGATGTGGAAAAGACAGCTTTCAGATGTCACTATGGCCACTTCGAATTCTTAGTCATGCCATTTGGTTTGACTAATGCACCGGCCACCTTTCAGTCTTGCATGAACCGTGTGTTTCAGAATCAGTTAAGGCGGTTTGTGCTGATATTTTTTGACGACATTCTGATCTACAGCAAGACTTGGGAAGATCACCTCAAGCACTTGGAGGAAGTGCTTAGTATCATGGAATCTGAGAGTTTGTTCGCAAAGGCTTCCAAATGTGAATTTGGAATGGTGGAGTTATTATACCTTGGCCACATAATCAGTGCTGAGGGAGTAAAGGTGGATCCGGAGAAGATCAAAGCCGTGGTTGATTGGCCACCACCTGAAAGTTTGACACAGTTGAAAGGTTTTTTGGGCCTTTGTGGTTTCTATCGGAGGTTTGTTAAGGGGTATTCTCAGAATGCGGCTCCCCTTACTGATCTCACCAAAAAGGGAGCCTTTGTTTGGTCAGAAAAGGCTCAAGTTGTTTTTGACAAATTTAAGAAGATCATGAGCTCGTGCCCAGTTTTGGCTATCCCTGATTTCTCTAAGCCATTCGAGCTGCAGTGTGATGCATCGGGTGAAGGAGTTGGTGCTGTCCTGATGCAAGACAAACACCCTATTGTGTTTGAAAGCCGGAAATTAAGGGGTGTGGAAAGGTCATATTCAATTTATGACAAAGAAATGCTTGCCATTATGCATGCATTAGCCAAGTTCCGACAGTACTTGGTGGGGAATAAGTTCGTGGTTAAAACAGACCACAATAGCCTCAAGCATTTTATGCACCAGAAGGATTTAAATGAGAGGCAACAGAAATGGGTGAGTAAGCTTCAAGCTTACGACTTTGACATTGAATATGTCAAAGGGAAAAATAATGTCGTGGCCGATGCTCTCTCCAGAAGGCCTCATCTTAGCTCATTGTGTGAGCTTACTGCAGATTGGAGAGACATGTTGCTTGCTGATTATGCAAAAAATCAGTTTGCAACCAGCATTCTGGAAGGTACTTTCCATGATGAAAAGTACCAGGTGGTTGAGGGTTTGATTCAGTATAAGGGAAGAATCTTTCTGGTGGCTGATTCTAAGCTCAAGAAGAAGATTCTTTTGAATTTTCATGACATTCCAGTTGCTGGTCACCAAGGGTTTTTCAAGACCTATAGGCAGATCCGAGAAAGGTTTTCTTGGAAAGGTTTGAAGAGGGAGGTTCAACGTTACATTCAGGAATGTCCTGTTTGTCAAGCAAATAAAAATGAGCACACATTGCCAGCCGGTTTGCTGCAACCACTTCCAATTCCCAATCAAAAATGGGAGAGCATTTCAATGGATTTCATCACTGGGTTGCCCAAGGCTCAAGGGAAGGATTGCATTTACGTGGTAGTTGACAGATTAACCAAGTTTGCTCATTTCTTTGCCATTACCAGCACTTTTTCTGCAGCCCAAGTTGCAGATTTGTTTTTTCGGGAAGTGTTTAGGCTTCATGGGTTGCCAAAGAATATTGTAAGTGATAGGGACAGCAAGTTCCTAAGTACCTTCTGGCAGGAAGTTTTCAGAATGAGTGGTACTGTGCTCACTCCAAGCACAAGTTATCACCCTCAAACTGATGGGCAAACAGAAGTGGTGAACAAGTGGTTGGAAGGCTACTTGAGAAATTATGTGTCCGAACAGCAGAAAGCTTGGGTTAAGTGGCTGCATATAGGCGAGTACTGCTACAACTCTACCTTCCATATGTCAATCAAAATGTCTCCTTTCTTGGCACTTTATGGGTATGAAGCACCCAGCTTTGCAGATTTGGTGTTTGGTGACAGCAAAGCACCATTAGCCAAGGATTTGTTGCAGCATAGTCAGGACATAATGAGATCCTTGAAGGATAATTTGCAGATTGCACAAAATCAGCAGAAGTTGTATGCTGATCAGAAGCGTATTGAGCGTTCTTTTGAGGTTGGGGATATGGTCTATCTCCGTTTACAACCTTACAGACAGTCAACTCTCAAGAAGAGTGGAGCTGAGAAGCTCAAACCTCGCTTCTATGGGCCGTTTAGGGTCATCAGAAAGGTTGGGGCTGTTGCTTATGAGTTGGAGCTACCTTCAGATAGCAGAGTGCATAACGTCTTCCACGTGTCTCGCCTCAAGAAGGCACTTGGACACAATGTGGTTGCTTCTTCTCAGTTGCCACCGTTGGACGAAGAAGGACAGTTGGTTCTGGTTCCCGAGTCGATACTTGACTTCAGAGAACGTTCCTTGAGGAATAGGACTATCAGAGAATGTTTGGTAAAGTGGAAGAACCTGCCGATGGAGGATGCAACTTGGGAAAGTGATGAGATAATGCAGCATCCTAGTTTACAATTGCTTGAGGACAAGCAATCTTGGGGAGGGCGGACTGTAATGTCCCCTTTTCAAGCCTGACTGTTTCAGTGACCGTTAGCCTTTTCTTGGGAACCCGGAGGCTAGTCGGAAGTTAAAATTAGGGTTTCCTAATTTTGAGGAGGTCATTGATCGGAGATGATAGTTTTAATGGCGGATTCCTTCTGGGTTTTCAGAGGGCTTCGCAGTGATATGCTCGTCTCAGCATTCAGAGTACTTTTTGGAATTTACTATTTTTAGTAAATTCTATTTTTGGCAGTTCCAGATGTGCTCAGGTTGGTTGACTTCCGGTTGCAGATTTGATCAGTTGACTTCATCAGTTTTGGCTTCAAGGCATTCTCGGAGAAATAAGTTAAGTCTTTCCCATTAAAGTCACGTTTTAATTATTATGTTTCAACGTTGACCTTGGCACTAGAGTTAATGACTTAACGTTGTGTTTAAAAAGTGGTCATTAAGGGTGGCGCCCTCATTAAAAAGAATATTATAATTATTGCAAAGTCAAAGCAGGGTATGATGGGCGCATTTATCAAGAATGGTGTTTTAATTAAAATGTCATTTATTAAAGTCTTGAAGGAGAAAGTACGCCAAAACTTGAGGAGGATGAGTTTGACCTAAAAGCTGATTTTAGGGTTGTGCAAAGTCAATTGAAAGTTATAAAGAGGAGTCTTGGGGGATCATTTGGGTTATCTTGGAAAATACACCGTTATGCTGCCGGATTGAATCTGGATCACTTCGAGGGATGAAGACCTCCTAACCATTGGGCATCACTTCGTGTTTGAGAAACAACATCTAGTGGTGAATTTCAGTCTATGTGTGAGTGCATCTTTAGTTCATTCATTGTATGTTCATTTATTGTAACTTAGATCAGATTGGCATATTCATATTTCAGCTTATTGCATTATTGTAGACAGCAGATTCGAAGTTTTTATCATATCTCAAAAAAGACAAAAAATAGTGTTCTGGGTATCAATCATTTCTAAGTGTTAGGCCTAGGCGTCTCTTTTCCCAAGTGTGTGGATTTTTTAGTAAAGGCATTAATTTTTAAAAGGAAATCGACTGGTTCAGCAGGGCCGTACTTTGTACTTGCATTGAAGTTTGTGCATTATTCATTTAGTGCATTTTGGGTCTGTTTTAAGAGTTTAGTTTAAGCGCCATCTTGTTAGGAATATTGTGCAACTGTAATCTTGTCATTTGAGCAAGTTTCCGGAGAGTTATGAGCATTTGATTAAGTTCATGGACTGCTGTTCATTCTTCCAAAAAGCAGATTGGTAACAGGAAACAGAAATCAGCAGCTTAATCCTTGAAACATTTCGATTGTGGTATGCATTCCTAAGATTAAAGTAATTCTCTTGGATGTAATATTGATCTATTGATGTCACAATAATGTTGGCAGGCATAGGCCTTCTATTCTTGTAATCTGTCAGTAGTACTGGCAGTTTCTTTATTATTGCTCAAAGCTGATTGTGTTCTCAGTATTCATTAATAGTTATTGTATTAGTGATAACTCCGCCCTATGGTAGCTACTCCCATTCTGGCGAGCAAGCACATTCTGGGTGTCGAGTAGTTTCCTCTTTCAGCATTATTTCTTTCAAGCATCATTTTGTATTCACTCCGTCATATGGTCGCCCCTCACTCCGCTTTGGATTGGGTAGCACATACTTGGCGTTGAGTTCCATTTCCAGCATAAGCAATTTATTTTAGATCCTCTGACCAATGCTCACCACCATCGGTGCCATTCTGGTTAGAGTTACTTCCTTGCACGTTTTGGGTTTCTCATCTAACCTTAACGGGTGCATCGTTTGGTAATGTTGTAATCTGCATTTTGAAAAAGTAAAAAATTTGGCTCGGAATATTTCAAGCACTCATTGCGTAGTGTGCATAGGCTGTTCATAACAACTTTTACTCCAGAGGTGTTAGTTGTTATGCCAACAACTAAAAAGTGACTTATTTTGCGGCCTAAAATATAAAAATAAATTCAATAGAAATTTCAAAATTCATTGTGCAATCTAATTTTTTGGAGGGGGTTTTGATAATTATTTGATGAAATGCCAACATATAGAAATATCACTTTCATAATATTATCATATGGATTACAAATATCTATTCAAATATTAAATTCTGAAACCTAATATAATTTCCACTAATTCAACAGCTGGAATCATTTGGTCTTTGTTTATATAATCAACAAAAACAGTTGAATATAATTTTTGACCTAATAATTGAAATGATAGTTGATTAAGCTCCTTGGAAATCACATGCTATAATTCCAACAGCTGATAATAACTACAAATACACCCAAGCTGTCCTAGATAAGCTGTAAGATTCCCCTTATTCCTCATAGCCATTTGAGTGAATTCATCTAGGGTTTACCAATGTGTTGAATGTTTGTAAGAGATTGTATTGTGTTGGAATAATTTAGTTTGGAGGGATTGAAAATATCATTTTCTTGCAAATCATATCGAGATTGTATTGTGTGTGAATGTAGTGGTGATTGGAAAGAAATGTGCATATTTTGTCGGCCGATCAACAACCATGTAAATACAATCTTTCCCTTGGGCTTTTGGCAAGCCCATGATAAAATCCATCAATAAACATTCCCACTTCCTGTCAAGTATCGGAAGTGGCTAAAGCAATCCAGCAGGATATGTGTGTTCCTGTTTGTTCTGCTGACAAATAGAACACTCTCGTACATACTGAAGAACATCAGTCTTTAGCCCTTTCCAAGTAAACCGTTCCCGTACCAGCTTATATGTTTTGAAATAACCGAGATGGCCCGCCATAGGGAGATCATGAAAGGCTCTCAGAACTGTATCCTTCAACTCTGAATCAGGAACCAGAAAAATCCGCCCCTTGTAAATGATCAAGTCATTCACAACGGTGTACCAACTATCCTACTCTATCCCATCAACTATGCTAGAAGCCCATTGGTTCTTAGCATACTCTGCAATAATCCTGTGCCTCCAATCCTCGGAGATCTATGCCATAGCATTCAATTGAGGTCTGCGAGACAATGCGTCAGCTACAACATTTTGTTTCCCCTTAATGAAGGTGATGTCAAAATCATATGATTGCAGTTTGTTGACCCACTTTTGTTGTCTTTCATTTAGGTCTCACCGTCCAAGGAAGTATTTCAAGCTGTTATGATCTGTGCGCACACTAAATTTGCTGCCCACCAAGTATTGCTTGAACTTAGCCAAAGCGTGCATAATGGCTAACATCTCCTTGTCATAGATGCTATAAAATCTCTCGGGACCCCTAAGCTTCCTACTCTCAAAAGCAATAGGGTGTCTCTCCTGCATCAAGACGGCACCAATACCCTCTCCTGAGGCATCACAATACAAATCAAATGACTTCGTAAAGTCTAGTAATGCTAGCACTGGACACGAAGTCATTATCACCTTAAACCTGTCAAAACATTCTTGAGCCTGCGGTGACCAAGCGAATGCCCCTTTCTTTGTCAAATCAGTAAGGGGTGCGGCGTGTTGTAAGAACCCGTTGACAAATCGTCTGTAAAAAGCACACAACCCAATGAATCCTTTGCGCTGGGTAAGGTTCTCTAGTACTGGCCACTCTACTATAGCTCGGACCTTCTCTGGGTCCATACTGACTCCCTTGGCACTGATGATGTGCCCAAGATATAATAACTCAGCCATGCCTAGCTCACACTTGGACTCCTTGGCATACAAGGACTCCTCTGCCAAAATACTTAGAACTGTATCTAAGTGAGCTATATGCTCCTCCCATGACCGACTGTAAACCAAAATGTCATCGAAGAAGACCAACACATATCTCCATAGCTGAGAGCTGAAACCCTGTTCATTGTAGCCTAAAAGGTAGCAGGGGCGTTGGTTAGACCGAAAGGCATAACCAAGAACTCGAAGTGACCGCAATGGCATCTGAAGGCGGTTTTCTCTATGTCCTGCTCCCTCATCCGAATTTGATGGTACCCGGACCTCAAGTCAATCTTCATGAAGAAGATAGCACCGTGCAATTCATCAATCAACTCATTGATGCAGGGTATAGGGTACCTGTTCTTGATTGTTTTCTTATTGAGCTGGCAGTAATCTATACATATCCGAAGTGATCCATCCTTTTTCTTCACCAATACAACCAATGAAGCAAAAGGTGACTTGCTAGGTCTGATATGCCCCATAGCCAACAACTCACTGATTGTTTTCTCTATCTCATCCTTGAGGCATTTCGGATGTCTGTTGGGTGTGATCATAATGGGCTTTGCGCCCCCCTCCAACTCGATAATGTGCTCGATGCCTCTGTCTGGAGGTCTGCTACGTGGAATACCACTAAACACTTTAGAGTGTTTAGTTCTTAGTACCTGTATGTCAGGATGGTACTCAACCTTCTGTTGCTCCTGTTGTGTTCGTAACAACATACACTCTGCAGCCCAATCCACCATATCATGACGAATGAGCCTCTCCATCCATCTGAAAGATACCATTCTCAAATTACTGTCTCTGAGGCCTTAATAACATGTGGTTTCCCATTCACCTTGAACTTCATCTCCATGTCTCGAAGATTGAGTGTGAACTCACCCAAATCATGAAGCCATGCCATCCCAAGTACCACATCAATATCTCCCAAATTAACAACGTAGAATTCAGCCTTGAACTCATAGTTGTTAAGTCGCATCGGAAGATCTGTTATTTTCCTATCACATTTGAGGGTGTATCCATCAGCCACCTTGACTCAAATACCCTCAAACTCCTCTGTCTGTATGCCTCGTTTCTCTACTAACCATGCATCTATAAAATTATGAGCGGCACCAGTGTCAAGTAGAGTAATCACTTTCTGACCTGCTAGGAGCCCACGTAGCCTAAAAGACCCATCTCTCTGAAGACTAGTCAAGTGTGCCTCCTGTAACTTCTTGCCTCCTTCATTTTCACTATCATTTTCAGACCTTTCATCATCTGAATGCTCTGAATCAGCTTGCTGGTCTGACAGATCAAATTGCTCTTCACCCTCATAAAACCACTCCATCTGATTATTTTTGACCTTAGGACGAAGAGGGCATACATGTTTCTCATCATAGGGTGCCTTGCACCAAAAACACAACTTTTTCTTGCGTAAATCATTCAATGTTTCCCTGTCAAATGGTGGTGCATTTCGTTTCTTAGGATCAAGTGGATCCTTCTTCCTGTCAAATGTTCTATTCCTATCAAATGATCTATTAGGTCTCAAATAAGGTGTTGAGCCTGAAGAGAACTTGCTGCGAGGTGTTGCAAGCTCCATACTACGTGCCTTCCTCATTGCCTCCTGAAGAGTAGGAGGATCAAATGCCTTGACCCAACCTCTCATTGTCTCAAACAATCCCTCGATGAAAAGAACGACAAGTCTTCTCTCCGAGATACCTGTCACCATGACTGCAACTCTCTGGAATTCACCAATGTAGGCATCCAAACTACCTGACTGCCTAAGCTGAGCTAGCTCTCTAAAGTAAAGTTCTGGATCCTTCTTATCAAAACGCTCTATGAGCCTGTTTGTGAACTCCTGGTAGGTGGTAACCGTGTGATGACCCAGTGTGTACATGACGTGATGCCACCAATCATGCGCTAACCCATCAAGATGTAGTGTGGCAAATTTAATGGCCTCGTCCTCCTGCATAGGTCTCAAAGATAGGTAATTATCTAGCTTATGTACCCAAGACCTCACTGAACTCTTATCCAAGCCATCAAAATAAGGCAAGACAATCTTGCTCACCGCATGCTGAAGATCCCTATTCACCTGTGGTGGTGGCTGGTACTGAGGAGCTCTGCGCTCAAATCTACCTCCACCCCCGGGTCTATGCACATCCATAAACTCACGAAAGGATGACAACTGCATGATCTCAGGAGCCAATGTCGAGTACTCTCCAAAGAATCTGGTCACGTCTGCCACTAATGTACCATGCTGTGGCTGAAACTCTGGATGGTGACCCTGCTGCTCTGCCTCCGGAGTCGGTGGGGCCTCCCTGGTAATAAAGGTAGGTTGTCCAGGCCTACACTCATGAATGACAGGTGATGACTGTTGCTGCACTGACACCTGTGGCTGATCTATGCCTACAGTCCTGCTAGATTGTCCTATCTGGATGTAATGCTGCTAAGGCGGAAGCATACTGTCTCATCGTCCCCATCAATTGGGACATCATGTCCATCATGTTATCATGCCTTCGTCTGAACTCATCATCAGAAATCTCACCTCCGGCATGTTCTTTCCCTGGATCCCTATGTACCTCTATAGGAATCTCACGATCTGCCATCAGTGTAGCGACACTGTTCTCACTGCTACTGGAACTGGATCTGTGTATACCCAGAACCCCTGATACTGTCTCACCTTCTGGAATAGTTGGACCTATCCAATCCTCAACTTTGCCTGTTCATCTACCCTTACTGTAGAAGATAATGTCTCTACTCATGAAAAAGCATCGAAAAAGCACACATCTGACTGAAAAAGCACAGGATGGCAAGAAAACTGTGCTTTGATACCACTGTAAGAGACTAGGTGTCTCTCAACCCTGACGTCTAACGGTGAATGCAAATTTCTGTTTGTTTTCGTTGTTTTTTATTTTTTTGTGGTTTTTTGCAAATAAAGAGAAATTGCGATTTTGCAAAGAAATGCTTGGAAAAATAAAATAAAATACCAGAAGATTAAATATGACAGAATACAACTTAGAATTTGATGCCAGATGATTTATTGATCTTCCAAAATAATTACAACTACAAGATTCAAACATGCAAGAAAAAGGAAAGCTATTTATTAAGGAACCTGAATGAGCTTGCAGACGCTGAGAAGAAGCCTGAGATGGTACAGCTGAATTAAGTAATGCAATCTCCCACCTCGAAATTGATGTAAAAGCTCCAAAAACCCTAGGCGTCCAAAATGATGAAGCCAAAAGACCAAAAGGCAAGGCGTCTCAGCTTGCAGAAGAAGTACGGCCTTTGCTGCTATAAAAGTACGACCCAAACCAGCAAAAGAGAAATCCGTACCACCTTGACGTTTGTGTCAGATGCTAGATAAATCACTGTCAATGAAAAAGATTCACCAGTAGAGATAAATCGATCCAAACTCTAAATAAGAACTTCACCAATAAGCTCTGTAATGACTCCTGTGTGGTATGTCTGATTCTGAAGAGGGAACATTCCTTAAAATCCAATGTTTGCAGAAACCCTTGTTTCACAAACCCCAATGCTCTCAGAGAGAAAAATAGACAAATTAGAATAATCATAACATAATGAGTTCGATTTGTCTTTGTGAAATATATATCTTCTCTCAAAAGGTCGACCCTTCTCAAAAAGCAAGTAAATGAGCAATTAAAATATTAATTAAATCGCCCCTCTTGACTTAGGCCAATTAATTAATAAAATGGCGTCCCTTTTTAAATGAGTATTAAAACTCATTTAATATTAATTTCTCTACTTTATTATAAAGTATTAAATACTTTATAATTTGCCATTAATAATTAATTTAATATTTCATTAAAGTGACTTTATATCATTAAGTCAAATTAATAAACTTTTAATAATTATCAAATGCTCCAATAATCACTGTTTTCTCGTCAAATCATCAAACTGGGTCGAAACCGAGATGACCAACTGAACCAAGTGCCCTGCCAGAAATAGAAACCCCTGTCTACCTGACTTACTATAAATAGTAAGTATCTGAAAAACACTCTGTAAGTGTCTGCCAAGGCCCAAACCTGAATCAACTGATGGAGTAGTGTCCCCAAACATCGGATAATTGCCACAAGTAACCCTCTACACACATTTGTCAGCCTACGAGGGCCTGAATGATAGGCTAACCCCTGAATCATCTGTACTGCCTAGGAAGGGGACATTACAAGATTACAATGCAATATCCCATTCACTTTTTGATCACCCAATTCACCTGATGGGCAAGGTGAGAGCATACGGTGAAAGGATCTACATGCCAAAATAAATTGCAATAGCTGAAAGTAAGCACTTAGGTGGCAAGCCAGCCAATACCACTTATTCAGTGGAGTGCATGAAGATAACTGGAAGAAGTGAGCATCCACTTTTCAACGAAAATTCCAAGGGCACATCCACTTATTTAGTGGGAAAGCTTATACAATACTAGAAGATAAAAAACAAGCTTCTACCACTTTTCTAATGGTAAGCAAGTACAAACATGAATGACAACTCTTCCACTTTTCAATGGCCAATGATTTCAATTAAACCGCTTTTCCAATGGGATAAGTATCAGCAATAAACAAAAGCACTCACAAGTGGTACTACCATCCAATATTACAATATTAGCCCAATCATAATCATGCCAAAATTAAAGATATATTTGCTTTTACGAATTCTGATGGAGATAAACATTGTTGATATAAGTGATGATATGAATTAAACTATTGAAACACCCCCAAAGGTGTTAGTTTTAGGATCAGAAATGAAAGCAATCAGAAAATGCAACACATAAGACAATGAACACAACAAGATACCCTGGGAAAACCCTCCTACTCGAGGGAGAAAACCCAAAAAGAAATGATCTCTCTTATATATATTAGATGAATAAGAGCAGAAATTTGCTTACAACTCAAGCCTTACTCAAGGCCGAATTAGTACAATGAATAATAGCACCTCTCCTTGATGCAAAGATACAAATGAATATGATTGTCCTTGAGATCGTACTCCTGCTACAGAATGATCTGCTGCTACAAGTGCAACTTCTTCTTAAATGAAGGAATTCGAATGAATGATCTTCTTTTTTGAAAACTGATATGTTGCTTAGGAATGTGAATGATGAGAGAATGTTGTGATGTTTTAAAATGAATGATCACCACCTTGTATATATACAAAACTAGGCGACTTCTCATCTAGGTTGGCTCCCTTAGAAAATGAGAAATATAAAATATTAATTGCAACATGAAGGCCGACCAGCCTTGAACTAAGGGAAAATAGCTCCCGAAGCTATAAAACACTAACACTCCCTCTTAGCTAGGGAGGTATTTTCCAGATATCCTCGTCATGGAGTCTCTCAACATGACGCTCCTAATCGCTGCACCCACATCTCAATCTCAGAGATGTACAAGAGTTCATCACAGAGTCTCTCAACGTGATGTCGTCATGGAGTCTCTCAACATGACTTCCACAATGGCTACTCCCATGTGTGGAAAGAAATACATCTCAATCTCAAAGATGTACAAGGGTCCATCACGGAGTCCCTCAATGTGATGTCGTCATGGAGTCTCTCAACATGACGTCTCATCTCAGTCTCAGAGATGAACAAGGGCTCGCACCTCATATTTCTCCGTCTCAGAGAAATATACACTACAAGGGCTTTCACCTCATATTTTTCCGTCTCAAAGAAATATACACTACAACAAGTCTTCATGATGATGTGACTCCCTCTGAAGCTCCAAGTATTGGCATCGACCTCCTGACCTCCTCATCCAAGGTTGCCTCTGTTGGTTTGTCAGACTCCCTCTAAATGTTATTTCCTCCTCTTTGAAGAAACTGATCGACTTTAGAATAAGAAACCTTCTGAATCGACTTTAGAACTTGGCTCCTTCTCAGATGTCCCTATGTCAATTTCCGCAGTAGAAACATGTTGTGCAGACCTTAATTTGCAATCTCGAGCAAAGTGACCATACTTGCCACACCTGAAACATTGAATGTGAGAGAGATCCTTCTTCTTCTTTGGTTTTGGGGCAGAATTTGATTCTCTATCTCTATTCCTCTTTCTTCCTTTGCCTCTTGCTCTAGAAGTATGTGTAGCAAGAACTTGATTTTCTACATCATGATAGTTTCGCCCAATTCCTCTTGCTGCCAACCTGGACTCCTCTTGAATACAATCAGCTCGAAGACGATCAAACTTGGGCAACTTAGATCTCCCACTGATGCTTTGAATAAAGGGTTCTCAAGATTGAGGAAGAACATTTAGTGCCAACATAACAAGATCTCTATCTGCAACTATATCCCCAATAGTGCTCAACTGATCTATCAAATCAGCAATCTTCATAAAGAATGAGATGACTGAATCTTCTTTATCCAATTTTACATGGTGAAGTTGTTGTCTCAAAGCAAGGGCTCTGCTGGTATTGTTGATCTCATATAATCCTTTTAGAGTATTAAACATTTCTTTAGCTGTCTTCAACTTGGAAATAATTGGTACTAGGTGATTCATCACAGAGTCTATCATGATC
Organism: Sequoia sempervirens; assembly: GCA_007258455.2. Lineage (NCBI taxonomy): Eukaryota > Viridiplantae > Streptophyta > Pinopsida > Cupressales > Cupressaceae > Sequoia > Sequoia sempervirens. The sequence continues at coordinate 202,128,107 of VDFB02256132.1, forward strand.
TTTCTAGCCTTCGTGTTATTTTTCTTCCACTGGATTTTCTCAGTATCATCGGAAGGCTCGAGCATATCATATTCCACGAAATCAAGAAGATCATTCTCCTCTAGTGCAATGAGTACCCTAGGTTTCCAAGAGTTGAAGTTTGAGGCTCCATCAAGCCTATCTTCTACCTTGACACCATTCACCATTTTTTTTTCCGCACAAATTCACCTTCAAAGATTTGTCCTTAGGTCTGAATAAATTGCAACCTTAGATCTGCAATACTTTGCCTTCAAGATCTGCCCTAGATGAAGAGTTGACTTGACTACTTAAACAAATCTGATTAGATCTTTTCTTAGACCCGCTCTAATACCATGTTAGTTTTAGGATCAGAAATGAAAGCAATCAGAAAATGCAAAACATAAGACAATGAACACAACAAGATACCCTGGGAAAACCCTCCTACTCAAGGGAGAAAAACCCAGCAAGAAATGATCTCTCTTATATATATATATTAGATGAATAAGAGCAGAAATCTGCTTACAACTCAAGCCTTACTCAAGGCCGAATTAGTACAATGAATAATAGCACCTCTCCTTGATGCAAAGATACAAATGAATGTGATTGTCCTTGAGATTGAACTCCTGCTACAGAATAATCTGCTGCTACAAGTGCAACGTCTTCTTAAATGAGCGAATTGGAATGAATGATCTTCTTCTTTGAAAACTGATATGCTGCTTAGGAATGTGAATGATGAGAGAATGTTGTGATGTTTTAAAATGAATGATCACCACCTCGTATATATACAAAACTAGGCAACTTCTCATCTAGGTTGGCTCCCTTAGAAGATGAGAAATATAAAATATTAATTGCAACATGAAGGCCGACCAGCCTTGAACTAAGGGAAAATAGCTCCCGAAGCTATAAAACACTAACAAAAGGTATCCCGAATCATGAATAAACCACCCAACTTGTAAATAATAACAATATACCTTAATGATGATAAATGTTATTGCTGGTACAGGTCTGAAAATGCATTGGAAACATACTGCTATAAGTCTGAACAGCACACAAATCACCCCAGAAATCTCTCTAACATCTTGTCCAACACACCCAACATGATCATAGGCTTGAATATCACTTCCAACTTCATCAAGCACAGTCCAAAATCTCTACAAATGATGTCATAACTAACTAATCACAAAGATCAGTACCAAACTGGAATGTAGCAACAAACAGGTCACTAAAAAAGATGGTACAGCAAGTACCAAACTCTTCAGAACTTTACAAATAGTAATTTGTTCACTCCAAATCTTATGCATATCTCCCCCAGGGATCTAGGCACCACCTTTTATGATGAAAAATAATTCATAACTCCAATGCTTCACTACATGTGTTCAAACACCCCCTTTACAGGCAAAACCCGACCTTAAAAATCTGCAATCTGCCTTCACCATGTTGTATGGCTTGCAAAAGTAAGGATAATAGCAACCAAACAACCAATAAAATCATATCAAAAACCCCTTATACCTACACCGCAAATTTTTACGGCCTAACATGAAAGAAACTCCTCAAATCGCCAAAAGGGATCTTGAACAAATCAATATCAAAACTCTACAATGATCTTCATATCTACATCCAAAATCTGAAACTCTTCTCTTTAGCACAATGGTGACCTTTGAATGAAATGACTGAGCTAGCTAGAGGGATTTTTGTACCCAAAACCAGCAACTCCAAGAGGGTTTTTGTCCCAAAGTTTTTGAAAGAACCCAAGTTCTTTCCAGCAGCATAACAATATCATTCTCAAAGCTATCTCTAAAATGAGCCCCAACACATCCTTATATAGCTTTTCTAGAGGGAATCATACAATTTAAAAAAATAATAATTCACTTTTTTCCCTCGCAAAGACCTTTGTTGAAATAATAATATTTCATATGCAAAATCCCCTTATCTAGGCATCCAACTTTTAAAACACTTAATCACCTTTCCAATGAGATATTACACTAAGTTGTCCTTTAAATATTTCTCAACATTAGACAACTTAAGTGAATTAATTAAGTAATAACTCAATAGCTTACCCAAGTTGTGAAAAGCACTAAAACCACATTCAAATGGAGATTAGGGAGAAGATCCTAACAAACACTATTGCCGATGGAGGATTGAGAGTCAATGTATTGCCCAAAGGTAAATGGAAGTGCCAGGAAGCCAAGCACTCTGGCCATCGACATTCCAATTGGTGAACGCTAACCAACGTGACATCAAGCCATTGGAAACGTTGATGGTATAGAAGGTGACAATCAAGACCCAACCATTCCTATTGAACTCCATGGTCATTTCATTGCAAAAGAAGGCATACGATGCATTCTTGGGAGACAATGGTTGATTGCAGCCAAGGCAAACCATAACCGTCAAACGAAATACACTGTCCATAGAAAACAATGGAGGTACATGATTGACTTGAGAAATCAAGCAGTGAGCGAAGAGATGGCATTGTCTGATTCAAACTCGTAAGGAGCAGACTTAGGAATAGAAGAAGAAAGAAGACTTATGGAACCAAACGACGGAGTCCTTGACCTCTAGCATTGTTCGGAGAACAAAACAAGTTCACTCAATGGACTATTTCATTGGCAAATGGAAGACTACGTAGTATTCCAGCATGATTGCAATATGTTGCAAGTCGAGGAAATTGAAGGGGAAGAAGAGGACAAAGCCACAAAAAGTTGGACATTTGAAATGACCCCCTTATATTTTTCTCAATTTTTTCACAATTAACACTTCAATAATGGTACCCGTCAGTGTTAGCATAATCAAATCAGTTGATCAAAGTAACCCTACGCCAAGAGTGTTCACTCAAGACCAAAGATGGGTGAGGTGATATCACATGGCACCGGGGATCCTTAATATCAAACTGAATGAAAGTACAATGCTGGAAATGTAAATTATGCAACTCGACCACTTATTCAGCAAGGGTGGATTGACGGCTCAGTCAATCAACAGATGAGAATGCAAGTACAGAAAGAAAGATGACAAGGCCTGTCTCTTCCACCAATGGTGGGAATGATAGCAAATGCAAGAAAGTAATAAGGTGGCAAGGCCAACCTTCTTCCACTAAAAGTGGGGATTACAAAGAAATATGCAGAAATATTAATAGCTGATCAATACTACTGAAATAGCTTTACAATGTGAAGTAAAATCTGCAATAGCAAAATATTAGAGATGTCCAAGTAGCTGCAAATTATCAAATATTTTTCCAAACTCCCAGAGACTTCCAATCATGAAAAACAAGCCAAAAACTCCATCTACTACAATCAGATATAACAGACCAGCAAACTGAAAACTCAAACCAGCAACTAGAAACCACACTAAAATGCTCCTATCTCACTCAATACTTCACCAAATGACATGAAACAAAATGCAAAAGACTCCTAGAGAGATGGCGACCAAGTTATGACTCTGAAACTGCTGCAAACTTGAGATATTAATTAAGCACATTTTCCAAGGCACTCCCAAGCAAAGGTACGGCCTAGAGAAAAGGGCGACCTACAATATAAATTCAAAGACTTCACAATAATTCCCAAACTTTGCTCAAAGAGACACCTAGGGACAAGGAAGTGAAGGAGCCAATACCCAAAAGCCAACAAAAATCACCTAAAGAGCTATGAGTGAAAACCTCCTACAGCCACACCAAAACCAGCAACTTGTAAACTGACAAAACACACCCAAAGACATCAGAAAACCTCAAAAGACTCCATTACAATGAACTCAATCTGTTCTTTAGTGTAAAGAACAACCTTCTCACTTAGCTAGTTGCCATCTTTCAAGCAAGAAACCAAGTACAAGCTAGGAGGTATGCATTCCTCGAAGCAAACCAGTCACCATTTCGGCAACATTTCGTTATAAATTCTTCATGTATGAGAAATGAGTGAGCAAAGGCCTCATTTTATAAACTCTGAGGTGCTTCTCCAGCTCGTTTAGAAGGTGCACCCAAATTGCCTTGAGAATATTTTAATTTTGAATTCACCTTTTCCCTCCTTCCATGTTGGCACCCAAGTCAAGGGAGGAATAAAGATTTTTTATAAAATAATAACCTTCTCCAAAAGTGGCGTCCAACCCCACAAGGGCAATTTTTAACTTTAGAAATATTTAAATAGCCTCCAGATGAGGCGTCCACCCTCAAGGTCCCCTTTTTAAAACAACATAAAGTTATAAGACTAGCCCAAGGGGGCTCCAGAGTGAAAATATAACATTTATAACTTAAAATAATTCTTTTCTCGAAAATTGCACCTCAAAGCCAAAACCAAAAAAACTCAACTGCAATGCCTAAAGTGGAAAGCTCACTATGCTGCTACCAACTGGAACACTGCTAAAAATAGAATTTACTAAAAATAGTAAACTCTGAAAATGCGAGAAACCTCCAAACACTGGAAACCCTAATTTTTGCCTCAACGAGCCTACAAGCCTCCGGAATAGGCTGACGAGCCACTGCACTGCTCACTGATGAGAAAGGGACATTACAACATTCCCTCTAGAGTACAAAGAATACAAGGAGGGAGTGGCCAAGGTGGATGACACACCAACACATACTTTTGAACGAGACAAGGTTATCAAGTACGAAGAACTGAGAATGAAGAAGGTGAACTTAGGAGAAGAGAATAACCCACAAATGATCTAGGCGGTAGGATGATTTTGCATAGACATACAAAGACTTGAAAGGGATACCTTCGAAACTATGTATACATAGAATCCCTTTGGTTCTGGGTGCACAACCCATACGATAGCGACCCTACCAAATGAAAAACAATTATGCTGCAAAGGTGCAAGAGGAAATAGAAAAAATGTTGGAAGCCAAAATAATCTTCAAAGTGGAAGTTAGCGATTGGGTCTCTCCCATAGTCATATCAATGCAAAAGGAATTCGAACAAATTTGGATATCTGTGGATTTCAAGAGTCTGAATACAATAACTATAAAAGACCCATTTCTGATCCCATTCACCAGCTCCACACTAGAAGAGGTGGTTGGCCACGAAATGTATTCATTCATGGATGGATTCTCCAATTATAACTAGATAAGCATAGTCGAGGAGGACAAATTGAAAACCACACTCATGGTCAAAGACAGATTGCATGCATACAACTAGATGCCATTCAATCTATGCAGTTCTCCAACAACTTTTCAAAGAATCATCCTACACATACTCAACAAAATGTCAATGGGAATTTTAAGGCATTCTTGGATGACTGGTTGATCTATAGTCACCAAAACACACATCTAAAGGCTCTCCAAGAATGTATGGAACAGTGCATACCAGCAAGATTGGCATTGAATCCGAAGAAGTGTCGCTTCATGGTACCTCAAAGCAAACCACTCGGGCACATAGTTTGCAAAGCTAGAATGAAGACCGACCCAAACAAAATATAGGTGATCGTACAGATGGAAGCACCACAAAACATCATTGGAGTAAAGTCATTCCTAGGTCATGTCAGTTATTATAGAAGATTTATCAAAAACTTTGCCCAAATATCCTACCCGCTTGATGTACTCACAAGGAAGGGCCAACCCTTCACGTGGACAGAAGAGCAATCAAAGGCCTTCAATGAATTGAAGGTACGGTTAATAATTTCACCAATCCTTGCATACCCAGATTGGAGTAAGGAGTTCCACATACATGTCAATGCATCAAAATACGCAAGTAGAGCAACATTGGCACAAGTGGGACCATAATGGTTAGACCACCCAGTCTTCTTTACCAACTAGTTATTGTCAAAGGCAAAGAAGAAATATAGTTCAACGGAAAGGGAAGCACTCAGAATGGTCTATGTCATACAAAATTTCAAACATTATTTGTTGGCAACACCCTTCACACTCTACGTCAATCACCAGGCCATTACGTACCTGGTGAACAAGCCAATAATCCAAGGTTGAGTGAGTAGATGGCTCCTGTTGTTGCAAGAATTCACATTCACCATTATTGTTCGACCAAGGAAAAGCCATGTCATTGCCAACCAACTATCCAAAATCAAGTTAGGCGAACCACCCAAGGGAGTAAATGAAGACTTCCCAGATGCCCACTTATTCCAAATTGCAGCACTACTGTCGTGGTACAAGAACTTTGGAGAAAAACTTTCCACTTCTGCATTCCCGAAGGAAATGTCACCAAGAGAGAGAAGTAAACTAGTCTTGAAGAGAAAAACTCTCCAGCTCATCAACAGACTGTTATATAAAATGGGGTCTAACCATGTTCTAAGGCGATGTGTCATGGAAGAAGAAATCCCAGGAGTACTTAAAGAAGCACAGGAAGGGCTTGTGGGCAGACATATGGGACCAAATGCTACAACCCAAAAAATCCTGTTTGCAGGTCTATGGTGGCCGATATTGCACATCAACGCCCAAGAATGGATGGTGGGATACGATACTTTCCAGAGAGTTGGCAAACCGGTGAAGAGATTACATGTCATCATTCATATCTCAACCCTAGAAACTCTTTGAGAGGTGGGGACTTGATTTCATCGGTTTGCTGAAAGTTAGCCAACTACACCAATGCAGATACATAGTTATTGCCATGAAGTACCTAACAAAATGGGCGAAAGCTCGAGCTTTTCCAGACGACACTGCAGTCAATACGACAAAATTCAAATACAAGCAGATTGTCATGAGGTATGGCATTCCAATAGAGATCACCAATGATAGGGGAGGCCACTTCGTGAACCACATGATTCGTCTAATGATGATGAAGTTTCGGATATTTCATAACCTATCAAGCCTGTACTACCCGAGAGCAAATGGATAGGCAAAGTCCACAAATAAAGTACTTGTCTCCATAATCGACAAGTCGCGCAACATCAAAGAAGTTGATTGGGAAGAGAATTTTTCAACCGTACTATGGGCTTATCATACAACATATAAAGTGACGACAAGCCACACACCATTCCACTTGATGTACGACCAGGAAGTTGTAGTCCCCGCCAAGTCTATGGGACCAAGCCTAAAGATCGCCATCGAGAACCATCTAGGCAACACGGAGAGTCTAAAAGAACTACTAATCCAATTAAACAAACTTGACAAACGAAGAGTACTCGCTCAATGGGCAACGGAAGTGATGTAGAAAAGAAGAAAATACTACCATGACAAACATCTCTGGAAAGTAAACTTCCAACCTAGACAGTTAGTTCTAGAGTATAACGATTGTAATGAAATTAAGCAAGCTAAGTTCAAAGAGAGATGGCTCAATCCTTCTCTGATAATGGCACTATCAAACTAGAGAATCTAGACAGCACTATACTAAAAGATAGTATCAACAGATCAAAACTAAACCCATACAAGGAGAGATCGACTGCAATCAACATGGTAGACTAGATGGGAAACGGGAAACCTACCATGCAAGTACCAGAAGGATCCAAAGGAGCAGAAGGCATAGTGGTAAAACCTATTGTGCAGGAACCTGAAGGTGTGGCAGTAGTTAGAATTCATTAGAATTTAACAAATGCACTCTTTAGACCACCCTTACAATGGATCAAACTATATGGCGGACGGCACTTGAAAGCACCATATTCATGACCAAGAAGAAGATATATCAACTACAAATTGGACGAAGATTAGAAGAAGAGGAAGCCCGTCGAAGAATGGCACACAAATGAATATTTAGAAGACCGGCAGGAAGAAGGCCCTAGCCTACGACCAATGCTCATGGCCGAACACTACTTTGTAGCCAAACGGGATGGATACAATGAAGATGTTATCCAGTGGGAATTAGACCATAACATGAAGCCTCCTCTGTTACAAGCTTTGTAGTGTCCCCTTTTGGTGCTTAGCCAATTCGAGCACATTTAGCCAATTTCCAAGTCTTTTAAAGGCTAACGGGTTAGTTAGGGAGAACTCCAACATTCTTAGAGAAGCATTTGATCAATCTTGCAGAGCAATTGTTCTTGGGGTTGAGTTTAGTTGGTTAGTTGGAGCCCCTTGATGCTTTTGTAATCGATTTTGTAATGTCCCCTTATTAGAGACATGAAATGCACAAGTTAAATCTTTGATTTTAAAGATTGTTCGATAAAGATCAATGAAAGATTGATAGAATAAGATAAATGAAATGCATTATTATCAACTAGTACATAACTAACATGATCAGATATGACTTATTACTCCCAAGTGGAATAGATCCTAGGCTCGTTCCTCTTCCTAACCTCGTTGGATGGAAGTTTTACTATGCCAAGGGCGTGTGCACGATCTCGAATTGGACTCCCTCAAGGTTTACTACTCGTCTTGGGACCATCCAACATTGGACCGATTTACCAGCCTTTCCCTCCACACACTCCCTATCGAGCGTTAGCAAAAGGGGATTTTGGCCCGAAGTCTATTCTCGTCGTAGTAAAGTCATAATAGCTCGGTAGGGTACAATAATTGCTATAAGCAACATTATTGTGGCATAAATGTTAATCGTTAATCTTCATATGTGGAATTAGTTTTTCATCTATGCTAAATAGGAGAGACCCAATATATTGACATATATATTTATTAATTACAGCCAAGTCATTAAATCGCTCTATGCATTCATTCATCATTAGATATATTAAATTGTATTCACAAGTCATCACAGAATGAAGTATTTATGAACCCAACTGGTATTTAATCTAATAAGATTTAGGTTAGTCATCATATTGTAAATCCTTCACTGTATGTAGTAATTTGAATTTCCAGAATACATAACCTTCAATGTTAATCCAGACGACTGATGACACTTACTTCAGATTGTCGCTCTAAGACGCATTCCCTGTGAGTGTACTCACTGCAAGTCTCCTTCCCTCATGTCATTCGATTTCTCAAAATATTAAGTACATTTATAAGTATCAACTACATTTAAGTTGAATGATATATCTAAATCTCTCTACACGTTATTCTCTTAATTCTTATTATGATGGAGCTCATACCTGATGAGTGATGGATTTGTAGATTCGCATGAGCATTATAGATACATTTTTGAGTCTATGTGTTTCTTTCTCCTTGTTCGCTCGGACATACATCTCTTATTCCCTATATCTATGTATATACAAATAATCATCATACCTATGCCAGTCGTCTACTCGAAGCATCCTTGTGACAAGGATGTTATGCTGTGCAAAGCTTACGCCAAAGTTACACCACTTCATTCACCCCTTCCTTAGGCAAAATAGTCTCTGAAACTCAATGCAGTCTTGATCCTGAAACTAACGGCTGGTGAATAGCCCCCTCATAACTCCTCAGGAAGTCTTCATTTATATCTTATGTCTTTAAAGAGGGACACCACTTCGCAATAAAGGGATGTGTCCTTTAGGCACCTCCATTCTAAACAAAACATAAATCATCCTCTAATCAGATTGCAATCACCCTGGAATTAACACTGTCTCCCCCATGATATTTTCATGGCCGTTAGATATTCACAAGGTTAGTCCCTTCGTTGATGATCATGTTAATATGGGACGGCAACCCAAGATATTTCTTAGAAGTCCAATATTCCTTACAGCTTCTGCACCATTCAACGGCTCGAGTCTGCCGTGGATACAAGGGATCCCGTAATACATAACGGAGATGAAAATTATAATATTCCTAGGTGTCGACTTGGTTGACTGACCTCAGGAATAATATTTGAGCACCAATTCATATTGTTGACATCACTTATTCATTGACGGAAACTCATTCTTCAAAAGTGTTTAGAGGAGGATCAAGTTCACTACGATTGGCTAGTCTGAGACGTTCCATTATCAGGATTGTTGGCATCATTGGGCATTTAACCACATTGGCACAAAAACATCCTTGGAGCTATTAGCATCTTGAATCAGGCCAAATACAGATGCCTATCAACTTCTATATATGGATGGAGGCATCATTGGCTCTGGATGTAAACGATGTATAATGCTGGTTGGCCGATATCTTAAATCCGGGTATGTCGTTTATAGAGCCTACTGTTATGTACAGTGAATGTTCTTTAAACGAATGCTAATAAGATAATCAATGTTACAAAGACTTCATAAACAACTTCTGTAATTACTTTACGCCTATGGACCTTTGGTATATGTCCTGTTTTGCTGAAATATAATCTTGTATTAAGATAACATGCAATCATGATCATAATTGTTTATTTATAATTTTATATGTGGTAGTTATAGTATTATTTTATGTTTTAGCTTTATATTAATTTTATATATTTTAATCATCTATTATAGGATAGTGGTCATAATATTTAAATTTTTAATATCTATATTGTAATTATAATATTGTCCTTGACCATTATAATTATATCAAGTGGCTAACATTTTAAAATATATATTTTGTTATTTTAAACGCCATGATTCAGGGACATGACAGATTTCCGACCTTTTGGGTGCTCTCCGAACTTCTTGGAGGTGCAAGCTATTTTTAGAAAGTCACCAAGTTGACTTCAATCATCTTCCTACTACTTCAGCTTCATCATGATGTTATCAGAATTGGATTCCGTTAACGTTGCCATACTTTTCGCAACTTGGGTGAGTTATTAAGTTATTTAATTAATATTTCACTAATGTTGTCTAATGTTGAGAAATAATTAAAGGACAACTTAGTGTAATAGTGTAATGTCCTGCCCCAAGTGGACACTTGCTAACTGAGTTTCTGCCTTGATAGGTTTGTTTGTTCTTTCAAAGTTTGTTTATTTTAATTTTCAATGATATATAATGCCAGAAAATTGCAAAACATATGGATTCAAATAAAATGAAAGATATTCTGAAGTAAATGCTAAGACGATTAAAATCTGATTTATCACAGTTTGCAAATTCAAGTATTTATATATTAAAATCAGACTTCTATTTCTTTTGCAAATTCAATACAATCATACCCAAACTCGTAGCAATAAATGTTTGCAAATTCTGGAAATGATCATCAGCATACTTCATATCAGCAGATCTGATAATGTTTATCATTAAGCTGATAAGCCCTCAATAATGGACGCCTGACAAAAATATGTGAATTTTCCACCTTTTAGTTGCAGCTGTTAAGAAACCCTAATCTGGCCGCCCACAAAGAATGCCAGATGCCACTCAAACTCTAGGCGTTTCAACCTAGGAAACCCACGCCTTGGAAGAGGACTGTACGGCCTGGCCAAGAGAAGATTGTACAGCCTCCAAGAGACCTACATGGCCTCTAATAATGAATGCAACAGCAAGGAATGATAGCAGCAATTAATTTCTTATATAACCTTCCAATCTGCTCTCCAACCCCCTTGTTAAACTTCACAATTTAGCACAATATGACTCCCAGGTGCCAAGGAAGAAGGCACAGCCAGCAATAAAGATGTTCTTCAATGATGATCTTCAAAACTTTTGTTCTGCAAATGATTAATCTTCAAAACCCTTGTAATAACTTCATCAATCTGCTCATATGTGACCACTAGTTGTAGCCACCTGTATATGCAACCTTCAGATGGTCTCTCACACCCTCAAAAAGCAAAATCATGAAGAAGCTACGCTCTCCAAGACCCAAGAATGCAGAAAACCCTGGTTTTCCATTCTCCGAAGCAAAAGCTCTCAAAATGCACAAGTGTCGAATGATTCAAGAATTAAAGGACAACTTAGTGTAATAGCTTGTTGGAAAGTGATTAAATGTTTGTACATAATAAATTATTTAATTTAAAGCAAAAACTGCATTTTTGTAAAAAAAGCAAAAAAGTGTTTTTTCAAAAAAAACAGTAAAAAAGCTATAAAAGGAGGTATTGGAGGCTCATTTGGATATGTTGAAGATTACACATATTATTATGATGTCAGATTGAACCTACGAGTTCTTCCAAAAATTGTTTGAGAACGAAAACCCTCATTTTATTCCTAGTTTCAGATTTGAAAGATAATCCCTAGCTAGTGGAGTGGTTCTATTCAAGAATCACATTGTGCTTCAAGGGAGTTCCATTCCAAGGTTTCAAAAACAAGATAATTCAAAGTATTTTGACTGCAGATTTTGGGATTTATGTTTTGGTAAATGTTTGCAAAGATTTTGGACATGGTTAGGAGGTGATCTTTGGTGGTTTGGAGGGAGATTGATGGTTCATCATGGCTGTTTTGAACTACAACAATTGTATATGAGACCTCTTGCAAACCTGCACTAGCCATCTATTTGCCAATCTTTGAGCTTGTATTCATTGTGGGTGCATGTGGGAGTGATTTGATGAAGTTTTCTAAGTTTATATCTCGCTGTCCAAACTGTAACAACAGGGTTTCAGACCTCTTTCAAACCTACACCAGCCATCTATTAGCCAATATTTGAGGCATATTTGTTAATTCCATGATGGGTGATTAGTTCTTTGATGTTGTGATACATGTGGGGATGTTCTATCAATTTCTTTCATGACCTACTTGTAACAGCAGATGCATATCTTGAATTTAGAAGTTTCCAAATAAACTAACATTGTTAACACTGAGTACCAGTACCACCAATGAGCTGCTCTTGGTATTTTGTTGTTTCTCACCCCACTGAATAAGTAGCTTATTGGTTCTCACTTACTGCTGAAAGGCAGAAGAGTTGCTCTGACTTATTTTATTCACTTGCCGCTGAAAAGTGGGAGAGTTGCTCTTTCTTGTTGTATTCACTTACCACTGAAAAGTGGAAGTGTTGGTTAACCGCACTAAATAAGTGGATACTACTTTCAGCTTCTTATTTTTGAAAGAATCTATAATCCTGTACACTATATGCTCTCACCTTGCCCACACTAGGAACTTGGTAATCAGAAAGTGTAAAGGAAGTGCTTGGCATTTCATTATGTTTTGAGCTAACAAGATTTTCAAAAAAAAAAAAGGGTGATTATTACAAACTTTAACGGGTTATGGCACGCAATACATAATCCAACGGCACCATTGACAATTGAGGGAGATGAAGTGAAATGATACCAACAAAGAGGAGGCATGTACATCGACAGTAGTCAAAATCATAAAGGTATGAAAAATCCACCATTATTACAAAAAACATTTGATCTTGAATACGTATGAACTTGCTCTGCGTATGACTGTTACAAAAAGCCATGGTTAATTTGAAAGCAACATCCAGCCTTAGAAATAATATACCTTGGAACAAGCCATGAAAATGTGAATTACAAAAACCGGAACTAATTGATATACGAGATCAAGCCTCAGAAATAAAATTTTAAACAAAAATTGAGCAAAGAGGACAGAAAAGAAAAATGGAAATGAAAAAAAAGATAGAAATGAAAGGCAAAAAATTAATAGTGTTGGAGTCGAAAATTATTAAAAATTCAAAGTGGAAAAGCATTAAAATATTAAATGATAAAGTGTGGCCAAAATATTATCATAAAGTATGGAAAATTAATTATTATGTGGTACAAAAGAAGGGTGGAAGGAAATATAAAGTGGATATTATAAAGAAAAAGTGGCCAAAACTTTATAAAAATATACACAATAAAGCAAGGCTAGAAAAATCATTTATTATTGAACAGTCAAAAGGAATTAATAAACTACGGCTAGGTTATATATTATCCATCTGGAGAAATTCATTCATTTTATTCAACATATGGACAAAACCTCTTAACATTGTACGGACTCATTGTTTTAGAAAAATATGCCACATAAATGATATCACCTTGCGGACTTTGCAAGAACTCATCGTACAGCTTCAAGTTTTTGCACGACAAGGGAGTCTAAGGAAAAAAGTCAGTAGCAACATACGGCCTTTGAAAATAATTGTACGATGGATGGGACACATTTGCACCCTACAACAGTAACTGAAAATTGGGGAGGTTTTTTGCAATGTATGGCAAAGAAAGAACAACATATGACCAAAGATTCATCACAGCATACGACAGAGAAAGAACATCATACAGCCAAGGACTTGGTGCAGCATACGGCAAGGAAGACAAGTCATACAGGTCGTATAGCATAGGAACACCACGTACAGTCAACCCAGGAGAGTATCACATGAATGAGAGGATGATACTTCATACACTTAGAAGGATGGAGCATTGTACGAACCTACACCATATGGCACAAACAAGGAAGAAGGGACTGTCACCAAGGCATATGCAATTGGCACTCATTCATACAGCATTCGTACATGCACTACAGTGTGCAAACAAAACACTTTGACATGGTATGGCCTGAGAGACGAGCTCCACCATTTTCCAATCAATTTGTACATTCATTTTGCACGATATGAACTCCATTCATTCCTTCCTGCATAGTACAGATTGATAGTTATTACAACCGTTTCCCAAAGAGGTATTGTATTTCTAATCTTAATTGTGAAGTACTGGAAGCATATTTTCGAATAGTTTCTACAACCATGAATGTCAATAATAGTAAGGGGAAGAAAGTATTAGACTACAGGCCTCATATTGCACAGAAAAAACTAGCAAGGTGAAGAAGATGAGACAGAAGTAGATGCATTGACATGGGTTGTCTCACTGGCAATGAATGTAGAACATGGTGGCAGAGCAACCAAGAGGACCATGTATTGAACATAGCATTGAGACACACACAGGTAGATAAACTCGTGTAGCTTCCATTCTTTAATTCTTGAGAATTTGAGCCTTACTTGAAGGCAATGGTAACAAATTATTGCAGGCATTCTCACAAGTCTGTCACTAATTACCAAGGCTGTAAGGTAATCATTTCCTTATGGCCAGCAGATTTTAGCAAAGTGTTTGGCATACCTGCCACAAGTACCATTGTATGTAAGCCGACAGGGAAACTCACCCAATAACATATAGAAGCATCCCTTAGGAGAGTATGTCAACCCGATTTGACCCAACAAGAGGACAGTATGCAGTGCAGGAAATAGGGGTTTGAGAAAAAACACATTGGCTACACTGGGATGGAAATGTATCACGGATTTAATCAAGTGCAAACTAACAAGGGCAAGTAGGGAATCCAATGTAGCCTTCTAGATGACTGACTATATGATTGGGTTGAGCACTGGTAAAGTCTATAATTGGGCAAGACTGTTATTTAAAAGAATCAAAGAGTTTCTGGCACAAAAGAACAAGGCATTTTATATGATGCAGCATGTCATCACAGTCTTCCTTGACATCGTCCATACCCAGGTTCCCGCCAAGAAGTGGGGGAAGTTTCAGCCAATAGCTCAGTTGGATCCTTCAAAGCTAACGGCATTTTACTAGACAACCCTTGATATGCAAGCATCGAGAGGAGAGGAGAGGAGACAACATAGACAACCAAAAAGAAAAGGAAGCAAAGGGATGCATTGGGCAAGGGAGGAGAAAGTGTTGAAGACGATGACATGCCCATAAATTTGTCCTCTACATCAACCACCACACCAACGAAGAAGGTGTCATTTGCAATCAATGCACAATCATTGCCAGAGATGGATATAAACGAGGCCATACCAATCAGTGAATTTGTTGCAGTAGGGCCACCGCCAATACCAGCCACATTGCCAACAATACCCATACTGCCAGTTACATCGCCAAGACTACCAATCCCACCGCCAAGACTGCCAACCATATTACGAGGACTACCAATCACACTATCAAGACCACCAGTCACACTACCAATATTACCAATCACATTGCCAGGATCACCAGCCAAACTACCAAGACTATCAATCACATTGCCAAGACCGCCAGCCACACTGCTAGTCATAGTGTCAACATCGCCAACTACTTTGTCAGGGAATATCCCCATGCCGACAAATGTCACACAAATTGATCGTTGGTTAGATCTACTTGGAATGTCAATGCAGTTTCCAGCATTTTTTTCACTGAGTTCTCCTGGAGTCATGGACAAGGGACTCGAGTAGCAAGACACTGATCAATCAGCCATGATGGTCGAGGGTACAGATCCTGGCCCTTCACAGGAAAACCTACTATTGGTTATGCACACTCAAGAGAGTGGGGGACCCCCTCAGGTACCACAGCCACCTTCGATTGCACAAGAATTGCCACCGCCTAACCCATCAAACGAGGATGAGGAAGAGGAGTTGAGTGATTCTAAGGGGCTAATCATTGAGATCCCCAATCTTGCTGAGACGAACCCACCTGGCATGGTCCAGTGATACATACAAGATCTCCAATCAGTGGTGGCAGTGATGCAAGAGGTTGGAGACATATCCAAACAAATTGACAAAGGGCAGTCCCCACTAGTGGCAAGAGAAGTCCAACGCATATTAGTATTTGTATAGACAAGGTGTAAAGGGGAATTTTCTCATTGTTTTACTTCTCAGGGATGGCTTGGAGTAGAGACTCTAGCGATGATGGCAGCTTGGTACCCTACCAGGCCTTCAATAGGGGGGAGGGATGGTAGAGTGATTTCAGCACTATTTGATATAGAAGCTTCCTTCAAGGATGTGTTTTATAGGCTGAAGCGTCAAATCACCTCCACTAATGAGCTTATACAAGAGAAGAATGAGGCCCCTCAAATGGTATAAAGGGTATGTATGAGTTAGTTGAGTGCACACAGAAATTCCAAGAATAGTTGGCTTAGCAAGCACAACTCATTTCTAATGGATGGGATAGAGTGACGGTCGTGGAGGCCAAGATGGTAGTGAGGGAGGAGACTAAGCATAGAGTGGCAGCCGCAAAGGCCAAGCTAGTGGAGAAGGAAAAAGAGATTGACTAGACCAAACATCAGTTGATGAAAGCGGCGCAGATGGTGAAGGCAACAAGGGAATGTGAAATAGTAGCAAATCGCCAATTGAAATTACGCACCAAGAAGGTCCATAGGCTTTGGCATCTACACTCACTGATGTCCACTCCTACATAATTTGTACATCCAGCGATGTCTTCTCACCTCCCTTCCCAGTAGTTGTAGTTTGGGTTGTTCAACTCCTAGTTTTGTTGCGTCTGGAAGACAACTTTTTTTCGAGGGGGTTGATGTAGTCAGCAAGAAATAAATAAATAAATAAGTTAATGTGTAATTAGTCCCCGACCATTATTTTTACTTGGTAGTTGTCGACAGTTGGCATTCTCAACCAACGTCGAATTGCTATATATTTTATGTTTGCACTTGTAGTCGGGGACCGCATGTATTTTGTATCTTGTGATTATTGCATATCCGATGAATTAAGGAATACACGACATATTTTCTGAGCAATCTTGTGAGTGATTGATATATTTTATTATTGTTGTTATGTATTTCCATTTACTCTTTGTTAATTGTTCAATTAGCATTACTGAGTAAATAGGGGGATTCACCTCAATACAATTCAAGGAATTGTGTGAGAAACAAGGTATTAAATTTCAATTGACTAAATAAATTCTTTATTAGAACTGAGTGGTTGAAAGGCATAATGGGACTATCATGGAGATGGCACAATGCATGATGCATAGAAAGAGTGTTTCCTACCAATACTAGGAGAAGATGCAAACACAATGATTTATCTCTTCAACAAGAGTCCTTGCAAAGCCTTGCAAAATATCACATTAGAGGAAGTTTTGTCTAGTACCATACTCTTGTGTTTTTGGCTCATTTGCATATGCTTTAGTTCTTATTCAAAAAAGGCATAAGCTAGATTTAAGCTAGGTTCTAGAGCTATCAAGTATTTCTTTGTTGGCTAAGTGAACTTGAAGGCATGCAGACTTGTTGATGCTTCAACTAGCAAAGTCATTTTTACTCAAGATGTTGATGTAAGAGAAACAAAGCCATTTTTTCCCAATGTTTTAACATGAGATCAATGGAGTTACAAAATCTAGTCGTGTGGTGTTGTTGCAAGATGAACCTTCCATTTTTTTGTCTATTCGAATGTGTCAAGCCTTAGCTAGTTCTTCTCCACTTGTCTATCAAAGATGCAAGATTGAAGGTGTCTCAATTCTCCATTCTGGCTAAGTTTAAACACTTACAAAGTTCTTCTTAGACTCTAGCTGAGACTTCACCTTTACAACATTCACCTCTAATGAATCGAAGACCTAAGTTATATTATTCTAGTTTAGAAGGTACACACAAGGAGGGAACTCAATTGCTTGGCATCAGTGCCCAATATAGAGGTAGGACAGCTGCCTATTTCCTTTTTTACTCTCGTGATTTAGATTCAAATGTTGGTAGATAATGTGTTCTTGAACTTCCACAATCAAATGCATGACCTCAAAGGCTAGGAAACAAAATTGAAGATTTGACAGCCAAGCATGTTCATTTTTTCCTTTTCTTTTCTAAAATCTAAAATCTTGAGCAATCTACTAATTTAATGACTAAACCTACTCATCCTACCAAATTTTGGGGACAAGCTTGGTGTTGTTTCCAATTTAATCATTAAGGAGCATGTAATGTCCCCTTTTTCGGCATGATCATGGTTGATGGTGGTTAGCCTCTTACTCAGACTCTCGTAGGCTAACTGGATTGGTTAGAGGGTCAGCGGTACCTTCTGGAGAGTTCGGTCGATTTCATTTTCTAAGATCATGGATTGGCTCATTGCAGGCTTTGGCAGTACAGGAGTTTGTTTGCTTCTGACGGCACTGAATTCTGTGGAGAATTGAGGGAGATAGGCTTACTTAAGTGATTTAAGTTATATTTTTAACTTAAAGTCTTTTTATTAAGTCAAATTGACTTTATAATTTTTATATCACTTAAATAAGTCTAAAGTGAGTGTTTTAAAGTATTTCATTTAATCACTTAAAGGAGGCGCCAAAAATCAAAGTTAGAACTATGGAAAGTGACTTGAGTTTATTTCCAAAAATTTAAATGATCTAAAACCCTAAAATGTACGGCCTCCTTGAGTTTTCACCTCCTTTGTTATATAAGGGTTGAGGGCAATGAGAAACTCATCTATTTGAATATTTCAACTTTGCCTTGGAGATTTTCCCTTTGCTTGCATCCTGTGATCAGGTTTACAGCAATCCACCATTGGAAAACGAAATCTCTTCAGTGTGAGCACTTGTGAGGCTGTGAGAGATCAGCTGAATTGGTGCAAATTGAGAGAGCTTCATTCAGAAGTTTTGCAGTGCTTTAACATTTTTTTGTAAGTGTTCTTCATCAGAAACAGAGGGTTTGAATAGATGGTATTCTTCCTTCTTCATGGCAGGCATCATAGCTACTTGGGCGCACCTTCTAAGATATTTTCTGGTCTCTTTTGCTTGAAAGGCGTGGCTGTTTGAGCTTGGGCGCATTTGCTGGTTGAAGAAACGCCTATCTTCTTGAGGGTTTCTCTTCACTATCTTCAGCACTTGGCATCCCCTCTTCTTTTGCTCCATTTTCACAGCTGGATTCAGACTTTGTTTCATCCTATTCTGAATATTGTCAGATTTTCATTTATAGACTGGCAAACTGGCTTTGTTTTTTAATTAAATAAACTGGAGGCTTTCGGGTATGTTTATATGTTCTAAATCCATTGTTGAGCTTATTAAATACCTTCTACAATTTCAGTTTGATTAGATTTGCTCAAGTTTTCATTCTGTGAGCTTTTATATGATGCGCACCTTCTCTTCTGTCTACAAAATTTCTCTAAAAAACTAAAAAAACACAAATAGACTTAAGAAAAAGACAGGGGTTTAAGCAGTGAGCTAGCAAGGCTCATCACAGAGCACAAGGTATTATAATATTAGAATAATATTAGTTATAGCTATAATAAGCATGCCAATTTCTCTCAATCTCATTTCTTCAATTTTACCAACAAAATTTGATACATCTGCTTAAAGTACTTTGACCTCAAGACAAACAAGTCAGTCTTTGATATTGACAATGTGAAGGTGGACATTTCTTAGAGCCCACGAAATTTATTGGGTGTTGGTAGGAACTTCCCAATTCTAGGGAAAAAATAGTGGTGAATTATATATTCATCCCTTGAAAGAAGATAGAATTCAATGAAAATTATTGTACTCAAACCTCTTTGAGGAAGGATCAAGCATGTTTGATTCATCATGGCAACCAAGGGTTGAAGATCATGCATATGCACAACAAACAATTACAATCTGTCCAAGGCTTGACATGCTATAAGGTAGTTGAAGGGATAAGGGGAAATTATTTGTTGATGTTGGCTGAAGTTAATAGCCAACCTTAGTATCTATCTACAAAGTTATGGGTTTCTTATCAATGCTACAAGAAATTTGTTTTCATGGTTTAGCCATATTTTTGGATGCAATTGTTGTGACATGAAACAGGGTGCCTCAAAATGGGTATGAGGATTTCATTCGAACTCCATCCTTGCAAGGAAAACCGCCCATATTTAGGTGGGATTATTTGGAAATGGATGTTTGGTTACCCCAATATTTCAAATGAAAGAAATTACAAAGTAAAAGTTAAACGGAAGTTGTCTATAGAAAGCACGATCCATCCCCACATAAGAAAATAAAGGCACTACAAGAAAATGAAGGTGAAAACTGTTGCAGAAGATACCTAGTAGTACCTCCAACTCAAAGGATGAAGATCCAGATATGGGAAAAGAGCAATCTGATGACAAGGACAAGACTACTGAGATGTCTTATGACAGTGTGAATGACAGAGAGGGAAAAGATTTCCTGATAAGGATGAATGAGATATTGTTAATGCAGCCAAGGAGTGACAAACCACCAAGTACCACCTAAGAAGTCAATTTTCTCAAGCAACTCCTTTTGCTCTTTCCTTTAATCAAAGAGTTTAACATGCATCTGAATAAGTTTCCACAAAGAATTTTGGAAAACCCCCGTTGCCTAACCCTCCCCTTGCTTCTAAGCATGTGATGTTTGCCAATAATTGTTTTCACTACCAAGACATTCCCTATAACTGAAATAGATTATTCAACCAATCTTGTTTTTGTCTTTCCATTTCCTTGATGCGTATTGCAATTTATTTCATCACTTCCTCCCTTTTCTACATCTCTCTTTCCCTATCCTTCAATTTTTCCTGCTTTCTTCCATAGTTCCTCTTCCATCTTTCTCATTTTTTCCTTGCAGTTCATTCCCCTTTTGTCCACTAACTACCAAGGATATTCCTTAGGTTAGTCACTAACTTACGGAAATGTAGATAGAGTAAAATACAGAAGTAATGAAACTGTCTAATTCCTACACAATATCAGATTGCAGTTATGAATAAGAAAGCAGAGAATACCACCATAACAATGGAGATGCAAGAAATAACATGAAGAAACCCTTTTGTAGGTAAAAGCACCACCAAAATGTGAGTCACACTCAGTTATTCAA
The DNA here is from genome assembly GCA_007258455.2 of Sequoia sempervirens. Classification (NCBI taxonomy): domain Eukaryota; kingdom Viridiplantae; phylum Streptophyta; class Pinopsida; order Cupressales; family Cupressaceae; genus Sequoia; species Sequoia sempervirens. Next base: position 202,149,145 of record VDFB02256132.1, read on the forward strand.
AAATAGCATAAATACAAATGATCTCAGCCCATAGGGCATCTAAGAGCTCTCACAAATAACTGGAAACTTTCCCCAAGACCAATTTTCTGTTCTTCAAAGGCCTTTCTGCCCCAATGTAGTCAAAATATGTGAACAAAGCTCACAAATAGCTCCCTGCACAAGATACAAAAATCTGCAAGCTCCATCTATGCTCAATTCTACCTCAAACATGTTAGTTAAAGATTCCCAAGAAGGAAGCTAAATGAACACCAACGATGAAGAGAGCCCAAAAACAAGAATATGGAAGTTGGAACATTTCTAGTCAGCTCAACCGAACAAAACAAATTTGCCACTTTCTGCAGCCCAGCTAATGTGTCATCGCTAATTCAATGACAAATTCCTTTCTTCATCAGCCCTCTTTGACAACGTAGCAACTCGAACATTACCAGTTTGACCAGGTGCTTGGGGATGGTCTCAAGAATGTTTTTGAGGCATCCTACATCCCTGAAATATGTAAAGGATAGGGATGCCTAAAAAGGACCCAAAGATGCATCCCCACGTAACATTGAAATCATGTTTGAATTGATGATAGGTTTTCAGGATATCTGAAATCCCACCCATCAGAGATGCATGAGGTTCTGCCAAAACCTTATTCTTGAGAGTGGGTTTCTATATGGAAAAAGCTGAGCTTTATTACCACAAGGAGTCTCCTTTCAACACAATTATCTTGAATGTACTAGTATTCTACTGCAAATGCCGAATGAGTTGTGAAATATTCAAATAATGCAGCCATTCCTTCTAGCCTCATTTACCCAATCTGCCTAAAGTTTACAATACAGTGTACTCAACAAGGTCACTACCCAATGATGAGTATGATGCTGCTAATCAGAATTCCACATATTATAGAAGTTTATTTTGATTTTGAAAAGTACTCAGTGATCCCATATCCTATCCAGGGTCTATAACAGTTTCCCATAGTTCTCTTTGAGCAGCCTATAGGGGCTGCAAATTCAATTGCAGAGATTTCTTCTCAACCTGGTTGCATTTACTCCTCATCAACAGTCTTCCCGATAGCAGCAGTCTAAATAGCCAGCCAGAGGAACAGTTGATTGATTTGGAGGCCATAAATAGATAGTTGGAAGATAAATTTCATTATCCCAATACAGCCAATGCCTTAAATTTGTTTGCTCAAACATTTTAAATATCCATAATATGTTTATTAGTCTATTGCAATTTAGTGAGTATACATTTCATATGGCATTCAAGGAGTTCAAGAAAAAAATCATTTAAATTTTTACAAGAATCAGTATACATCCACTAAATGAAGAAGCAACCAAAAAATAGATGACAAACAATAAGATTGCACATGATAAAGCACAAACATATGCAAGAAAGACTAAGCACCGGTTCATCAAAGAACGAAGCATCCCAGTTAAGATCGGAGTATGCCAAAGAAACCTGCACCAAAGTCAGAATAGGTTTTTCAGTGAGACAGTAACCAGTTGAGTCAACTAAATCAAAGAATCAGTCATGATCAATTTGAATGACAGATTTAATCAAGTCTATGAGAATTTCTACATTCGTAAATCATAATTCATGTTAAATCATACTTACGACACTCATCATAAAAGCAGATATTGCTCCAAATCCAACAAGGGAGTTCATATTTGGGGATCTCTGTAGAAAAGCTTTAAATCCATCCATAAGTAAATCTGCAAAAAGACAGCAAGAAGTTTATTCATCGCATAACAAATAATTCCATATAAAATTTTACATGTTAAAGGCCATTTCTAATACTAATAAAATGTCTAGAATTGATGTTCCTAATTATTTTAGTAGTTTAGATCCTAAGGAATTGATGGATTAGATAAATGACAGAAGAATATTTTGAGTGTAAAGAAATTTCAAATACTGAAAGAGTAAAATTTTAAAAACAAAGCTTCGAGATTATGTTGCTATATGGTGGAAAGAGGTACAATTAGAAAGGAATAAAAGAGGGAAAGAAAACATTTAAATGTCGGATAGGATGGTATCTAAATTGAAAGCTAAGTTCATCCGTCCAGATTACAAATTGGAATTGTTGAAGAATAGTAGAATCTAAGACAAGAGGATATGAATGTGAAGGATTATGCTAAAGAATTCTAAAAGTTGACAATAAAGGTTGGTCACCATGAAGTTGATCAAGGGGAAATAGCAAGGTATATTAATGGTTTTAAAGGATCTATTCAAGAGTTAAGTATAGTTGCCGAAATTGGCATGGTGTGATGGTTTAAAGGTGGTGGTGTTGTTCTTGCCACCAAGGTTCAAACCCCTTTGGCATGGTATTGCTGAGTAGTTATATTGAGGATGAGGTCCCCCGTTTGTGACCTCACCAATTCATAGCTCCGGATCAAAGGCGTTTACCCCTTAAATAATAAAAGAGTTAAGTGTAGTTAAATTATAATGAGCTGAATAAGCATATCAGTTTACCCTGAAGGCCGAAGACAAGTTGAACAAGAAATTTCAGATTGGATATTGTAAACAAAGAGAAAGAGGTTGATTTCAAATAGGTGGCAATTAAAATCAAGGAAATAGAGATAGAGGACAAAGTTCTGATGATCCTGAAGTTGAACCCAATGAGAATCAAAACTGTTGCCACAATAGAGATATAATGGTTATCAGCGTGACAAAGGAAGATATGGTAGAGGAAGTGGAGTATTCTGCGGCAACTATTTCAAGTGGGGAGTTGAAAAACACAAGGCATTAGAGTGCTCACAATTACAAGGAGATCATGACAGAAGGTCATAGAGAACCACAAGAGCCACACATGTTAATGAAGAACTTTCCTCCAATGGAGAACAAGTGAACCAAAAAAGGTGAGTCACTGTTGATGAGAAAAGCTTTGTTGAGACCTGCAGTCAATCAAACTGAACCAACTCAAAGGAGAAATTTATTCAAAACCATATGCAAGTATGTAGAAATATGTTGTAAAAGCATTACTAATAATGGTAGTACTAATAATTTGCTTTCAAGTGAGATGGTAGAGAAGTTGAATCTAAAGAGGATAGAGAATCCTACTCTTTAGAGACTGTCTTGGTAGCAAAAAGATCATAATGTTATGGTTAGTGAACAATGTTTCCTTAAGTTTATGATTGGAGCTTATATAGATGAAATGTTGTGTATGTCATGTCTATGAATGTTTGTCATATTTTGTTGGGTAGACCATGGCAATTTGATAGGAATGCGATACATGATGGTAGAGCTAATACTTATAAGCTGACAAAGGGTGGAGAAAAGTATGTACTTCTACCCTTGAAGGATAAAAACAAGGTGAAAAAGTGAATGGTATTGCAAAAGTGTACCTAGTAGATAGGAAATAATTTTTTAAAGGAATTAAGCAAGAACGTTTTTGTAATGTCCCCTTTCTAGTGGAAGCACTTAAACCCAAATCTTGCATTCAAAGTGTTTCTCAAAGAGACATTCGAAGAGTTAAAGATCAATAAGTTTCGGTGATAATATATAATAAGATCAAAGATGATATAAATATTTCATTCTTGTCAAAGGATTATTCATTTTCTTCACTATGAGTGATTCTTCTATAATATATTTCATAAGTACATTAGGGTAGATATTAACATCTTTCAAGATCTCATAGGTGGAATTCTATTATACCATTTATCATCATAGTGAACGAATAGAGTCATTATTACTTATAAGGCTCAATAATTATTGCAAGCACCATTATTTGCACAATCGTGTATATATATTATCTAAATAAGTATATATCATAATTTCTAATTGACTTCAATTTATAAATACATATATATCTTTATTTCTATATGAATGCGTATATATGTATTATATTTAAATATCATTATGTAAATAGTGCATAGGTATTCTTCCCTATATATATATTAATCATGTCATATTATTCATTATCAAATTTACCTATATCTATGTATGTATAAATAAATAATCATCATCCCTTACATGTTGGTTGCATAAATATTTAACCTTCCAAAATATTACTTACTGATTATTTTGCTCAGAATATCTACACATATTCCTGGTTTCTCCATTGATCAGAATATGCTTTATATATATTCATTTTTTTCCATCCATCTGCAGATAGACGTCTCTCCCTTTCCAGCGATTGATGATCCTCCAATTTATACCCACGATGGGGAAGAGACATGAGTTTCCATTGTGTCTTTCCTTTGATAAGGGACAAGTCCCTTTGCTGCTTAAAATATTATTTCCATAAGGTAAGATAATCGCTGTTTTTATTGCTGCCCTTTCAAAACAATAATGAATCGCTGCCTTATTAAATGAATACTAATCATTGCATGATCACTGCTTCTTAGTAATTGCTGCCTATTAGGGGTTCGATAGTCTTGGTCAGAATTATTAATACTAAGGTCTTTAATACTTATTGATAATTATGTTTTATAATAACAATATTACAATAGATCTCTTTTATATTGATAATTATGTTTATGATCTTTGTATTGGTTTTCTTCTTTTATCTTTTAGTAATTACATATTATAATGATTGTGATTACAATGATATTCAATACTCATTTTGTATTATCAATTTTATATTTATAATTATAATATTATCTCTATTAATAATTCGTAGTTTATCCATTATGATAATGGCATTATAATTATAATATCATCTAGGATAGTTATAATAATAATATTTAGATTGTAATTTACATATATTTATATTTTGATATTTATTGAATTTTGTTATTCGTATTTTAACGTTTCATATTACACTTTCAGGGGACATGACAGTTTTTGTTATGTTATTCCCAATTGTATGCAAATAGGAGAAGCCATAGAAGCATTGTGTCACCACAGTTGAGATAGCAAAACTATTGGCAAAATACAGTGATATTATATCAGATAATTTACCAAAAGGCTTACCACCACTAAGAAGCATAAGTCATCACATAGATTTGATCACAAGAGAAAATTTACCTAGTAAGGTTGTTCAAAGGTTGACATCAACCAAAAGTGAGTTAAATAGACAAGTTTAAGAGATGTTGAGGAATGGCTTGATCTAGTCAAGTTTGAGTCCCTATGCAATACCAATCATACTAGCACTGAAGAATGGAGGTGAATGGAGAATGTGATGAGCCTTGCTAGCTCACTGCTCAAACCCCTGTCTTTTTGTTAAGTCTATTTGTGTTTTTGAGTTTTTTAGAGAAAATTTATAGGCAAAAGAGAAGGTGCGCAACATATAAAAGCTCACAGAATGAAAACTTGAGCAAATTTAATCAAACTGAAATTGTAGAAGGTATTTAATAAGCTCAACAATGGATTTAGAACATATAAACATACCCGAAAGCCTCCAGGTTTTTTAATTAAAAAAACGAAGCCAGTTTGCCAGTCTATACATGAAAATCTAACTATATTCAGAATAGGATGATACAAAGTCTGAATCCAGCTGTGAAAATGGAGCAAAAGAAGAGGGGATGCCTAGTGCTGAAGATGGTGGAGAGAAACCCTCAAGAAGATAGGCGTTTCTCCAAGAAGAAAACACGCCCTAGCTCAAAATCCAACGCCCCTCAAGCAAAAAGAACCAGAAACCATCTCTGTAGGTGCGCCCAAACAGCCATGAAGCCTGCCATGGTGAAGGAAGAACACCAACCAATAAACCCTCTGTTTCTGATGAAGAACACTAACAAAACTCTATTAAAACACTGCAGAACTTCTAAATGAAGCTCTCTCAAATTGTACAAATTCAGCTGATCTCTCATAGCCTCACAAGTGCTCACACTGAAGAGATTTCGTTCTCCAATGGTGGATTGCTGCAAACCTGATCACAGGATGAAAGCAAAGGGAAAACCTCCAAGGCAAAGTTGAAATATTCAAAATAGATGAGTTTCTCATTGCCTAAAACCCTTATATAGCAAAAAGGTACGAATTTTCAAGAGGAGGCCATACTTTAGGTCAATTTAAATCTTTTGAAATAAACATGAAGTCCTTTTCAATAGTTTTCACTTAAATACATGGCGCCCACTTTAAGTGATTTAATTAATCACTTTATGAAATATTTCACTAAAGTGCTTCTAATTTTCACTTAAAATAAATTTAAGTGATTACTTTATTATAAAATCAAGTTGACTTTATAATATTCCGTCAAATATATTAAAACACTTTATTCCACTGAAATATTCATAACTCGCTCAAAACCCCACATAATAACGTGCCGTCAAAAGTTGTCAACCCCTGAACTACCAAGGCCTGCTGTGAGCCAATCACTGATCTCTGAAAATGAGAACGACAAAACTCCTCCAAAAAATGCCACTGACCCTCTAACCAAAACAGTTAGCCCACAAGGGTCTAAGTAATAGGCTAACACACTCAAAACAAGATCACGCTAAAAAGGGGGACATTACAATCCGCCCTCCCTGAAATTGCTTGACCGCAAGCAATCTCAACAGCAAAGGATCAACCACTCCACCAGGATCCCAAGGATAGTGCTGTGAAATGTCCCTACTATCATCAACTGTCTTCCGCTGCTCAACACTGATCTCAACTTCACCATGCCAGAAGTGGTGAAGCAATCCACTAGGACCCAACCAAAACACAGTACCAATCCTGTCGCCACCTGGATCCCAATATAAACGGTACTCACATCCATCCATCGTAATAAAGTAAGAATATTGGGAAGCATCCGCAACACAACATCTCTCGACAGTCCCTCTGAAACTCCTAGGGATGTGATAACTAACCAAACCATCATGTCCACTGCCACTACAACCTCCATGAAACCCAGGAGTAGCAAACTCTGTCAGGTACACACCAGCATGATGGTAATCCAACCTTTGATCCTGCAAGTAATCCCTTGCAAACAACTCAGTCGGGAACTTGCAGCCTCTAGTCTCACCTCGTGAAGATGGTGACTCTGAGCACAAAAATGATTTGCTTCCCTCGACTGCGCAAAGAGAATCATCATGCGCACAAGAATTGTGCATTGAATACGAATCATGTACAGGTGGATCAAAGGCAAAACTGTAAGCACTCCTCACCGTGTACACACTGTAAAACTCCTTCGTGAGTCCTGTTTGGAACCCCGATGTATTGGAAAGATCCCAAACACTGTGATCATTGCCCAAAGCCAAACTAGTATCAGAAGTGTGATCAGTTTCCAACTGGAAGAGTGGATTATCATAGACTAATCCACCATCAAACTCGAATAATGGATTATTCACAAACTGCACAATCACTCCATGCTGATCTAAATCACCCATCTCAGAATCCCTAGAACAATAAATCGACTCATACTCCTGAATTGGCTCAACAAACTGATAAGCAACATTGTGTGTGCTATCAACTTCGCACACAATATCATCAAAGGTACTGCTGCTATGTACCTCATAAGATGGCCCGACTGGCAAGGTAGAAGCTGCTGTTATGACAATATCCTCACACACCTTTGTTGCCAAAGTCACTGCAAGTCCATCCATAGCATGCTCACCTCTTACATGTTCTTCTCTTGGAAGAATTAGAGATCTAAGGTGTGACTCCCTTTGTTTCTTTGCTTGATCTAGCTGGCTGCAGCGTTCCTTGACCTCTTGCAAACGCTGTTTTGCTTGAGCAGCCAACATCTTTGCCTTCTTAGCCCTTTGTAGCCACCCATCACACAAAACTTGAGTTTTGTTCACATCTTCCAAGGTCTGATATATAAAATCAGACTGTTTGTGACTTGAATCCACCAAACATTCTTCAAGCTCAACATGCAAAACTTCAATGCTAATGTTAGGAGATTCCATAACATGACCATCTTCATGTACTTTATCCGTCACCTCATGATTTTGTGAAAGTAATGGACTGCTGTTCATAAAATCAGAATTGATCTCAAGGCTGATATCATCTCCGTTAGTGCTGATAATATCTTCCTGGGGTTCAACAAAACCACTATCATGGTGTAAAACTTTCTCTTCAATAGAAGTTGTCTCAAAAGATGTTGTAGAAGCCATATTTTTGTACACTTCTTCTTTCATAGTAATTGATGAAGCATCACAAGGAACCTTGTCTTCATGTGGCTGCTCTAATGCAACTGGTTTGTCTTCATACAACACTTGCTCATCCTGAAGTGTCCTGTGCCCAACATCTACTTCTATGTAAGTCTGATTTTTGTCCTCCATAAGATCAGCTGTATGCTGGTCACTAACTGTTGATTGATCCCTTTTTAACCCCAACACATCAAAGAAACTCAATTTCTTTTTGTTTTGTGATGAGCTTTGTCTTGAAATGGAGTCTTCAGACTGCTGCAAGCTACGAGCTAATCTTTGTTGTGATGGCATAGGTTTCTGCTGAATATTATTTGAAATGCTCTCTACATTTTGCTGCTCGCATTTCTTTGATTTGCTTCGTTGCTTATTATAAACCATCCAATGCTCCATATATTGTTCGAAGTATAGGCGATCTTTTATCTTATCTGGAAATGCTATATATTCCTCATAAGCAACCATTGCTTCATCAACAAATTTAGAAGCCATGATAACCACTTTGTTGTTGAACCCCTGTGTGAACAGTACCTGTCAAATTTGTCCTGGTGTGACCGCATAGAATCCACTAACCCACAAGCTAGCAAGATCAATGCTCTAATACCACTGTGATGAGCCTTGCTAGCTCACTGCTCAAACCCCTGTCTTTTTGTTAAGTCTATTTGTGTTTTTGAGTTTTTTAGAGAAAATTTATAGGCAGAAGAGAAGGTGCGCAACATATAAAAGCTCATAGAATGAAAACTTGAGCAAATTTAATCAAACTGAAATTGTAGAAGGTATTTAATAAGCTCAACAATGGATTTAGAACATATAAACATACCCGAAAGCCTCCAGGTTTTTTAATTAAAAAAACGAAGCCAGTTTGCCAGTCTATACATGAAAATCTGACTATATTCAGAATAGGATGATACAAAGTCTGAATCCAGCTGTGAAAATGAAAGCAAAGGGAAAACCTCCAAGGCAAAGTTGAAATATTCAAAATAGATGAGTTTCTCATTGCCTAAAACCCTTATATAGCAAAAAGGTACGAATTTTCAAGAGGAGGCCATACTTTAGGTCAATTTAAATCTTTTGAAATAAACATGAAGTCCTTTTCAATAGTTTTCACTTAAATACATGGCGCCCACTTTAAGTGATTTAATTAATCACTTTATGAAATATTTCACTAAAGTGCTTCTAATTTTCACTTTAAATAAATTTAAGTGATTACTTTATTATAAAATCAAGTTGACTTTATAATATTCCGTCAAATATATTAAAACACTTTATTGCACTGAAATATTCATAACTCGCTCAAAACCCCACATAATAGCGTGCCATCAGAAGCTGCCAACCCCTGAACTGCCAAGGCCTGCTGTGAGCCAATCACTGATCTCTGAAAATGAGAAAGACAAAACTCCTCCAGAAAATGCCACTGACCCTCAAACCAATCCAGTTAGCCCACAAGGGTCCCAAAAAAAGGCTAACCATCTCCAAACAAGATCACGCTGAAAACGGGGACATTACAGAGAATGCGTACAAAATCCAAAGCTATCAACAAGATCACTATAAAGTACAATTTACCATTGTTGAGGATGGATGAGCTTATGGATTGCTTGAGTGCAACAAAGTATTTCAACAAGATAGATTTGAAAAATGGTTATCAACAAATCAGAATTAGAAAAGGAAATGAGAAAAAAATACATAAATGACAAAGAAAGGTTTTAATCAGTGATTGGTAACGCCATTTGGGCTAACTAATGTACCTAGTACTTTTATAAGATTATGAATAAAGTTTTGAAGCCTTATCTTAGTAAGTTTGTTATATATTTGGATGATATTTTGAATTTCAGTAAGTGTAAAGAAGAAACATAAGAAACAATGAATACATTCATTGTTAAGGGCTTTTCACCCTCTAGCCTCTTTCTCCATTGTAAAAATTTTCAAAGGACGTAATATCTGAGAAGTGTTAATTGTTATCAATGTCATATTAACCCAATTACAACACATTCATTTATTTTTCTTTTGTAGGTGAAGGTTTTTATGGGCATTTTTTAATTCAGTTTCATGGGATTTGATCCAAGTGGTTTTTACTTTTATTCATCTCTAAGAATAAGACACTATAAAAGTCAAATCCCACAAAATAACAAATCTCATTAATGTGATGTTTTATCAAAATTCAACTGCATAGTTTTTAAGTCAAACTCATTGGCCCATATTTCAAGAGAAAGGGTTCACAAGAACCCATGTTTTATGAGCACGATTGTCCACTCAGCACTCATTGCATCTAGGCAATGCTCTATGTGATGAGCCCAGCTGGCTCCAACTCAACCTCTGAACTATAACTATCTGTTTTTGTGTTTTGTTTGTTTTTTTGATGAATTTTAAGCAATAAATACAGAAGTGTGCCAAGCATAAAATGTACATAAAACTGAAATACAAGCAAATTAAAGGCAACTGCAATACTATTGCGGATCTGGCAAATCATACAAAGAGATTGCATACAATCAACATACCCAAAAACCTCCAAACTAATTAAATAAAGTGGATCTGTGCCTGCCAGGCAAGATATGCTGAAACTGATGAAATGCAATGCCTAGACACTGGATCTACTTTCTCCCACACAGAAACTAGAGAAAAGTTGCTAAGGAGGATGGACACCCAAGATGGAGTCAAGAAATGAGCCAAAGGAGAGGCGTTTTAGCCTCTTGCTTCACACGCCCTTTCCCAAATGAACACGCCTCCCAATGCAATGGTATGGCCTCTAAATGGTGATGAACAATCTTTATTGAAAGCGGGAAAATGAATGAAGATGGCGTCCCAGATGTGAAAGCCCTCTTCCTTATTATAAACTGTAATCTTCTGAATAAAAATAACTCTGATGTAAGCACGGATGAACTCCTGTATGAAGCTCTCTCAGTAGCAACCATTCAACTAGTATTTCACAGTCTCACAATCACAAATCAATGAAGAATTATCGCTCTCCAAAGAAGAATTTCCTGAAACCCTTGTCCTCAAACAAAAACCACAGAGAAGATATAAAGATGCAATGTCAAATGATCAAAAGTGAGGTCGACTTGCATCTTTTTTTCCTTATATCTCCAAAAAGCACGACTTCCAAGAAAAGTACGGCTTTTGTCATTTAAATACATTTAAAATGTATTTAAGCCTTTCTCAATAGTTGCTTTAAATACTTTGAGCACACCTTTTCACTTAAGTGATTTATTTATCACTTTATAAAGTATTTAAGTGGCATTTCTTTTTAATAAAATCAATTTGACTTTATAATAAACCAATAAGTTAAATAATTAACTTAACCACAAAAATATTCATAACTCCCTCCAAACTCAGTATTTCTCTGTGCCGTCAGAAGTTGGCGAACACTGAACTACAAACGCCTATACTGAATCCAATACTGAAGTGAAGGAGTGGGAATGACAATACCCACCAAAACGGCTACTAACCCCCTAACCAAATCCTGTCAGCCTACGAGGGTCCAAGAAACAGGCTAACTCAACTACTCCTGAAACTGACTAGAGTGGGGACATTACACTCTACCATGAAGAACATGCTTTAGTCAAAGGAGTACTAGGATGGATGACCTCCTGAGAAGTCCCAATGCTTCACCCCTATGAGCATCACCTAGATGCAATGAGTGTTGAGTGGACCATTCATGCTCATTACTCTTGAAATATGGTCCAATGAATTTGACTTTAAAACTGTGTAGTTGAATCCTAATAAAACATAACATAATTTGACATGCTATAAAAAACACCAACTACTTGATAAATCTAATTAATGTTAATGTATATGCTTTGTGGATTCTGGAAGTTCCTCAAATAGGTAGGATTCCATCACTGCTCCCTGGTTTTTCTGCCAGCTTCATTCTGTTTCTTCAATGTATATATGGAAATCTATTAGGTTAGAACACTCAGAACTTGACTTCAAACTGCAATTTTAATGTATCTATTTCCTATGTAGCTTTTTTCCTTTATCAAAACAATAATGTTGTGGCAATGTATCAGAGAGCAATTAAAATAGTCATTGAAGATTACTATAATAAAATAAATTATAGTGAATATAAGATAGTAGACATAATGATGCTCTGCAGATGAGCTTTTTTTCTTTTTTTGAAGATAGACATAATGATTTCTCATCTGCTAAGAATTGCAAAATGACTTCAGGAAAATATCAGAAATGTGATATTTGTCTTAATTTCTTGCCACTTAAAATGTCTACTTAGACATGTGGCTTATAAATTATTATTATTAAAAAAAACATCAGAATAAAGAATTGAGTAACACTGTTTATTAACTTTATGGCCCTTGGCACATCATACATCGATTAACAGGTAGGCTGTTAAACTAAGATCAAAGGCCAAGTTAAGAGGGTCCATATCTTCATAAATACTTTTTAAAAAATGGAGATTATTATCAAATCATTGAAAACTAACGAAAACAGTATTGCATAATTCTCTGTGGATGCTATTGAACTTAAGATGCTAGATAAAAAAAAATTTCAGATTGCTTTTCTTTCAGTAATGTGTAGTACTTGACATACTATGAAATGAGTATAGTCTTGTCCACACTTTGGATAGCCACATCTTCCCCACTTGCATACGTCTAAGTGGGCATGACAAAGAAGATCTTGTGCTTCAATGGGGAAGTCAGAGGTTTGAATCCTGAGGAGAGTAAGGTATATGCACCCCATAGTCTAAGCACAGTCAGGTATACAGGGGTGGTCTCATATGCTGTAAGCTAACCTAAAGTCTAAGCACAATTATCTGCATAGGTGAACACTGAACAGCCACCCATTGTGGACCTTAAAATACGGTATACCTTTTATTTTTTCCTTTCCTCACATTAAACAGAAAAAAGACCTAGAATATCTAAAGTTACAAGATTAATTAGCATAGGATTAATATTTTGTACCCCAGTTCTGAGTTAATTTCCCACAAGTGCATACACTAAACTACATCTCCATCATGATGTTATAAAAGGCATGAGATTTAACATGGAATTATTTGAAATTTTAATCTATCTACTAATATCAACTTAAATAAGGCAACAGTTAGCCACATCATGAATTGGGATGAGATGGTACCTCTGCCTGGACCTAAGAGTGCTGCCAGAGCTGTTCCACCCTTGAGATATGCATTCTCTAAGATTCCCCAAAATGAACCTACAAAAGTATAAAACCTTCTAAAGATATATTCGTATTAGAGATAACCAAATATATATTGTCAGACTGGTACTCAAAGATTATACAATATTTTATGTTTGAAAACAAAAAACAATTTTTCTTCTAACTAATAACAAGATATTTTGATTTAAGAAAATGAAAAATTACATGTTATTGTTCTAGAAAATAAAAAAATCTGCTGAAAGCCCTTCCATTAAACAAAAACTGCAGCTGGGCTGATAATGTTTTTTCTATGATGAGATACATACATTATCAGGTACTCCCTACTAGAGATGTATTGAAGAGGCCCCATTTACTTTCAAACTTGGTTATGAGGTCAAAAATCAAGGGATAAAAAAATTGGTGAGAATAGTTCTCCCATTCCCACAAAGATGGTCTCCTAGGCCCAAGGGCCGTCTGTGACCTTAAAAATGACCCATATCTTCATATGTATAGCTGCATGTGAAGATAGAGATTGGCCGTATCTGTAAATTTTTATTCCTGAATAAGGAATGGATATTTCGTACAAACATTTAATATGAGTACAGAATTCCAGAGTAAAAATACAAATAAATATTTCAATCCAAAAATATACACAACTTTATTTACTAAGTTCTGAACTTCATAAACAAAATTAGAAAATATAAAATTATTTGGATTAGAGATAAATGGCATTGTTATTTAACTTTTCAAAATTGTCTCAAAAAATTAAATGTTCCTTTATTTATAAGGCAAAAATAACAAATGTATGATTTCCTCTACTTTCAGGGGTATGAATTCACTAAATACATTGGGAAAAGTTAAATATTAAACTACAATTATAGGCCACAATTGTTTTTAAAAACATCCAAATAGAAAATAAGTAATTTACAAGTAGGAGATTGAGCACAAAAGGAAGGACGAGGGAAAAAAAACAAAGATGCAAAATTGCGAGGATAGATGAACATGGAACCATGGATCCAAGAATTCTCAAGGCTATTGCTGGAAGTATAAGCCGTTGATGGAAGGAAGTTGGCCACATCATGGGGTCTCGTTCATCCCCAACCCAATTCCAAAACATAGAGGAGGCACAAGACTCCTGGAGAGGATGAAATCCAATCATCTTTTGGAGAGTGCAACTAGACAACATTGGAGACCCAAACTCAATTCTTCAATGGCTACAAGGGCAAAAAAATCTATATTGCCCTAAACGTGAAGAAGTCCAATGCGCCAAAAATGACGGTTACTTTTGACAAATCAGATCTAGAGAATTCTTTGGATTGTCTATAGAGTAGTAGCTCCTTTGCTAGAAGGGCTAACCATTGGCCATCAATACTTCGTTTCTAGCAATAGTGTAAGAATCAATGGGGGGAGGATATTAAACTAAGATTGACACAAAAAGTCTTTTTTCTAGTTGAGTGTTCTTCAACGAAAAAGAAAAGGGAAATTTCAAAAGGAGGTCCGTGGATGATGGGTAGAGTTGGATTATACTTACAGGACTAGGAATCAAACTTTGACCTGCCCAATCCTATGATCTCAGACACACTGGTGTGGATTTATTTGTATAACCTCCCATCTAAATATTGCTAAAAAGATCCTTTCAACTATCAAAAATTTTATGGGCTCATTCATCAAAATGGACAATAATATCCAAGATGGGGATGCCAGAATGTATGTCAAAATTTGTTTCATTATTGATATGGTGAATCCCCCTCCTACCATCAAGCTCATTCAAATGCAGCCATATGGTTGCAAAACTTGAGATCGAAGCCCTTTGACACAAAATTCCAAATACCTCCAAGGTCACACTAGCAAAGATTGTACCAAACTCTTGAAGAAGGAAACTCAAAATCAATCCAAGAGAAACTCGTTTGGGGGATGGGACGAAACTACCAAGAAACATCTTGTGCAACCCCTTATGGTGGAATTCTCAAAGTCCCATCCCATTCAAAGCACCAAATCCTTGATCAATCACCTACAAATCAAGATCCCAAATTTCAAGATAGACTCCAATAGGCTACTGATACAGATCTGAATAATTATTTTGATGTTTCAAGCATCCCCAAGGATAAATCTGAAATATCCCAAACAAATTTTGTATGCAAAAAATTCACTTTCACCAATTTGTGTGCACAGGCATTTCATCAAACAATTGTCACTCTGCTGTTCTAAGTTTGTTTTCAGTTTGCAGTTTATACATTTCATGGGTTTCTCACAAATTCCATTACTTAGAATAAATATATTTCAAACAATACATCATATAAATTTGCTTGTATAAAATATGCTCAGATAGTATATTACCCAACCTAGAAACTTATCTAGTAACAATTCCCACACATACAAAATTAATATTACGCTGACCTGAGATTTCAGTCAAGACTTCCTCAGTCCAGCACCCACTTCAGACTGTACAGAAGCCTTCAAAATTGGAAAGAAGACCCTATAACTGTACCACCTCCTAAGAAGGAGATATGGCTACCTTTGTCCAGCGATATGCCCAAGGAAGAGGTCGCAGCTGCTGTTGACTGTTTTGACTTTCCCAAGCTACCACGTTACCATTCAAATCATCTCCTTAAGCTGTACGGAATCCAAGGTAATAAGAGGTGGCTGAAGGATGCAAGCAGCAGCTAAAACAAGAGTTTGGAAAACTTACGGCTCATCTAAATACTCCCGAAAGTCACCAAAGTTATTCATATGACGCCTATTTTAAATGACTGCAGCTCCAATAAGATGGGTACAGATTGTGCTTCGCAAGCATTGAGATTATGAGAGGAGTATATGTGTATTAAATCATATCCTTTGTACCTTTCCACCCTTTAACCCTGTTACTATACCTAGGCAGTGAAGATAGTAGGGCTATCACAGAAAATAACAATATTTAATATTTTTCCACTCTGCAACTTAAGTCCTGAAACTCTGAAATTTGTCTCTATAAGAGACTTCACAAAATTCGTAAATTCCTCTTGCAGAATCAATGTGAGAAATCTGAGCAATCTTTCCAACAAACTGGCTAGTTGTAGAAACCCTAGGTTTCCCCCTGTTACTGCTCTGACTGATATTTTTAGGTTTTCTGACGTTTTCTGAAGTTTTGTGATTTTTTTGCAATTTTTGTGTTTTCAATGCAATAATGAATGGTACGGCTCTTACAGAAAATAATAATAAATTCAATAGAAATTCTAAATCTTCAATTTACTTGAGGAATACAATAAGAACTGAAGGCGTTTCCTTTATTCATCAAATAATATCTATATAACAATGATCTGATGTCATGCAAAGATTAAACAATGATTTTTATTGGGAAAAGAACCTGTTTTCTGCTGGTACGGCTGAAGGTACATAACAGTACGGCAAGAATAAATGCTCTCCTTCTCCTGCTAACTGATGGTTGCAATAGACCCCAACAGTATTGGCGCCTCCAATGATGCAAGTTTGAGACTTATCTGAAAGGCGTTTCTCTCAAGGAAAGAAACACGTGTTTCTGCACAGGTACGGCCTGACAGGAGGTACGGCCTGTCAGAAACAGCAATTAATGCTGTACGTCTTCACCAAAAATCAATGCAAATGACTCTGAGGTGGGCGCCTTAAGGAATAAATATGCTCTGGATCCAAACAACTGAAGAAATCTCTGACAAATACTAAACTCTGAAGCTCTGTAGTTTTCTCTGAGTAAGAAAACCTCTGCAGGCAATAAATCAAGTGATATTGCACACTCTCTGAATTGCTTTCCGCTGGAGATGGCTCGTTCTCCAAGGAATCGAACGTGAAACCCTAAGTCTCAGGCTCAGACCAAAAATTGATCAATATCAAACTCAATAATCTCATAATTGCTCACTTCCCAATGCAAAATCCTCTAATACATTGAAAAGTGCGATTCCCTTGAAAATAGGGTTTTAATGAAATATTCATATTTTAATAATTTCAACTCTCCATAGTTCTCCACTGAATATTTAAATATTAATAAAATATCAAACTGGCCCCTTTTTTCATGATGGCGCACCCCTCAAGGAATTCACTTAAGTCATAACATTAAATTATAACTTTATATTATAAATGTTAATTAATTAATATTTAATCAATAATGATCAAATATTAATATCTCCTTACTTAACCCGACATTTCAACCACCGATGTCGATGACTCGGTGATTCCCGATGCCGCCACGCCTAATCAGTTAAAATAGTAAAGTAATCCCACATCACCGCTAAGAATCAAGGCTTAAAATAGCAATTTCGCAAATGACCGCCATCGGTTTTAACGAAGCATAACCGATCAATCCCCTCATTGATCAAGCCGAAATATCTGGCGACTTATCTACTCCATCGCCTATGGTCGATGATAGGCTAACTCTCAAGCCGTCCGAGATGTCATCGAAGGGGACATGATAGTCCGCCCCTCCTGAAATTGCTTGTCCTCAAGCAATCTCAATGCCGGATGCTGCAGAATCTCCTCACTCTCCCATGTCGCATCCTCAACCGGCAAATCTCTCCATTTCACCAGATATTCCCTGATAGGCCTCCGACGCAACTGTCTCTCCCTATACTCCAGGATGGACTCAGGTACTAGAATCAACTTACCCTCATCATCTAAGGGTGGTAACACTGCAGATGGTACAACACGATGACCCAACGCCTTCTTGAGGCGTGACACATGAAATACATTGTGTAATTCCCCGCCTCACCGGAAGCTCGTCAGAAGTTTCACCCTACTAACCTCCCCAGATCCCGAAAAGGACCGTGAATAGCCGCTTGGCCTCGACCCACTCCCTTCCTAAGAGTGGACCTGGACCAGGGTCATACGAGGTAAACCTTTCATATCACCAACCCTCAAAACGCCCTCCGTCCTCTCCGATCCGCTACAGATTATCCGCTTTGATTTTGTGCCTTTAAAATATTCTCCTTGAGAGCCCTTATAGTGTCCCGAATTTCCTCAAGAACCAACCTCCCCGCGACTCCTGCAAGACTCCATCACAAGCCAATAACAGATCAAGGAAACCTCGGGCGCCATACCCATATAGCTTCATGAAGGGTGACATCCGAATGGTCATATGGAATGTCGAAGTTGTAGCAATACTCACAAATGTATCCATTTGACCTAATGCCTTCGCTGCCCCCGCTTATGTAGTTCCCGATATCCCTCTCCACCCACTTATTCACTATCTCCGTCATCATTCTGCCTCTGCGGATGGTAACTAGTGCTCTCGGCGTAAGCCTTGCCTCCGCAGCCCCAAGACCTCCCCGCCGGTTACTCGTGAACCGCTATCTCTCGCTAACACGATGCCCGGAAAAGGCAACCCATGAAGTCTCAATATCTCATTAGAAAGAACACCTCACACCGTAGTCGTGGTAAGTCGGTGATCGGAAGAAGTGGGCATACTTCGTGAAGCCGATCCACAACCACTTATATACAATCATCACTGGGCTTTAGGCAAGTGATAAAATCCATCGACAGGCATTCCCACTTCCTGTCAGGAATCGGAAGTGGCTGTAGTAAACCTGCCGGGTGAGTGTTCTCCTGCTTGTTCTGCTGACAAACAGGGCACTCACGCACATACTCAAGAACATCTCTCTTGAGACCTTTCCACGTGAACCTCTCCCGTATCTGCCTGTAAGTCTTGAAGTAACCGGGATGTCCTGCTGTGGGAATATCATGAAAGGCCCTCATAACCATGTTCTTCACCTCAGAACCGGGAATCAAAAATATCCTGTGCTTGTAAATGATCAAATCATTCACAAGTGTGTACCTGGTATCTACTGCTGATCCCTCGACAATGCTGGAGGCCCAACTGTCCTTGGCATACTCTGCCACTATCAAATGCCTCCAATCCTCTGCAATCTGAACCATAGTGCCTAAATACGGTCTCCGTGATAATGCATCTGCCACTACGTTCTGAGTACCTTTGATATATGAAATATCAAAGTCATAAGCCTGCAGCTTGCTGACCCACTTCTGCTGTCTGTCATTGAGATCTCGCTGCCCTAAAAAGTGTCTAAGACTGTTATGATCAGTCTTGATGCAAAACTTGCTGCCAACAAGATATTGCCTGAATTTAGCTAAGGCATGCATAATCGCGAGCATCTCTTTGTCGTATATGCTATACAACCTCTCGGGTCCTCTGAGCTTGCGGCTCTCATAAACTATCGGGTGCTTGTCCTGCATAAGCACCGCACCAATGCCCCTTACCCATGTATCACATCAAGCTCAAACGGCTTCTCAGAAAGTCCTATAGCAAGCAAACAGGCAAGTGGTCATCAACTCTTGAACTTTCAAAAACACTCGCGGCTCCTCGTGAAGTCCAAAACAAACTCTTCTTCATCAAATCATTATCATGTATGTCGTGAATAAATCCATTCACGACCATGTAGAATCCACAAACCGAGAAACCCTCTCAACCGTCGCTCCGGGCCGTGTACACTCAACAATGGCTGATCTTCTCAGATCCATACGCGACTCCATCCGGTGACCGAGTAATATGACCAAGGTATAGGCACCGGGCCATCCTTTAAGTCGCGACTTTGATTCCTTGGCGCATAAGGACTCCTCTCCAAGATGCTCAATACAGCTTCCCAAATGAGCTGTGTCTCGCCAAGTCCGGATCAGATAATTTTAATGTCATCGGGTTGTTCAACACAAACCTCCTCAAATAAGCATCGGAAATACCCCTCGCTCATAGTGGATCAGTTGTAGTCAGCGCGTTAGTGAGCCCAAATGGCATCACTACGAACTCGAAGTGCCCACAATGACATCTGAAGGCTGTCTTCTCTATGTCCTGCTCACGGACTCTAATCTGGTGATAACCCGACCGTAAGTCAATCTTCGTGAAATAACATGCTCCATGAAGCTCATCAATCAACTCATCTATCCTCGGTATCGGGTATCTGTTTTTGATTGTCCTCTTATTCAGGACCCTGTAATCAATGCACATGCGCAACGTTCCATCCTTCTTCTTCACCAATACAACAGAAGAGGCGAACGGCGACTTACTAGGTCTAATGTGACCCATAGCCAATAACTCCTTTATGGTCTTCTCAATCTCATCCTTCAATCTTTCGGATGCCTGTAAGGAGTTATCATGATGGGTTTTGCACCCTCTTCGAGCTCAATAATGTGCTCGATCCCTCTATCTGGAGGTCTACCGCTAATATCATCAACACCTTTTATCATGCTTGACTCGGGATCTCAATGTCCCGGAGATGATAATTGCCTTTTGCTGTCCCTCCCTGTAAAGGTGCTAGGGAATGACACTCGGGCAGCCCACTTCTACCATGTCATGACGCATGAGCCGCTTCCATTCGCCATGGTAAAGGAAATTGTTTTAAGGTCGCTGTCCCGTATTGCCTTAAGAATGTGAGTCTTCCCGTCGACCTCAAAACGTATCTCCATATCCTTGAGACGAAGTGTGACCTCCTCCAATGAGTGTAACCACTTCATTCCCAATACTAAATCAATGTCTCCCATATTGACAACATAATAATCTGCCTTGAACTCATAGTTGTTCAAGCGTAATGGAAGATCTCTAATCATGCGTTCGCATCTCAAAGTGTACCCATCTGCCACTTTGACTCTGATGCCCTCAAACTCCTCTGTAATAAGCCCTCGTTTCTCAACGAACCTAGCATCAATAAAATTATGTGTAGCTCCTATATCCAATAGGGTAATGACCCTCTGACCTGCTAATACACCACGGAGCCGGAAAGAACCCTCCTGCTGAATGCTAGACAATCTGCCCTCCTGTATCTGAAGCTCGGGCTCTACCTCCACTCTATGCTCTGGAGTCTCTGTCTCTGACTCATCTGAATGCTCAGGCTGCTCTGAATTTTCTGATTCTGAGTCTTCATAGTATGCCCACATAACACGATTCGCCTTGCCCTTAGGTCTTAGAGGGCAATCGTGATTGGCATCATACGGTCCCTTGCAGTAAAAGCATAACTTTTTCCTGCGAAGGTCATTCAGGGCCTCACGATCCAAAGGTGGGAAGGCTGATTTACCTTTCGAATCGTTTCTATAATCTGATTTGTTTTTGTTATAATCAGATTTATCATTGTTTTTATTAAAGCCCTTGTTATCTCGGAACGATGAAGAACCTCTGGAGTTAAATTTATTTGCCGGGGCTGCGAACTCCATGTTACGTGCCTTCCTCATCGCCTCCTGTAATGATGGAGGATCAAAGGCTTTTATCCAGCCTTTAAGTGGTTCTGTCAAACCCTCCATAAAGAGAACTACCAACCGCCTCTCAGATATGCTCGGAACCATGACGGAAAGTCTCTGAAAGTCGCTAAGTCTCGAGACTGCCACTCTGCCTCAACTGTGCCAAATCTCTGAAGTAAGTCTCTGGATCCTTCCTATCAAATCTCTCAACCAACCTGTCTACGAACTCCTGATATGAAGTGATCCTATCATGATGTAGCGTCACCATACCGTGATGCCACCAGTCATATGCTACTCCCTCGAGGTGCAGTGTAGCGTAACGGATAGCGTCTCTCTCAGCCATCGGGCGCAAGGTAAGGAATGTATCAAGCTTGCTAATCCAAGCTTGGGCTGTCATCTTCCCACTCCCATCAAACATCACTAGATTCAACCTGTTAGTTGCATGTTTGAGATCATTATTCTGCTGTCGGGGTCTCCAATCCTGACGAGCCCTATTGTGTTCACGCCTCTGTGTGATAAAACGGTCAAAAGTGATCCATTCTCTGACTGCAGGAGGTATCAACTCCCACTCCTCGTTTGCTGCCATAAGGTTATCAGCAAACAAATCATCCCGATCCTCATCTGGCATAGCCTCATGAACTCATCTCGTGAGCATTAGGCCTTGTAGGCCTGTCCATTTGTCCGTGACCTTTGTCCTGATGCGTGACCCATCCTCTGTCCTTCGTCCACGATGTGGTGGTCTCCTCGAAGTCCTAATCTACTGCGTGCACAGCCTTCCTGTGTAATACATCATCGAGATCGGCTTGTCTGCCGAAGATCTCACGAGGTGAGTAAGACCTCGGCATCATCCACTCGGTTGTTATGAGGGATATCTCTCCGAGGTATATCTGTTCTCTCCCTATCATTCCCTCAGCCATGATTTCATTGCCTGCTCAAACTGCGTTGCCTTTCAAGCAAGGCACGTCTGCGAGTGTAGTACCTGTATGTATCAATTTCCTCTGGTTGCATGTGATGGCCAAACCCTAGGATGGCAGAATCAAGCTCTGATACCACTGTAGAAACCCTAGGTTTCCCCCTGTTACTGCTCTGACTGATATTTTTAGGTTTTCTGACGTTTTCTGAAGTTTTGTGATTTTTTTGCAATTTTTGTGTTTTCAATGCAATAATGAATGGTACGGCTCTTACAGAAAATAATAATAAATTCAATAGAAATTCTAAATCTTCAATTTACTTGAGGAATACAATAAGAACTGAAGGCGTTTCCTTTATTCATCAAATAATATCTATATAACAATGATCTGATGTCATGCAAAGATTAAACAATGATTTTTATTGGGAAAAGAACCTGTTTTCTGCTGGTACGGCTGAAGGTACATAACAGTACGGCAAGAATAAATGCTCTCCTTCTCCTGCTAACTGATGGTTGCAATAGACCCCAACAGTATTGGCGCCTCCAATGATGCAAGTTTGAGACTTATCTGAAAGGCGTTTCTCTCAAGGAAAGAAACACGTGTTTCTGCACAGGTACGGCCTGACAGGAGGTACGGCCTGTCAGAAACAGCAATTAATGCTGTACGTCTTCACCAAAAATCAATGCAAATGACTCTGAGGTGGGCGCCTTAAGGAATAAATATGCTCTGGAGCCAAACTACTGAAGAAATCTCTGACAAATACTAAACTCTGAAGCTCTGTAGTTTTCTCTGAGTAAGAAAACCTCTGCAGGCAATAGATCAAGTGATATTGCACACTCTCTGAATTGCTTTCCGCTGGAGATGGCTCGTTCTCCAAGGAATCGAACGTGAAACCCTAAGTCTCAGGCTCAGACCAAAAATTGATCAATATCAAACTCAATAATCTCATAATTGCTCACTTCCCAATGCAAAATCCTCTAATACATTGAAAAGTGCGATTCCCTTGAAAATAGGGTTTTAATGAAATATTCATATTTTAATAATTTCAACTCTCCATAGTTCTCCACTGAATATTTAAATATTAATAAAATATCAAACTGGCCCCTTTTTTCATGATGGCGCACCCCTCAAGGAATTCACTTAAGTCATAACATTAAATTATAACTTTATATTATAAATGTTAATTAATTAATATTTAATCAATACGATCAAATATTAATATCTCCCTTACTTCTAACCCGATTACTAATCCGTCTGATGCTGACAGACTCTGAAGTGATTCCTGATGCCGCCACAGCCAACTGCTAAAAATAGCAGTGGTCCCACACTGCCTGCCAAGAACTGCTAAAAATAGCAATTCTGCAAATGACCGCCGATCGAGCCAGAGCGAAAGACAACGATCAATCCCTGCTGACTGAAGCTCCGAAGTGACCCCCTATCCAGTCCATCGGCCTACGAGGGTCGTATGATAGGCCAATCCTGTCGTCTGAGAGATGTCACTGAGAAGGGGACATGACACTAGTGTAGAATAGTTGCACCGTCGAATCCAATTACCCGTAGGGTTTCTGTCCTAGGGTTTCAAACTCCAGTAATCCTTCCAAAATCCACACAATAGAAAAAATATTCAAGCATCCTGAAAATGAGCTTCCAAAAGTACTTTTGTATCTCTCTCAAATGACCTTTCAAATTCCCACTTTTTAATATTTCTATTAAACCCCGAGAAATAAATTGGCTTTTTAAACTTCATTAGATTAACCCCTTAAAGTCGCTATATAAACTTTATTAAATTAATTAAATAATATTACTCTTAAGATATCTTTGGTCGGATAATATTAAATAATAAAATTAAAGATATTCCCTGATCCTCGATTTTTTCTCACGGGAATAAGATAGGCTAATTGGTCACTCCTGATTACTCCTCACAAGGGGACATTACAAAATCAATTTTTGAAATCACCCTAGATCTCTTTGGCCTTTCAAAGAAAATGGAGGTTCAAGACCCCTCTTGCAAACATCAAAATCAGACCACTAGATAATGATGCCATCAAGACTTTGGAGGATGATTTCGAGAAGGAATGCATAGAAGTGGATGACAATTTGGGAATCCTAGAAGAACAGTCAATGAGCCAAACCAACTCACAAATAGAGAAACTAAACTACAAAGAACAAAAGAGGAGAAGAAAAACAAACAAGGAAATTTTAGAAATTGAAGATATGGTTGAGGGTTAATTGAATAATGCATGAGTAATAGTACGGCTCTAAGATTTGGGAAGGGCATTTCCTTTCCTAGCAACCAACAAAGCTTGTTTCATGGAACGTTAACACCCCTAACAAAAGACACTTAGTCAAGTGTCAAATGGATATGTCAAAGGCTACTATGTTCCTATTGCAAGAAACCAAGATCAATAATAAGAACACCTTGCAACTCCTACAAGCATGGAAATTCTAGAGTGGTAGCTTTGTTGAGGCAAAAGGGACTTCTGGAGGTTTGAGCCTGCTCTAGGACCACTTCACCACATCTATGGAAATCATCTTGTCTACCCAACATTGGTAGGTAAGTAAAATATCATGCTTCTCCTAATGCCTAATGCACATGTATCATCTGCCAATGCATACACGACCAGGTCTAAGACCTCTTTCAAGAAAGGAGATGATGGAGATGATCCTGAGAAAGAAAGGAAATTGAAGGGTCAATGAGAAGATAAGGAAGAAGTTGGAGGTTAAAAAGGCACCCAAGCTTGGCTCCACAGAGTTTCATGAAACTAAACAAGAGCAACAACAAGCAAGGATGCTTCCCATACTCCCTTGCCTCAAGGTAATGCGTCTCCTTTACATTCACCAGTTTTCCCTCAGCAACAAACAATTCACCATGTTATCTCATATTCTATGCCAAGTAGCTCCATGCCATCTGTGAAGAGAGAAGCTATTGGAAAAAAAAAGGAAGTATACACAGATAATTGATCTTGGTTTTGATGCAATAACTAAATTACTTCAGACTGACCATCAGCCTAAAAAAGGCTAAAAGAAGATAAACAATAACGATGGACTCCAGCTCTGAACATCAATTTGTAGAGATTGTAGAACACATGAATGACAAAAATGAGGAAGATGTCACAGAAACAGACTTCAATGTCAGTAAGATTGACTTGGAACCTCCTACAGTTGAGGGCGATATTCACAATAATATGTATGTGGATATTTTGGCGAAACGATTGGAAGAAAAGGAAAAAGAGAGAAGACTATTAGAAAAACAAGTGGAAGTTCTGATTTCCTATATAGAATCAATTGTTGACATTAATTCCCAGCCTCTTAATGCCTCATTTGAAACTCTTGTGAAAGTTTCTCCTGAAGGAGTTAGTTCAGATATTATGGATCAAATTAGCAGGTACCAAGCTATGGTTAGGGTAGTAGAAACCTAGGTGGAGAAACTGTTTACTAAAGGTTTGCTTTGTACTAGTGAAGCAATGGAATTATCTAAGAAGATCTTGATCAAATGAAAAGAAGCAAATTTTGATCTTCAGGTTACAAAGAAAGAAGATACTTTACGCGCGGTTATAATAAGGGATTTGCAGGAGATCATTAAAGTTGACACTAGTATCTTAATATTTGAGAACATCATTAGCAAACCAAAAGAGAATGAGGCAGCCAAGTGGCTAAGTGCTACTGAATGGAAGAGTTTGATCAGCAAAAGGTACCTGACTGAGTTGAATAAAACATAAGAAAACTACGACTCAATATTGTTAAATCTCAAAATTGCCTAAACCTAAATGTTAACATTCTTGATGAAAGTGAAATGAACTTGAGTGATGCTTAAGTTCTAAAAAGGAACTTCAAAAAACAGGTTGGTGAAAAACTAATCAATAAAGGTACTATTGATGGAAGTACGACAGAGAGACTATGCAACTTATCATCCTATCTTGTGGCCTTAAGGAAGGAAATAGCTGACTTTCATAAGAAAGATGGAGAGGCCAATAGTACTACTGCCATGTGGAAAGCCTGCTTGAATAATACAGTAATCCTGAATGGGAAGGCTATTTCACCTATGATCACCAAATTCAGAAATTTAAAAGCAAAGATAGACTCTTCCCAAGCAAAGGTTACAGTGAAAGATGAAACAATAAGATCCGAGCGGGATGGGCAAGGTAATGATGGAGGCATTCTAATTTAAATTTGTCTTTTTCCCAGGGTAGTGTATTGTTTGTCAAACAAACTTTATTTTCATATTAACACTTGTTATGATGTAAAGTCGTTCTATATTCTCTTCAAGAAACATTTGCAAAAGACAATTTCATTTTATATCTTATACATAGGCTTGTGGGTAATAGAGAGGGGATCTTTTGGCAATTGATCATTGATTGGGAAAAAGTTTTGTAAAATTCTGGGGGTTTCTTATATTCTCATACAGACTGTATATAAATGATACTGAAGAGACTTTGGGCTCTGTTATTTGAAATCAGATACAAAAATTCGGTGGACTGTGGGTCACCTTTTCTGAAATTGCGCATTGTTCTTATGTTGAATGCGCAGTGGTTTTCTTTCTCATATAAATCATCATTATTTTTGTGTGAGATATTGGCAACTTCCGTTTATCTATTGGCTCATTACCTGAATGTTATTTTTCTTATGTTTGGTAATGATTTGAGATCTTTAGTTAGAATTTATGTTAGCTAAGTAGTTGCTCGTGAGACTTTGTGCCTGCTTTTAATTAAATATATTTCCAAAAAATCACCTTTCCTGATTTCACGTTAAAAGCATACCCCATTTTATTCCAAGTTTATTTTAAAAGGGAGCTGCCCCTTTTAATGCAGAGGAAAACTACTAGTAGTCTATCCAACTATTAGTAAGTTTTGTCACTGTTACTAGGCAAGTCATATATATACAATTGGTGGAAAAATCTGTTCCACTAACACCTTTACAACTTGTAGTTTCTGAATGCCAATCCACAAAGGAATCCTTTCAAATTTGAAAATATGTGGCTTTGTGACCCTAATTTTGTCATCAATATAGAATTATGGTGGTTCTTAGCCCCCAAGGAGAATAGTACAAGATGTTCAACTATATAAGAAACTCAATCATATAAAGGCCTGTTTGAAGCAACAGAATATTTCCCATTTCATGAATATATTTTTGGAAAAGGAAAAGGTGGAAGCAAAACTAGCTAATCTCAATGGAACTATCTTTAGAGAAGGCATCGACCAAGAAGCTTTCTAAAAGAAGAACCTCTTAAAAGCACCCATGTTGAACTCTTCACAAGTGAGGATATATTTTGGATCTAAAACTTTAGAGAGTATTGAATCAAAAAGGGGGCCAAGAATACGAAATTTTTCCACAATGCTACAAAGATAACGAAAATACATAAACAAGATTGCATCCATAAAAGCAATGGATGGAAAAATCGCAAAGGATTGTTAGGAGATCTGCAATGAGGCATGTTGGTGATCAAAATTGTCAATCCTGAATCCCTAAAGGTAAGCCTCTTCTACCAAGGTTGTCAACTTTACAATCAAGCAGGACAACTTTGGACCAATTATTGAGATGGGTAAAATCTCCTTCACTTATACATTTGCTAAACCAAGGAGGGTTCCCTAACGTGCTACAATAGATATTATTACAAAGACTAAACACTTGACCCAACCCAAACCATACCCACTACATAGTACACCCCTATCTCGATTATCACTTTGCACCCTTTATGTTGGTTTGGGGAATTTAGGGCTAAGCACCTAATTAAGCAGATGGACACACACACTAACTATTTAAAATGCTTTTAGAGATAGCCACTAATATTGTTTCATGCATAGATGCAAAATTTTGTAAGTACTCACAAAACTCGCAAGTACTCGCAAGCCAAAAATGGCAATGAGTAACTCGCCGAAAAACTCGTCTCCGTGTTTTAGAAAAACTTGTAGTGATTTTTCATTAAAAATTGTCAAAAACTCACGATTTTTGCTGCAAAGACCTTCCAAAACTTGCCAAAATCAATTTTTTCCACCAAGCAATTGAAAAGTTCAATAATTTCAAGCATTTTTCGAATGTGATTAAGGGTGACTGTGGTGATTTAGAGCACAGTGACGAATTGGGGCATTTTTAGGATGTGATTGAGCTAATTGTCTAGCAGAATTTTCCCACTCTCAAATTTTAATATTATTTGCCCAATATTGTGGGTTAATGCTAATCCTTATCCCCACCATTTCAAAGATAAATATTAATAGAGTTCAGAAATGAAAGTACACATTAAACATGTTTAGACTTCGTAATTCAACATTTTAAGGTTGACACATCTTACTTCAACATTACTTGATGAAATAAATTTGGTTTTAATATTTTATTTAGAGTGGCGATAACATCTGAAGCAAGATTTGTAGAGGTCCAATTGATAAAATTGTGAAAATGACATTCGCCATGAAGGTTTGTGAGATTTTGAAGGCCTTAATTTGTGCTTGGTGGATAGCTACCCTCAGACTCTATGACCATTGGGGCCTCTACTCCCAAAACCCTAAGTTTTTGAAGAATATTTTTAAAAATTATGTATTTTCAAATGTTCAATAAAGTTGTCAAGTTTTCGCCAAGTCCCAAGATTTTTAAAATTTTAGGCTTGCCAAGTTGTTGCTGAGTCTGAGTTTTTCAACTATGGTTTCATGCATTTAAATGTGGTAGTAAGCTAAGCTACTTACAGCACAAATTAAAAGATATTTATGTTTATATGTGTATTGAGATAATGGAGAGATGGAACCAATAGCAAATCAGCGCCTATATCTAATTGAGCAACAGAGTTATTAAACTCATACACAAACATGCAACAGCTATAACCAATGATGACACCTTAATGAAGATATCACAAAAGACCATGTTTTTCAAAATGCACAAGCAAGCTAGGGTCTACACATACATATAGAAAGACAATGAATATTTGCAGAATATTAGATAAGTCTACTTAGTATCCTTGAGCATACCCATACATTCATTTTATTGCTCTAAAAAGATACACTGTGAAAGCTTTGTGATAATTTTATAGTCTTCTAGCTAGCTAACTAATTAATAGCATACCTAGAAATGCATATTGTGCACAAGGAGACACTTATTCAAGGTTGACTTTGCATTTAATCACTCTCACTCCTCAAAGATTACAAACAACTATTACAAATTTGAGATAAGCCCAAATCATTACAATATTGGATTGCTTTACCTAAAGCTGGAGACTAAAAACCTATAGGTTCTTCTCAGCCAATTTCTTCCTCTGTTAGGCTCCCTGGTTTCTCCACTTTTCCCTCCTCTTGAAATGAAGGCCTTTCTGGCTCTTGATACCTGTTGATGTGATTTTCGTGACCGCAACAACACAGAATAAAGTCGCCAACGGCTACCCTATTCTCTCTTGATCAAAGTATCCAACACGCTAAGATTGCGAGAGAGTTCGTGCGTTCAACTCCAAGGTTCCTTCAGTGCAATCGAATACCCTCAGTTGGCTTGATGTGTTTTTGCTGGTATTTCAAGGGGACTTACGCAATTGTTCAGCAGTTGACAACAGACAACAGATTAAGGGCCTCAAGTGGTTCGAATGATTTGGCAAGTAAGCACAAGTTTCCTAATACTAACCAGAAATGAACTGAATTTAAATGAGTGTAGGGCCTAAGAAGTTTATGTTCTATCTAAGGACAGGACGTGGGATCAATCTCAACAGACTTCAACCAGACTCTGCTCCGCCTCACGTTGGACAACTTACACAAAGTCGGTGCAATCTTCAAGGGAGTGGCGATAGGTTTTCAAGTCACAGTTCAACATAAAGACACCATCAAGACGATGCATGCCAAGATGTGAACCACAACCGAAGTTAAGTTTGTAAAGTTTTCCAGTTGACCACACAAGGAAAACTTGCCGTTAGCAAGCTGCTAGTGGTATGGATTAAAAGAAGTTGCCTTGATTAACTCCACAAGTCCACAGCTAACATCTACTTGCATGAAAATGAAAACTACTCTACTTTACGCTACTTGAAGTCGAAGGGATGAAAAAATCTTGCTAGCTACTCATAACAAAGATGAATTCACCATTCAATGAAAGATCTTTTATTACAATAGTTTTTCGCAACAATCTCTTACAAAGTTTTCAAAGGAAAACTTTCCTTCTCCAAACTACACTATGCTAAGATATTACAACTAAAGTGTCTCTGCTCTACTCTCTAGTCTGATCTCTAAGCTCTACTAAAGTACAAATGAGGGGGGATGCCCCTTTATATAGCTGGCCAAGTCCAACAGACGGCTCAGATTACAATCGGCTAGATGGCCCAAATTGTGCCACCTCAGCCCTAAACAAGATTCACCCTAAAAACCACCACAAAGAAGAGTGGGGTAATAAATGAGCAATTAATGGCCACCATCTTCTAGAAGATTCCAGCCTGGAAACGCTTTCACACTGCTTCAACTTCTTGGACTGGTACGACAGGCACGTTCTTGATCTGACCCCAAGGTGGCAACCTCCTTCTCTTGCTTGATGATGATTTTCCCCCTTGATGTTGTTCTTCAACTTTGAAGTACTTGCTTGGGTTTCCATTTTTCCTCCATCCTGAGCTTTGAAAACATTTCTTCTTTGTCACTTGAGCTGGGCACATACTAAGTCTCAGCACTTAGCCATTTCTTGCGATTTTTCTTCCTTCGAGGTTGAAATGTAGTCTTGGAGTACTTGCTTCATCGCTTCAAGTCATCGTGCTCTTGGCCTTGACGTTCATCCTGCAAAACAAATAAAAAGAAGAGCATCAAAACACTTCATCATATAAACTCACCTTACTTACCTGAGTTTCATGCTCCGATCTTTGAGGTTTGAGTGATCTCTTCATCTAATAGGGTTCATCATTTTCCTCCAGCACAACTTTTGCCTTTAAATTCCTCTTGCCTTAGAATATTTCCACATTATCATACATCCCCCTTAGAGCGCATCTGGAGACTTGAGCTTCCGTTTTCATTTCACCGGCTAAGGTGTTCACTCTGACATTTCATCCAACTCAAGAAAATTATTTCCACGAAGAATTCGATCAATTTCACATAGGCAACCAACTTCAAATTCATCATTCGAGGCATTTTATCTTCACAAACATTTCTTTCTTTGCCTTGGAAAATTTCTCAAATTTTCCTTAGGAAATTCACCAACCTGGTGCCCATCAAAAATCCTCACCACGGAATCCTTGGCAAGCTGTGGAAGACCTGAAAATCCATTCCTCATCGCAGACGTCCAATACCCAGAAGAAAATTCCCTTAAGAAGGCGTAGAATTCATGTGTCTCCAAACGAAGGGGTACATTTAATTTTTTTGAATTTTAAACCTTAGAAAAATATTTTTCATCAAATTTATTCTTCATCTTCACATCTGGGCGTATTTTCTTGCTTGGCCTTGACAAATTTTATCAACCTCACGAAGCCGGCACCTTCTAACTTCTTCTCGCCAATTTTATTCATGCCTCTGAAAATTTTATCATCTTCTCAAGTCTGGGCATACTTTCCCTAGAGGTGAAATTTTGATACTTAGAAAAAAATTTAGCATGTCATCACCAGCTTGGGCGCATTTTATAGGTCCTCCCTTCAATTCATTCAGGCCTCAGAAAATTTCACCACCCCTCTCTGGCTTAGGCGTATTTTCTTCATCGCACTATTCTTGGGAGCACATGGGAAGTCCTACTGACATTTTCTACCACTTAGAAACCTTTTCAACTGCTTCCTAGGCTTGGGCGCATTTGCCATGTCTTACTTCAAGTTTCTACACTTAGAAAAATTTCAAACTTCTTCTTCAACCCCTAGGCGCATACGACCCTTCAAGCTTCCAATACTTAGAAAAATTTTAAACTTTTGATATTACCCCTTTCATGCCAGGCGCATTCAACATGGTGGACTTCAAGTTTTAATTCCTTAGAAAATTTCACCTCCACTTCTCTTCAATCTTGGGGCATACCATCCTTTTTTACTTATTAATTCCTTGCCTTAGACAAATTCCAAGGCATCTCCAAGTCAAGGCACAAATGGGGGCAGGAGCTTTCATGTTACCATACTTAGAAATTTTCAAATCACTTCAATCTTTCAAGGGTAAGTTGTTGAAATTTGATGAAACTTAGCTAGGAGCCTGCTGGAAGTATGCTGACTATGATACCAAGGTTAGATTTCAACTTGATTACTCCATTTGACTTCAGATTGATCAAAAAATTCAAAACCCTAATTCTATAGACTTAGCCAAAATCTCACATTTAAGCTCAAAGGCGGGCACACCTCGGAAAGACAGTCAACAGAAAGAGAGACAACGAGAGAGAGAGACAAAAACCAAAGCCAAAAGACGAGGAACGGAGCAAAAATTAGGGGTCCCCATTTTGAATGGGGTGATGTGTGAAAAGGTCACAACAATACCCCATAAGAGGGTGTGGAAATCTACATTCAATTTTGCAATTCCTCTCATGGTACAATGTAGAGGGCACCCATATCCCTCAAGGAATGCCTTCCTTCAATCACACTCAAAACTATGACTTGAAAGAACTTTTGAGGCATGGAGGAATGTTCTTCCTTGTCTTGTGAATGTTCACATTTATGTTTGTTGGGCCCTCAAGTGCAAGGATGATCCAATAGATGAAGGGTTATCTACTACGTTCATGGAATTTGCAATGTACAAGAGAAGGGATCACGATATTCATTTTTGCATTTTAAAACTCATTGAAAAAATCATCTTTAAAATGGTCAGAGATTTTGGTATACACTGAACCCTTTTCTAACTCCAACACTTTATCAAAGGTTCAAAATTGCTCTGGATTCGCTAACATCCACGAACTTCACCACTCTTTGTTCATCAATGCTTTGATGAAGGTTATGAACTATGTTGACATCACCAATGAACGTTGTGGCCTTCCCTCACCTATCAATATCTTGACGAGTTTTAACAATCGTTTGAATTCTAATGGGCAATTCAAAACCTAGCCTATTTTGTCAACAAGCACAACACTTGAACATTGTTAGAGGTTCAATAGGTTCAACAGGTTCAAGAACCTCCAATGTCTCCAACATCTTTTTTGTATTTGCCTTGTCGAAGCTTTACTCTAAATTTGAACTAGATTGAAGGTTTAGGGAATTCATGAACCTTGGAACTCCCCAACACTCTCCCTTTCTTGGCGATCTAGGCAACTTTGGAACTCTCCAACATCCAAACTTAGTAAAATTTACATCCTTCATCGGTGATGTCATCAAGCGCAAGGGTGCAAGGAAAGCAAAGAACAAAGAATATGGGAGCATGGGGAACAAAGAAGGAAAGGATAAGGAATGAGTCCCAACATGAAAGATGGAGCTAGAAACTAGGTGAAATGAAATCCACAGGGGAAAGAGTCGAAACAGACCAAGGATCTAGAAACTGGATGAGGTGCAAAGTCCGCACAAAGGCTCGAGGTCCGTGGTCCAAGGGGAAACCTAAGATAATGGACTTTGGGAAGAAGATATGGTCATGGGGCCAGAGAGAAATCGAAGACCGACAATGGACAGGAGATGCAAACCGGGACCAAGAATTGAACGAGGACCAAGGTGCAGGGAGAACCAAGGACTTGGAACTGTGTTTCAAGGTCATACTTCTCGAAGGTCCACTCCCATTGGAAGAAACACGAAGAAAGGAAAAGGCATAGGAAAAACCAAAATGCGGGGGTTGAAACATCGAACAAACCTAGAACCAAAGGACTTAATTCCAAGGTCCAAGGTCCACCTGTAGGCCCAAAGTCTAACGAGAAGGGAAATGAAGGACATCGCGAGGAGCAGAGCACAGGGGGAACTTGGCACCGAGGAACCGGTGCCAAAGTCCAAGGTTCTTTCACAAGCCTAGGGCCTAGTGAGGAGAAACAAGGAGTGGAAACAAGAATATGGCAATGAACGAGATGCCCAACAAGGTGTCAAGTTAACAAGGAATCGAGAATCAAAGCATTGGGGCAATCGATATTGAGGAAAAGGCCAACTAAGTAAGCCCGATGCTCCAAAACCGACAAGAAACAAAGTGTAGGAACCCTAGTTTCCCTCTGCTCTGAATATGATAGTTTTTTGTGTCTTTTCTGACGTTTTGGGTTTTTGAACGTTTTCAAGGGTTTGAACAATAAATGAAATGGTACGTTTTAATCTTGAAACATGAAATAAATGCTTGAAAAATGATTTCACTTCGTAAATCTCAAACCCTAATATAGATATAAACTGTAGGAACCCTCATGCTTCTCACCTGCTATAACCTCATCGGGCTCCTGTCGCGTGAAAGTGGGCCTAGTAGGCCTATCTGCTATCCGTGACACTGTCCTAGGAGCTCTCCGTGAACCTGCAACACTCCTGTCCTCGTCACGACGTGGTGACGGTCTCCTCGGAGTACCCAGTCTCTGAAGTGCAACAGCCAATTGCTGTAATACACCATTTGACCGCCGCTGACCTGCACTAAGATCTCTGAGTGCATGCAAGACCTCTGCACCGTTTTGATCTCTGTTATCGTGAGGAATCTCTGTTCTAAGATTATCTGTTCTATCAGTCCTGTAATTCCTGTCAGCCATGTTTTCCGGCTGCCTGCTCAAATTCTGGTGCCTGTCAATCAGTGCACGTCTGCATGTATAATATCTGGTAAAACCCAACTGTTCCGGCTTTAGAAGATGGCTAAACCCTCCGGCTGGCAGGATTTAGCTCTGATACCACTGTAGGAACCCTAGTTTCCCTCTGCTCTGAATCTGATAGTTTTTTTGTGTCTTTTCTGACGTTTTGGGTTTTTGAACGTTTTCAAGGGTTTGAACAATAAATGAAATGGTACGTTTTAATCTTGAAACATGAAATAAATGCTTGAAAAATGATTTCACTTCGTAAATCTCAAACCCTAATATAGATACTGAATCTGGATCATAGATTATACTTCTGCAACTATTACAATAAAGATTTGATGACATGCAAAGTAAAAGGCAATAAAATATTGAAACCTGGTTTTGATACAGCATTAAATATTCTGATAAAAAGGTACGGCTGCAACCAATACGCTCTATCTCCCTCTGTCCAACGATTGCAGATGACTCCAGACTCCCAGGCGCCTCCACTGTTGATGACAGAAGTCTAATATGTAAGGCGTTTGGATCTCTTGAAGAATACGCCCAAAAAGGGAGTGGTACGGCCTGTACAGTACAGACTGGTACGGCTGTAGGCTGTGACAGCAACAATTAATTCAAGATGGAATGTACGGCCTTTGATGTATCTCTAACAATCTCTGAAATAGGCGCTTGAACTGGAGTAGAATGAATCCCTGCTGGCAACTGCCTCTTTATAACCTCTAAAGGTGAAGGTACGGCCTGGTACAAAACAGTACGGCCCTGTGTGCAGCAATATCAATAAATAAAATATACGGCCTTCTCTGTGGTCTCTTGTATCTGGTGAAAATAGGTGCTTTCCTGAATAGATTTGTTCAACTAGATTCAACTCTGAAAACCTCTAAATATATCAACTCTGTGATGCTCTGCAACTTCTTCTGAAATGAAGAAATTCCTCTAATGGCAATAAATCAGATGTTATTTCACATCCTCTGAACTGCTTCGATGGAGATGGCTCGTTCTCCAAAAAATTCGAGATGAAACCCTAAGGCTTCCGTTCTCTGATGAAGTCTGATCAATTTTTTAATTCAACAATGACATAATGGCTCAAAAACCAATGCAAAATCCCTTTATTGCACAAAAGTGCGATTTCCTTAATAATAGGGAATTTTAATATATTCACTTTTAAATCTTTTAATTTTCTCCATAGTTCTCAATGAAATATTTTATAATAATTTTAATTGCTAAACTGGCCCCTTCAGATGATGGGCGCACCCCTCAATGAGAAATCACTTAAGTTATAATTTAAAATTATAACTTTATATTATAAGCCTTAATTAATTAATATTTAATCAATGCAATTAAATATTAATATTTCTCCCGTTAATCATCCGTTTACTGTCCCGTCTAAAGCTGACAAACTCTGAAGTGATTCTTGATGCCGCCAAAGCCATACTGCTAAAAATAGCAGGGGTCCGATACTGTCTGCCAGGAACTGCTAAAAATAGCAATTCTGCAAAAAGTCTCCGATCGAGCCCAAACGAAAGCCAACTGATCAAAACTGCCAATCTGACGCTGAGCCACACTCCGAAACGACCCTCTAACCACTCTGTTAGCCTACGAGGGTCTCATGATAGGCCAATCTCACGATCTCTGATGCTCGCCAAAAATGGGGACATGACACAAAGAGGACGAGGCTTCAAAGATCGAGAGGAACATGAAAGTGGTACCTGGGGAAGGGGAACTCTTAAACTCCAACAAAAGAAGGAACTCAAGGAAAATTGTTGAGGTTTCGAGGATTGTAAGGAAGGCATACTAGGTACACAAGGAAAGGGAAAGCCAAAACTCTAGCACCAAAAGAAAACTTACGGCAAGGATGAAGAAGTTAAAATTTGGGGGAGCGAGGGTGCCAAGGAAATTGTACCTAGGGAAGCAAAGGCCTGAAACTCCAACTAAAGAAAGGACTTAACACAAATGATTGGGGTTTTGAGGGGATGAATGAAATAGTACCTAGGTAAGAGAAAGCCCAAACTCCCAAAAAACAAAGAGAAATGACCCAAAAGCATCCCACCCTTATAATTTTCTTTAATTTTTGCAATTACTAACACAGTGATGAGCACACAATTATACTGAGAGGGGGGTGAATCAGTAATAACAACAATCTTTTACTTTTCAGAACTTAATCAACCATAGCAGTAATATTTTGAAACTTAATCATCGACAACAATAATACACATGCAAGATGTTGCGCACACAGTGATACTGAGAGGGGGGGTGAATCAGTATCTAACAATTCTTTACTTTTCAAAACTTAACTAATCACAATTAAAACTAATTAAGTAATATATAGCAATTAGGAACACAATGAGAACACAAGATTTACATAGAAACCGTTTCGGGAGAAAACCACGGCACAATATTGCATATATATTATAGTTTAATCTTCTTATTCTTGTAGGCTCCAACCTACTATCAAAGTCTTCAATCTCTATACAAACTGAGCTCCAACTCAGCAAGAGGCTCCAACCTCTACTTGATAGGCTCCAACATATTGGAGGCTTCAACCCCCACAAATCTGATCTTTGATAGGCTCCAACCTATTGATTCTTCTATGCATGATATAATGTACTCCTTAACATAGATCTGGTCCAAACTGGAAATCCTTTATTCAAATTTGATTATTACTCACACACTGTTCTTCTTCCTAAAATCTGATTGTATCTCACACAATATTTCTCTCTCTCAAATCTGATTAACATCATGCACCAATCTTACTCACAAATTTGATTACTATCATCTATTTTTTCTTTTCACAAACATGATCCAAGATATGCACACTTTTCTTTTCATAAATCTAATCCAATTTTTTCAATATCTACCTTCAACTTGGTTACTATGTATATCAATTTTCTTTTATAAATCTGCTCATACCTTTTTCATTTATTACACATATTTCCTTTGTAGAAACCCCTATTCTCACTGTTTCTGAAACTACTTGTTTTTACTTGTTTTTGAGTGTTTTGATTTTTTTGTGTTTTTTTGCAATAACAGATGAAATGCGATTTTGAAAGAAATTGCTTCAAAAATCTATAATAAATTCTATAAGCTGAAAACTGACAAATTTGAATCTCCAAATCGATAGCAAATA
The DNA here is from genome assembly GCA_007258455.2 of Sequoia sempervirens. NCBI lineage: Eukaryota > Viridiplantae > Streptophyta > Pinopsida > Cupressales > Cupressaceae > Sequoia > Sequoia sempervirens. The sequence goes on from VDFB02256132.1 coordinate 202,187,013, forward strand.
GTTTTATTACGCTTTCTCGGTGTTTACAAAATTCAAACCCTAACATGCAATTAAAAAGGCAAAGCTGATTGCATTAATTAAAAACCTGATTTGCTGATTATAGGCGCTCGAGAATGATATAGGTTTTGTACGGCCATCATAAATAATAACTTCTCCCTCCGCCAGATGCTTGCAAAAGATTCTAGAGGTGTAGGCGCCCCAAATGGTGAAGTCAGAAAGCAAAAGGAAGAGGCGTTTTGCCCAAGACAGAAAAGTACGGCCCAACAACAGCAAGGTACGGCTCAGCAACAGCAATAAGGAAAACCGTACGGCCTTGGAAAGATGCCAGATGTGAAGCCAAATTACCCGCCCAAGAATATCTCTCTGTCCGATGACTTCCGAATTCAACCTCTGAAGATGTAATCTCTCAATAAGCTCTGTGATAACTTCTAAATGAAGCTACCTCTCTGATAAGCAATAAATCAGCTGATATTTCACAGCCTCTGAACTGCAGACACTGAAGATGGCTCGTTCTCCAATGCAAAAAGACAACTGAAACCCTTGGCTCCATTCTCTGAAGGAAGAATTGATCAAAGTCGATTTTCATAACATAATAATCTTTCTTCACAATGAAAAACCTTCTATTCTTCAAGAGGGTCGACTTTTCTCCAAAAAGCATCATTTAAATAAAGTTAAATTTTCACTTTTAATATTTCCATAGTTTGCACGCACTTTTAATTATAATTAATAATTAAAAAGTGGCCCCTCCTTCATGTTGGTCGACCCCTTCCTTTAAGTCACTTAAGTTATAATATTTAAATATATTATAACTTTATAATATAAGCCTTTAATTAATTAATATTTATTTTAGCAACAAATATTAATATCTCTCTCAAAACAGGTCCAAATGACGAACCATCTGAAGCCAGATGATGAGTGACTGAATCAACATACGACCAAACCATACTGCTAAAAATAGCAGGGGTGCTCTGCTGAGTGACTCTACTTACTAAAAATAGTAAGTCAAGCAAATGATGTCCAAACGACTCCGAACGAAAGCCAAGCTAAATGATTCTGCCAACTGAAGCCAAGCCAAGCCTCAACCAAACCCTCTATCCACCCTATCAGCCTACGAGGGTCACATAATAGGCTAATCTCAAGAACTGAGAGATGTCAACTGGAAGGGGACATTACAGTCCGCCCCTCCTGAAATTGCTTGTCCTTAAGCAATCTCAACTTCGGATGCTGCAAAATCTCCTCACTCTCCCACGTAGCATCCTCCACTGGTAAATCTCTCAATTTCACCAAGTATTCCCTGATAGTCCTCCTGCGCAACTGTCTCTCTCTGTATTCTAGGATCGACTCAGGAACTAAGATCAACTTTCCCTCATCATCTAAGGGAGGTAATACTGCTGAAGGTACCACACGGTGTCCCAACGCCTTCTTGAGACGTGGCACATGAAAAACATTGTGGACCTTACTATCTGCCGGAAGCTCTAGCTCATAAGCCACCTCTCCAACACGCCTCAAAATCCGGAAAGGACCATAATACCGCGGCTTAAGCTTCTCCGATCCACTCTTCCTGAGAGTAGACTGACGATAGGGCTGCAGCATGAGATATACCATGTCTCCCACCTCAAAAGATCTCTCTGTCCTTTTCTGATCTACATACTTGTTGGCGTAACAACTAACACCTCTGGAGTAAAAGTTGTTATGAACAGCCTATGTACACTACGCAATGAGTGCTCTTCAAATTAGGAGGGGAAGCTCCCTCGTTGTGCTTTGACAAAAATACTTGCAAAGGAAAATAAGCTAAACTATGTCCTGTCTTTTTGTTTCAGGTGTAGAGGCACAAGGCTTTCTTGAAATAACCTATACGTTGCAGCTGAGTTTTCTCTGGTTTTGCAGATCTACTAACTACAACTTAAATTTAATCTATCCGGTCTCCTCGGAAAGCGGAGGCGAGGAGAGCGGGCAAAGGTTTGACTAATGACAATAGCGAGTTTAGATTCTCTACTTGAAGGCAAGTGTAACTATTGTCTCAATCTAAACAAGCTTATTGGGCACAAACAGATTTAAGAATTTACCATGACAATCTTATGAAACCCTATGTGGCATAACACTTGATCGAAATAGTAAAGACTTCACAAACAGCTTTATCACCACAATCTCACGAAACCCTATGTGGCATAACCCTCGATTATAATGATAAAGATTCACAAAACAGATTTATCACCGTAATTTCTCGAAACCCTGTGTGGCATAACGATTGATCACAATGGTAAATATACATAAAACAGATTTATCATCTCAATCTCTTGAAACCCTATGTGGCATAACAATTGACCTCAATGGTAAATATGCAAAAAACAGATTTATCATCACAATCTCACGAAACCCTATGTGGCA